>CM062634.1:24842548-24985048 GCA_025617555.3 Puccinia polysora | reverse complement strand
TGAGCTTTGCTGCATGTTCTCTTCCTCTGAAGAGGATTCTGATTCAAAATTAAGTGATCCCAATTCACTTTCAGTCTCTTCATCTGAACTTTTAAATTCAGCTTCAGATTCTGCCAACTTTGACTAACAATTCATCATTAGTTAGTAACTAAGTTCATTAAACAAAAAAATGAACATATCCCGAAAGAAAAGACTTACAATCTTTTTTCTTTTCTTGTTTGTAGCCCTTCTAGTCCTTTTTTCCCCCATTGAGTTTTTTTCAACTTTCTCAAACCAAGATGGTTCTTGCTGCCTATCTGTCAATTTTGGCCTTCCCCTACTTAATTGTAAGACTTTAGGTTCAAGTCTTGACTTTGATCAATATTTTGTAATCTTCTGAATGATATACTTCAATAGGCGGCTTTGCTCATGATCTGGATATTCCAAGATCATTGCATTCACTTTTTCACATAACTGAGGAATGCTTAGCATTTCATCAACATTGCACTTGAGAAATTTAACAGGATCAATCATTAGTTAATTAGTAATCATCAATCAAAAAGCATTAATCACATAGTGCTTTGAACAATCCAACTTGAACAATCCAACTTGAACAATCCAACTTAAGCCAACTTACAGAACTAGAACTGCAAGGTTCATAGTCCAACCTCCACTCAGGATGAACATCCTTGGGTACCATGGATCCTCTGAATCCTAGATGGTCACCTTTTTGGTGGGAACAGGGAAAGCTTATAGTCTTGGAATATGACTTGGTTCACACTTTTCCATCATGATCACGTTTGAACTTCTCAAATTGTTCCCAAACAAGCTGAATTGCCTCTAAAGACTTGTAACCCAAAGGTAACAGTTCAGGTGGAAAAACTGTACCTCACTTAATTCAAGAGTTATAAAGTGACTCATGAACCAATTTAACTTGATTCAAAAATTTTCCATCAAGGCTTTTCCGAAAATCCAACAGGTTTCCCAAAGAGTTTGCAAGGTTTTTTTTGAGAGTTGCATAGGCCCCTTCAACCCAAGATGTTTTTTCTTTTCCAAAATCTAGGTTTATACAAGTCCACCCTGTTACAAACGTCTCTTTGATAGGGAAAATTTTATTTTCCATATACTTGGGTACATCCTCATAGTCTTTCAAGAAACACCATACAAGTCAAAAGGTCAGAACCCAAAATTAGGAAGAATAAGAAGCAGTTATTTAGACCTACTCTGAGTTCTGCATCATTGACCTCTGCCTCCTCCTTGGTCTTTGAGGCCCCATACTTTTCCCACAGAGTAATAAAGCTTTTTCATCCTTCAACTTCATTAACAAAGCGTGCTTTAGAGTTTTCTTGTATGTCTTTAGACAAGTGCCAAGTGCAAAATTGTCTTGATGAATCAGGGAAACTAGATTCAATAACATGAATAAGAGCTTTTTCACAGTCCGTCACAAAGACTTTTGGAAGTCCTCCAGGATCATAAGCTAACTACTTTAATGAGTTTACAGACCAACTGTAGAACCCAAATGTTTCTTTTTTTATAAAAACAAGAGCTTTTGTGAAATTTTCCCAATTGGGTGTCATTCCTACAACATGCAATAGCAGTTTTTTGTCCTTATTTGTCTTATAAGTACAATCCAAAATAGCAATATTATTGAATTGTTTTGAAAGCTTTACTTCCTCAGGATGTGCTAAGTACAGGGCATCCAAGTGAACCTCTCCACTGAACTTTGACCGGTGAATCCAACTTGTTTCTTCAAGCTGTTCATAGAGTACCTCCATAACACTTTGACCCTTGAGTTCTGCAAGCGTTAACTTCTGCTTAGTTTTATAGATTCTTTGGTCATCAAAAAATAAAATTTTTCTCATGACCCAAGGTCAAATCCCACTTTGAAACATTTTGTTCCTCAATTGTCACCCTTGATGAGGATGCAATTGGGGCTTCCAATGTTTCATTACCCAAGTCCTTTTTTTTCTTTTTCCAAAGCTTTGTTGATGGCACTATTGATGTAGACCTTCCATGCAGCCATTTCAGAAGAAGGAGGGCTTGCCACTGTTCACATGCAAAAAAAATGCAATTGTATACTTCAGTATTCAATCCAAATTTCAATTGAACAAAAAAATTTTGCTCACTTTTGAGTTGAGAAATAATTGTTTGCAGATTTTTATATGATTTCAATTTTCACTTGACTTTCACTTTTTTTTCACTTTAAAGTCACTTTGGAATTGCTGGGTTTGGAACAACAGTCCCACAAAGTATTTTTTTGATCCCAAATTCGGGTTGATGGAACCCAAGTGTGGTCCAGGGGGTTCCCAAAATTCTGGCACGGCTTCCAGGGGGCTTTGCACCCCCAAACACAGCGATTTTGAGCTGTGTACAGGGGTACACGGCTTGAATTTGCCGTTTTTGGGGGGTAAACAGCTCCTAAACAACCCCCCGGGGGTTGAGCGTGTTTGAAATGGCCCTTTGTAGTCGTCTATGGGCCCCCATGGCTCATTTGAGCCATTTACCGTCCTACACAACTACCACAGGGTTGGAGCTGTGAATTTAAAATCACCCAAAAATAAAATGAAAAAATTAAATAAATCAAAAATTAATTAATTTATTCAATTCAAAATAAAAATATAAATAAATAAAAAAATAAATAAATCAAAATAAAATGAATTGAATAAAAAATAAATAAATTTATCAAAAATAAATCAAAAATATATATATAAATTAAATAGGGCGTATCAGAGTTAGCAAACCCTCCATTAGAAACCTGCCATTTTATTTTAGACCAAACCCGCCATTTTTCATGGAAGATTTCGGAAATAAACATGCCCCCTAACTGGTGTATTTCAAAATGGCAGGTTTCATTAAAATGGAGGATTTCAAACATCAAAACCGCCATTAAACCCGCCATTTATGCATCATCATCCATCCACCATCCATCACATCCAAAAAACCTGTTGGCACCTCTGCCTTGGCAAATCCATACCAATCTCATCTCCATCACATCACACAAATCTCATCTCCATTTATTCACATCTCCATTGGTTCACATCTCTATCACTTCACACAAATCCCGTCATCATCTCATCACCCCACATCCCATCACCACCTTCCTAATCTCAACATGTCCAATCAAACGTCCCGGCATCAAGTTGAAAATTAAAAAAAGCTGAATGAACTTTTGTTACTATTTAACTCCCATTTAGACTCTGATTCAGACTCCAATTTGGAATCAACTTGGTTTGATTTGAATACTCTATTATAAAAGAAATACATTGTTCCAAGAAGAAAAAATCTCCACAATCCTGTGTATGAAAGGCAAAAGCTTCATCTCCTCCCTGGCTTAAGATTCCAGAAACTGTTTGGAACTCTATTTCCTTCATTCATAATATTTTTGGAGATGATTGAAGACCACCACATACTTCAGAACAATTCTTGGAATACTCAACGCTATCCAGCTATCCAACCGGATGTTTCTCTTTGTAGATTTTGATCCAATGGAAGTGGAGAAGCAATTCATCAATTAGAATATCTGTTCTCAGTGGGTTATGGAACCAATTACTTATACACCAAAATATTCATGATTTCTATCCTATCTTTCTGTCACTCAGTCCTTTCTTTGCCAACAAAAGAAGAACACAAGGAGATATCTCAAGCAATGGAGACAGAGGGCTTTCCAGGTTGCATTGCTTTTTTTTATGGAACCACCATCCCCTTGATTCAAAAACCCAAGCTAGATGGAAACCACTAGTTGATTGGAAAAAGAGGCAGTTGATTCATTCTTTTCCAATGAATTTGATAAAAATTTGGATCACAAACTGACCAAATACATTGCATCTCTTTGTTTAGATACTCCATGGCCCTACAACTTGTTTGTGATAACAGAAAGAAGTTCATATCCCTCCACACTGGCCTTCTGGGTTCTTGTCATGATTCATATGTTTTCAATTTGATGTGGATTGGCCAACAACCAGAGAACTACTTTGACAACAATGAATAACTTCTGGATTATTTTGCTTATGCTAGTGGGAAATATGTTGTTCCAGCATACCGGAATGTTTTGTCCAATGATCAAGGAAAAACCAATTTCAACTATCATCTTTCCCAATCATGAGTGTGGATTGAGCATGCAATAGGAGTCCCAAAAGGAAGATGGGCCAGCTGAAGGGAAATTTTAAACCAGCTTCAAAATTCTAAATAAATGAAGTTCCTCATCAGCTGGATTATCACTTGTGTAATCCTTCACAAACTTTTGGCCAACATCAAAGATGAGTGGGACAAAATGTTTGAAGATGATATTCTGAATCTGCCTCAAGTCATCCCTGTCTCATCTTTTCCCTCATCTTCTTATATGAGAGAAAGTATTCTACCTCTCACCCTTGATTTATTTGATGAGTAATGTTTGATTTTGAAATAGGTAAAAAATACCTTCACTGTATTTTTTTTGGTTTTGGTTGTTCAACCAAGAATCCTAGGCTGACTCACTTGGGGTTTTTTTTTTCTCTTTTGGTGGACTTAGACAAAACAGACCCAAAACCTCACCCCACCAAACCACTGGTCCACTTTCCTCCTCACCCACCACCTCCACCTCACCAGCACACCTGGTAATCTTCCCCCCCTCCTCCTCATCCTCCCCATCATCCAATACTGACATCAATCCCCCTCCATCCACCTTCATACCCCCACCTCACCTCCTTGGTTGATTCCCCAGGTAGCCCCCCCATCCTCCTCATCACCCTTTTCCCTGCCACTCACCCCCTCTCCCTTGCTCCCAACCTAAGCCCCCCCCCTCTTGCCCCCCCACCTTGCTTTCCAAGGCCAATGGTCACCCCCTTTCTTGCTGATGCCAAAGACAATGGCAACCCCCTTTATCCCCCCCTCTTGCCCCCCCGCCTTGCTTTCCCCCCCCCGCATCTTGAGTTATTTTTGTTGACTTGCCGTTCCAACCAAGAAATAAAATAGACAACTTATTGAAACCACAGATGAATTTAAAGTTTCCAACAGCCAATTTGTATTCCCAGACCTGGGGTTTGGAATTGATTTCAAGAAAAAAGGTATAGTTAAATTGGTTTGGGCAGCAAATCAGTACAAGGACTGTACATTTTCTGCTGTGGACATGGCCACCCATACCACAATGGCTATGTCCATGAAATTTAACAAAACAACGTGAAAATATTGCAGGGACTCGGCAAGTGGGAAAATATACTCTAGGAAAACAAATATAAATAAAAACAAAAAATATTTTTTTGTTTGTGGGGTTCAAAATAGTATTAAGCGTTGTAACCATTTTTGTAATCAAAAATATTTTTAATTTTTTTTCTTTTTAAGTTTTTAATCATAAAAAATATATTTCAAAGCACAGAATTTGAGTAATCTGCTTTAATTCATCTACCATTGTACTTCTACCAATGCATGCCACAGCTATTGACCACTTATCCTTTTTTTTCTGTTGCCAGTTGTTCCCTATCCATTTCCAGTTGTGCTTTCTGTTGATCCTTCTCCTTATCCACTTTTTAAAATTCTAGCTCAGCCTTTTTCAACTTCCACTCAGAATCACATCTTTTTTGACCAGCCAAACTCTTGGCTTTATGCTTTTGAAAATCAATTGCCAGTTGACAATCCCACTTCTCCTTTTCAAACTGAAGTTTTTCAGGTTCAATTTGTAATTTCACTTTTTTTCAGAGGGGAATAGGAATGAGCTTGATTTGGAAACCAAGGAGAATCCAATGGGCTTACCGGAATCTTTCTTCTCCGTGATCTCCTCAAACCCCAAAGAATTTGAAGTGTTTCTCCTCTTTTGAATACTATTGGGGTTGATGTTGATGGAATTGGAGGCCTTTTAATTTCCCTTTGCAGAGGAGGTTTGTGTTGGAACATCATTTCTCTCATATGAAGGGGATGTGGGAGGCCCCATTGGCTTGAGTATTTGGCCATTCAGGAATGGATGAGCCTGCTTTTTTACAATCTAAATCAGTCAGGATTAACCAGAACAAAGAGAAATTATCTTGGTTTCTTACTTGAGCAGATGATGACAATGGTGGTGATACAGGAAGAACTTTCTCCTTGTTGTAAAAGTTTTTAATTTCTTCCATCCCAGGAAGAGAGCAATCCAAAGAAGAAAGTGAGGGGTCCAAGGAAGGGTTTGAATTTTTGATCAATGCTGATGTAGAGGTGATTGTAGCTGATTCTTTTGGAGTATCCTCCTCCACATCAGATTGGTTTCACTCATAGGCTTCATTCGGATGATCATTGGCAGGCCAAGCATCCACATCCAGGTCCTCAGCATCAACTGAATCTGATTTTTGGGCATAAAAAGTGGCTAAAGGGTTGATATTGGCATTCTTTCCCAAGATTTCATCCATTTGAACATAAAAAGGACAAATGGAGTCCAACTTATTAACCACCAAGTTGATTCCCTTTGCTTTATTGGAGTCGGTGATACCAAAGCCAGTGGAGATTGATGTTGAGTGGGCTGTTTTTTACTTGGTTCAATAGTTCTTGAATGGCTCCTGCATCTGTTTGGATGAAAGATCCAGCCTACCTTTTGTTTTGTTCTTGAGTTCATTGGTCATCAGGAGATAACCATTAACCTTAGAGGAAGGAGGTTGGCCAACTTGTTTTTCATTGTCAGATCCAAAGCAAGCATTGTAGCTGGATTAAATTTTGAGCCAGTTCACCAGGATGATGTGATCAGCTCTCTTGAGCTGACTTCAGCCTTTTGAAGCTGATGGGGGAGGATTTTTGGATGTTGAGTTCCTGGGGGATGTTTTCTTTGGTTCATTGGATTTTTTAGTGGACTTGTGAGGTGAGGATTTCTGAGGGTCCATTTGAAAAGAGTAAGGGATGGAGCAATGAGGCAATGAGAGTGATGAAGTGATGAGAGTAATGAAGTGATGAGAGTGATGAAGTGATGAGAGTGATGAAGTCATGAGAGTGATGAAGTGATGAGGGGATGAGGTTGAGGAAGCAAAGAGGATAGGAAGAGATGAGAGTGATGAAGTGACAAGAGGGATAAAGTTATGAGAGTTAGGATGTGATGAAAGGAATAAAGTGATGAGAGTGATGAAGTGATGAGGAAAGTGATGCAATGAGAGTTAGCTGGATGTGATGAGAGCAATAAATTGATGAGAGTGATGAAGCAATGAGGATAGTGATGCAATGAGATTAAGCTGGATTTTGACTCAATGAGAGTTAGCTGGATGTGATGAAAGTAATAAATTGATAAGGATAGCAATGAGCGATGAATCAAATTTTTTTCAGATGAGATTGGAGGTAGAATTTTTTGGATGTTGGTGGAGGTGGAAAACCAGGGGTGTATGAAGTTGAAAGGTGGTGGAAGCCTTTATATACTTTACTTGAAAAAACCCACTTATTTCCAGGTAACTCTGACACATCTGATGCGAAATAAGTGGGTTTTTTTTATTTTTAATTGCAGGTTTGAAATGGAAGATTTGGTTTGAAACCCCACATTAAAAAATGGTGGGTTTGCTAAACTCTGATACACCCTCATATATATATATATATAATGAAATAAATGATTAAATCACAATTTTTTTTGCCATTCACAACCCAACATGGGATGCGTGGCGTGGTTTGAAACCCAAAATGGGCTGCAATGTGCCATTCACAACGCACATAAGATGTAAATGGCTGTTTGAGACTCGAATGGGCCACAAATGGTTTTTTGCAACCCAATAGTTGCAAATTGCGCCATGAAACCCCTTTTAGGTAGTGAAAGGGGGTCGCAAGGTTGCAAATTTAACTTTGGCCTAAAATAAAAATAAAATAAAAATATGGTAAAATTCAAAAATAAAATATAAATATAACTATAAATAAGAAATAAGAAATAAGAAATAGGAAATAGGAAGTAAGAAATGAGAAATGAGAAATGAGAAATAAGAAATAAGAAATAAGAAATAAGAAATAAGAAATAAGAAATAAGAAATAAGAAATAAGAAATAAGAAATAAGAAATAACAAATAAGAAATAAGAAATAAGAAATATGAAATAAGAAATATGAAATATGAAATATGAAATATGAAATATGAAATATGAAATAAGAAATAAGAAATAAGAAATAAGCAATAAGAAATAATAAATAATAAATAATAAATAATAAATAATAAATAAGAAATAAGAAATAATAAATAATAAATAATAAATAATAAATAATAAATAATAAATAATAAATAATAAATAATAAATAATAAATAATAAATAATAAATAATAAATAATAAATAATAAATAATAAATAATAAATAATAAATAATAAATAATAAATAATAAATAATAAATAATAAATAATAAATAATAAATAATAAATAATAAATAATAAATAATAAATAATAAATAATAAATAATAAATAATAAATAATAAATAATAAATAATAAATAATAAATAATAAATAATAAATAATAAATAATAAATAATAAATAATAAATAATAAATAATAAATAATAAATAATAAATAATAAATAATAAATAATAAATAATAAATAATAAATAATAAATAATAAATAATAAATAATAAATAATAAATAATAAATAATAAATAATAAATAATAAATAATAAATAATAAATAATAAATAATAAATAATAAATAATAAATAATAAATATTAAATATTAAATAATAAATAATAAATAATAAATAATAAATAATAAATAATAAATAATAAATAATAAATAATAAATAATAAATAATAAATAATAAATAATAAATAATAAATAATAAATAATAAATAATAAATAATAAATAATAAATAATAAATAATAAATAATAAATAATAAATAATAAATAATAAATAATAAATAATAAATAATAAATAATAAATAATAAATAATAAATAATAAATAATAAATAAAAAATAAAAAATAATAAATAATAAATAATAAATAATAAATAATAAATAATAAATAATAAATAATAAATAATAAATAATAAATAATAAATAATAAATAATAAATAATAAATAATAAATAATAAATAATAAATAATAAATAATAAATAATAAATAATAAATAATAAATAATAAATAATAAATAATAAATAATAAATAATAAATAATAAATAATAAATAATAAATAATAAATAATAAATAATAAATAATAAATAATAAATAATAAATAATAAATAATAAATAATAAATAATAAATAATAAATAATAAATAATAAATAATAAATAATAAATAATAAATAATAAATAATAAATAATAAATAATAAATAATAAATAATAAATAATAAATAATAAATAATAAATAATAAATAATAAATAATAAATAATAAATAATAAATAATAAATAATAAATAATAAATAATAAATAATAAATAATAAATAATAAATAATAAATAATAAATAATAAATAATAAATAATAAATAATAAATAATAAATAATAAATAATAAATAATAAATAATAAATAATAAATAATAAATAATAAATAATAAATAATAAATAATAAATAATAAATAATAAATAATAAATAATAAATAATAAATAATAAATAATAAATAATAAATAATAAATAATAAATAATAAATAATAAATAATAAATAATAAATAATAAATAATAAATAATAAATAATAAATAATAAATAATAAATAATAAATAATAAATAATAAATAATAAATAATAAATAATAAATAATAAATAATAAATAATAAATAATAAATAATAAATAATAAATAATAAATAATAAATAATAAATAATAAATAATAAATAATAAATAATAAATAATAAATAATAAATAATAAATAATAAATAATAAATAATAAATAATAAATAATAAATAATAAATAATAAATAATAAATAATAAATAATAAATAATAAATAATAAATAATAAATAATAAATAATAAATAATAATATAATAAATAATAAATAATAAATAATAAATAATAAATAATAAATAATAAATAATAAATAATAAATAATAAATAATAAATAATAAATAATAAATAATAAATAATAAATAATAAATAATAAATAATAAATAATAAATAATAAATAATAAATAATAAATAATAAATAATAAATAATAAATAATAAATAATAAATAATAAATAATAAATAATAAATAATAAATAATAAATAATAAATAATAAATAATAAATAATAAATAATAAATAATAAATAATAAATAATAAATAATAAATAATAAATAATAAATAATAAATAATAAATAATAAATAATAAATAATAAATAATAAATAAAAAGGAATAAAAAATTGTTTGGGGGAGACCATTTCCACCCCAGCCAATCCTGGGTCAGGTAGAAACCCACTGTAGGCCAGCATTTTGAAAGAAACTGCTGCTGTGGGTTTCTACCTGGCTTTCAAAACAAAAGCCACAGGGGTTTGAATGGGCATTCCAAAGCTTTGGTTGAAGCATAGTTTCTACCTGGTTGTTTTAAACATGCAACCACATTTTTCATGGCCTTTCAAAGGCCTTTCAAAACTGGCCTGGCCATCAAAATTTTGCAGCCCCATGGTTTGACCTCCTGCTCCACCACCATTCCAGCAGTTGCAACCCCCCCCCCAACCCCTCTCTCTCTCATGTTTAGGGGGAAATCCCATTAGCATGCCACTGAAAAATCAAAAAATGAAATAAAATAATGCCTTGCTTTCAAAAAGTCACCATTTTGGTAATTTATTTGGGATGCATTTAGCCTTTGCCAAAAAAAGCTTTGAACCTACTCCTAGTAAAAAAAATGAAGCCACCATAACTGCCACTCCTGTAGTGTATTAAGTGATACAAACATCCCTGATTCCCCTACCATCCAAGCACAGCTTATTTTTTCCAAGGTTAGATTGGAAACCATAAAGACCCTCCTGGAGTCCCTCTCCTCTCAAAATAAAACACAGAAAGATTTCTGGAGAACTTTGCACTTCATATTAGTTAGTATCAATAACATATACATACAGAAGTATTTTTTTCTTTCATGAAAAAGTTACAAGTCTTTCTCAAAAATGCAGCAAATTAGAACCACCACCCATGCCACAGAACAAAAGCCATCCTATTGATATTTTACCCAGAATTTCATGCTAGAAAGTCCACCTACAGTAGTACCAATTAGGGGACTCAAAACTGCAACAGAAACAGCACCAACAACAAACCCAGGGCCTCAGGTTCCCAACTTTAATTCCTCCCAAAAGCCTAGCCATATCCTGTGGGAATTCATTTTCAATTACACTTTTCCCACAAAAACACTTGGGAATGGAAGAAAGAATCAATTCACTTGTGAATGGGAATGTCTGAAATTGAGAGCCCTTTGAGGAAGCTCAATCCCAAGGGAAACAGGAATTTATGGAAAATGAAACAGCTCAAGAAAAAGCCACTTTAATAAGCCACTTAAATACACTACTAAAAATCCATAAAAAAGAAGAAGTTGGGGTCTTATGTGAAATTCTGCAATCTCCAGAGTCAATTTCTTCAATTTAAAGGAAGAAAAAAGGAAAGAAGATTTCATCCTCTCCAAAATTCCCAAAACTCCTATATATTTGGACAGAATAATTCCTATAGACCAGAAATGGAAGAATTTGTACAACTAATTAAGCCTCTGCCAGTGTTTATTGCCTTTTGTAATTATTTTAGACATAAAGATCCTTTTTAAAACTGTTGATGGTATTTATTCAAAAACAGAAAGCTTATCTCTTTTCATTTCCAAACTTTGAAATAAAAAATTCTCTGATTAATTATGATATTTGCAAGTCAATTTTACAAAAAAAATAGTTCATAGAAGGACATAATATACAAAGGTAAAAAGTCTGAAGCTCAACATATGGAAAGGATACTCTGTAAAATGGAAGAAAGTATTTTTATTTCAATCCAATCGCTCAAGCAATAAATAAAATAAATTTCTAATAATTTTATTTAGACCCTCAAAAAAAACCAAGTTAGTTCTTAGCTGGACCATAAGCTCAACCTAATCAAGAATGATGTTAGAGATCTGAAAATAAGTCTGAAAAAAACCTTTAGTAGTAACACAAAGGAACCCAATCCTCTCACACATACTACTACTCCCTATGTCCCATCCAAAAATGGAGCAGTGAGTATCACAAACTTTAACGTAGCCCTACTCCATAAATGGAATAATCTTTGAGACTCTTACCTCAAATTACTGAATTGCCCAAAATCTCTGGAGAAGGAGCATAAACAAATATCAGTTTTATCAAATTTATTCATTTTACCATAGCCTCCTATAACCTACCTAATTTCAGTCTACAAAATTTCAAGACCCTTTCCATCCATGAACTACAATAGGTTATATTGTTAGTATAAACATATTATTCAAATTGATACAAAAATGATCCATAAAATCATGTATAGAGAAAATTCAAGGAGATGGTTTGGTTTGATAAATCTAATTAATTCATAAATTGATTTCTAAAGAATCATCAACAGGTGTCACCTTTATACTTGGGATATTTAAAACCTCTCTTCAGGTGATTAAACTTATAATTCATGCACCTGGGACCTTAAGCCCTTTCTAAAAAGAAAATTTTACCCATAAAATATGTGGTATGGCTTTTTTGATTTATAAAAGCAGAAAAAGAAGGTATAAATAATTTACTTAGAAATTTTTTCAAACCACATTAACTGAAATAACTCACAAAAGGGTCAATTTTGAGCATATTTTGGATCCTTGAGGACTTAAAACATTGCAAAAGTTCAGTTATAAAGGTTTTAATTTTCAAATAAAATGTCAGAATAAAGAAATTAATTACTTGCTCATCCCCATTATTATCACATTACTTTATTTAATGTTTTCTGGGGGAATAAAATAATTGTTTTTTGAGTAAATAAAGCTTAAAAGTTTGATGTATTTATACCTTTTCAGTTTTTCAGGGTTCCCCTTAATGTTTATCAGGGCAAAATGGGGGTGGATCCATGCACTTGTGCCATATATTCAGTAATTCATGGTCCTCAGGCTGCTTTTGTTGATGTAGGCCAGATTTCAAAGACAAATTTTAGTAATTATGAAAATTTTTATAATTTTTGTGTGAGAACACCAGGAAGATGTGTATTTCATATTTATGTATATAAATATTTTTTGCAGATCTCTTTTTTTTGTATTTCCAATCATTTCAATTAATTAAAAATTTGTTTCTAGAAATTTCTATATCATTTAGTCTGAATATTTTTCACTCATTCAGGACTGAGAAGTCTGTGAAAGTACTTTTTAGCAATTTTTATAATGTTGGTCAAATGACTCAAATGTCTTTTTTGAAGTATTTTCATCTGTTTTTTCTATTTTTTTTTTAAGAAATTATCTGGGGTCTTAATGATATGAAGATTATATATGCATGTTTTTCAGATGTCAGTTTTAGAATTTTTTTTGAGGGCTTTTTTTTTTTTTGCTATGACAGCCTGGTGAACATATGCCAGCTTAAATACTGGATATTCACTTTTCTTGATGCAGCTTAGTGTGAGAATTTGAGATACAGGGGGCTTCATGTGTGTCTCAGGGCTGTAATGTTGCAAAAAGCTTCTGTGTGCAGGAATTTTGAAAACCCTTTTTTATTTGATAAATCCTAAACTATACACAGAAATGAATTTCTGAATCATATTTGGCAAGTCAACAAATACATGGTGGTTTATGTAAAATTTTTAAATTGCCAAAAAGTGCTGGTTTTTTTTTGCAGGCTTTGGTACATTTTATGAAATTTTCAAGAAGTAATATTTCAGCTGTAGGTAAAGTGAGTGAACCAACCTAATTTTGGGCTGTTAATTCATTTCTCAAGCAATATTTTGGATATTCCCATTCATTCTGTTTTAATTTTTTTTGATTTTTTCAGCTGGCTCTGAAATTATAGCTTGAACAAACCTGAAGAAATAGCTGTGTTGAGACTACCCAGACTATTTGAAAGAGCAGTCCTATATTTTTTCATCCATAAAAGAGATAAATTTTCTCTTTTACATGGAATTCATTGAAAATCCGGATTATGGAACAATTTGGTCCCAAGATTTTAAAAATGAAGATTATGAAAACCTCTGAATTTTTTTCTTTTAACCTACCAAGTGTAAACCTCATGCATTTTTTCTTGATAAAATAGAAAATGGTAGACTTTCTTCACCCAGAAAATCATCAAGAACAGATCCACAAGAGTTTACTTAACAAATTCCTTGTCCATTTTAACCACTTGTTCAGATTCACAGTTAGCATGGTTTCTGACTTTCTCACTCTTATTGATTTTTTTTCAATAAATTATCCAAAGAATAGAATGGAAAGGAAAAAATTCCTACAAACAAGGAATTTATATCCAAACCCAAGTATCCTCCTCCTCACTTACCCACTCCATAAAAAAAGAAAACTCTTGAAGATAAATCAGGAGTATCAGGAAATTTATGGAAGTGCAAAAAAATGGACATGCAAAAAAGTTTTTCCATGCTTAAGAGGAAGGTTGTTTGTTTCCATGAAGGAGGAGTTGAAGAAGACTCTAACAACCAGTTTCTGACACTGAAAAATTCATATCAGAATAAGAATTTATGGTTTAAAAAACCAATTAATCAAATCAAATGTGACATTGAATCTTCATTAGAGTGTAAATATCTCCTTGGATTATCCCAATTACCATCAAAATGTGCTCCTAAAATGTAGATACAAAATACTCTGAATCCAGGAATCTTACCATTCATCCCAAAGCTTTAATTTATTACACCACAGGTATAACTTGTTATACCAATGGATTATTTTTGAAGAAGAAATTCAAAGTACTAATAGAAATTGGATATTTATTCTTTTTTGTCAGCTATATTTTCTTTGAAATGGCCCCCCCTTGCTGGAAGGACAAGCTAGGACCAATCTCAGCTGATATTTTCAGAATTTTAAACTCCAAAATAGATCCATTGGGTGTACTATCCATCAAAATAGCTCTTAAACTCTCCAAAGTCTATATAAGGATCCAATTATAATTTTGGATACTCCTAAATAAACTCTGTGATTACTTCATTATAGGGAATAATCCCTTCTTACTATATGAGTAGATGTATTTCAGAGTAAAGACAGGTACCCCACAGGGAACGGTGTAGAGACTCCAAGGGATAATGTGATTATTTAGCAAATAGCTTTCTGGCAGTCACTAAAAGGGGAATTCATTTTCCTACTATTCTTGAATAGATAGAGGTAAGCTTAGATGGTTTTTAATTGCCTGCCCTTCCGAACTATAATAATTCTGCACAATAATTTTCTAATTAATGGCTGCTTTTCTTTGAGACTTAAAATAGTTCTGTAATCAGAACTATATTAATTTTTAATAGAGAGTTCTAGGAATCAGAAGACTATTCAAAGTTGGATTGGATTATTTGCAAGCTTCCACCAATTAATAATCAAGAATTTTTGACTTTTTCTGACCATTTTTCCAAATTCTAACTAAAGGATTTAAGGGTTCATTAAAAGGTGTTTAACCAGTTTGAGGACCCAGAAATGGTTTTTCCCACAGGGATCTGGGAAGAAAGAAAGGCTTGGTTGATTTTTCTATTGTTCTCCTCCTTTTTTATAAATTTACTGATTGAAAAAAGGGCTTTTCCTCTTAATAATAGGTGCTGAATTACAGGTCTTTTCTCAAGAAGCCTTATTCAAAGACACCTGGGGTTGGTTCAAAAGGTCAATAATAATTTTTTTTAATCCTTTGTTTCCTTTTGACTTTATTCTGTTTCACTGATAATCTGGTGCTAGCTAGGTTGGGCATAAGCCATTTTTCATAGGGGCAGATGCCATGCTATAGGGGAAGATGCCATGCTAGAAAACTTGGATAGGGTAAAAGAGACCCCTTAAATAGAAAAATACTTCCTCAGGGGATGCTCAGGGCTCCCCTGAGGAATCTTTTGATCCTTTCTCTGAATTTTTGAAGCACAGGAGGGTACAGTTACATGAGGCAATAATGCTGTTGAGAAAACATGTGAAACAACCCAATGATAGCTGTATTTTTTAGGATAAATTTTGATATTCAGGCAAAAAAATGAGTAACAGTCTAAGATTTGTGAGTGATGAAAGCTTCTGGATTCTTATCTTGTGTAAAAAATGATGCAGAAGTTCCCTGCAGCTTGAGTTAGTTTTGCTGGTTGGGAAAAGCATGAAACATGCTTGGCAGCTGCAAGCCCTCTTTGGTAACTGAAATTGTATAACTTTTATGGTTGAAGTGGTGGAACACTGCTTGTTGGTTGTTTCTGAGGAAGCTTCTGAGTGCTTATTTTGTATAAAAAATGATTCAGAAGTTTCCTGCAGCTTGAGTTAGTTTTTCTAGTTTGGAAAAGCATGAAACATGCTTGGCAGCTTTAAGCCCTCTTTGGTAACTGAAATTGTATAACTTGTATGGTTTAAGTGGTGGAACACTACTTTTTGGGTGTTTTCTGCGCAAGCTTATGAGCCCCTATCATTTTTAAAATGTTTCAGGAACTTCCTGCATGCTTCTTCAATGGAATGAGCTTTAGAGATATGAGGTATGATGTTTTACTGTGTACTCCCTTGGGTGACTTGAGAGTGTGGCTTGCAGGTGTTGTGTGGTTGATATGGTGGAAAAATGAGTATTTGAGTGCTTCAGGGAAAGGTTGAGAGGCCTTATATGGTGGTCAAAGTTCCAGAAATTTCATGTTTACTGAGCTGTTATTTATGGTTGGTGAGAATTGAGACATACTTGGCTGCATGAGCCCCTACTTTTGTTGGTGCATGTATGAGTGTTGTATGGTTGGATTGGATTGGTGGCAAACTGAGTATCAGAGTGCTCCAGAGCACAGTTCAGAGGCCTTATCTGGTGGTTAAAGTTTCAGAAATTTCATGTGTACTGAGGTTTTATTGCTGGTGGGTGAGAATTGAAATGTAATTGGCTGCATGAGCTTCTACTTCTTTTGGTGTGTATATGTGTGTTGTATGGTTGGAATGGTGGCAAAATGAGTATCAGAGTGCTTCAAAGGAGTTTTCAGGGTCCCCAAATTTTACTTAATGATCCAGGAAGATAGTGTAACTTAGATTTATAGTATTGGTTCTAGTGCAGCATTGGTACTGGTATGGTTTAAGTCCTGCAGGTATGGGTATGTTGTTTTTGTTGTGTGGTTATTTTAAGCATAATATTTTACCATTAGATGTTCAATTAATGTTTTATTTATTACTTCTTGTGAAATTATCTAGTCTGTGCTGGGGTTTGGGTTGTTTGTGACAGGTGTTTTGTCTGGTTGAAGGGTGTTATCTGTTGATGGATTTGGGATTTGAAGTTGGTTTGAGTTTTAGAGAATAGTTTATGAGGTTTTTGGAATTGATTTTTGAGGTTACTTTGAGAGAAAGAATGATAATTAAAAAAAATGAGTGATGGCTATATAACAGGTTTGGTTTACCACAATGGTGATTGAGAAAATAAGTTTAAGGTATGCCACATACATTCCAAACTGGTTCCCACCATTTATAAAAAAACTGAGAAGCATTCAACAAGTACTACTTACACAAAGCTTCCTTGAACTCCTATATTGGTGAGGAACAGAAGAAAGCTATCCTGAATGTCTGCTTTGAGAATCCACATTATTTATTCAAGTTAGACTATTCCATGAGTAAAATCAAGGTAAATTACAAATTTCAAGAACTGAAAATAAAACCTCCTAACCCTCAAACCTAAGGAGACAAGCCTACCCCTCTATTCCCAAGTCCAGAGTTTCTCTGAAAAATCACATCCAGGACTTGAGATACATTCATTTACTGAGGAAAATAGGGAAAAATGAAAGTTTTTGAATAACCAAACCTGTGATAATATATTAGGAAAATTACATGTCAAGAATGGTGCAAGGATTTAAAATGATTAAAAAATAAACTCAACCTAATTACTATCCTATATCCAGAATAATTCACTCCATGCACAAGCTAACTAATTCAAATTGAATTACCACCATGGAAATGCTGAAAGGGTGTTAGGAATGCCATTCAACCTCTCACCTGAAGGACAACTACTCTCTGTGTTTGACTACTGCGCTCTCCAAGCTCTGAGATGGGCTTGCCTTGATAATTATTTTCAGCTCTCTGATACCAGGAACCTTGCAGTCCTTTAGCTACAGAGAGTGATAAAAATACTCAAATAATAATAATTATTATTATTCCAAAAATAAACGCTTAGAGGCTCAAATAAACAATGTAATAAGAGCAGTTGAAAGGTTTTATTGGTTTGGTAATAAAATGTTTTCAATATGTATATAAAAGAGGGGCCACAGGATAATACTACTGGGGGTCTTTACAGACAAAGCAACCTCTCTTCAAGGAGCCTCCTCAGGCAGTTTAAGAACCTTGGAATGAAGATGGGTTCCTTAGAAAGGGCTTATTCCACTAATGGCCGGGCATAGCAGCACACTGGCCTAGACAGGAAGGGAAGCACTCAGTATGAGCACTTTATCACGAAAATCCTGCAATAATAGGAAGGGTTTCAGAGCAGATGGGGTGGATTGCCTGACTAAACTTCAAGGGTTGATTGGTTTTTAAGAAATGAATCATAATACTACAGACTTGTTCATAAATCACTTGCTTAGACTCTTCATAAGCACTTGACTAACAATGACATGGTTTCTGATTGATAATAATAATTCCTCGTAAACTGATGATGGAATAATGGATCCAAAGAGGTCTGTATAAATAACTTTTTGGGGTGATTTTGAGCTTCTCAGGGCGCGTAGAGAGGGTTCTCCTCATGGGCTTAGGCTGGCAAGCCATTCAGAGCAAGATTAGCACGTCTACTTGATGCTTTTAATCAGCTGACCTTAGATCTGCTGGATTTCTGTACTATTTTAGCCATAGGATCTATTAATCTATTATGGCGTAAATTGGATCATTCTGCACTCATCCTTCATTTGTACTATTAGTATTGCTTTAAAGTGATCATATGTGGATTTTTACTGATTTTCCATTATTTGCTGATCACGTATATAATTTTTAATAATTTTTATGAACTCTCCTTGTAGTGTTTTGTGATCTTCAAAGATCAGAGTCAATGATTCACATGGTAATCCTTGATATTTAATTTATTATTAAAAAATTTTCTAAACTTAATTTTTATTAATTTTGATTAAGTTTTGATCTTTTTAGATTATTACTAATGCATATGTCAACTTGTTACATATGCCAGGCAACCCTAATCAGGTTGTAGCTCTTTTGAGCGGTACCTGGTTGTCAGATTAGTCAATATGGATCCAGACGCAGGGATCAGTCAGTTCAGATGCGCGCGGGGTGGGATCCACTGCGTGCATGGCAGAATTAGCTGCGCGCGGCTCTCTAGTACGCGGGAAACTGCTACTATGAGTACGTAGGGGTATGTAATGATGCGGGGCTGCGCGCGGGAATTGGGACATAACACATTTCCGCATGTAACTCCTAAAATATACACAACACCTCAATTCTGAGTGAATTTTAGGTGTAAACCCTATACGTGACAACACGTGTGAAATGTTAAAATGGCAAAAAGGCGCCATAATGATGTTGTAATTTTTAGTACTTTTCTTTTTAATTATTTTAAAAATGTAAGGACTTGGATTTCAAGGGTGGGGTCAGTGAGTGACCCTACCTAATTTTGGGTGAGGAATCCATTTCTGTAATAATATTTATGTATTTCTCAATTCCTCCTTTTTTTAATTTAGATATTCTTATTTTTATAGTTTTTTGTTGCTACAACAGGTTGCTCTGTACATAGTAGCAACCTGACATTCCCCCACTCCAAGATATGTCTATATCTGAAAAAAATATTCTGGGTCAATGCCTTCTGCTGGCTCTGTAGTTCCTTAGATGTATGGGTCCATCAGGGATATTGTGTTCAGGTAACCATTCATCCTTATCAGCCAATTCTCCCTTGTATCTAACTAGGTAGAGTCTGAAATCTTTTCCATTGATCCTTTCTTTTTTATCTTTAAGGATCTTGCTAATTTTTCCTCTTTCTTTTTCAGGTTCTTCTGCAACAGTTATTTCAGGTGAAGGAGTATATTCTCCATTCCTTGGGTGGTAGTGTTTGATGAGACTTACTGGGAAGACTGGGTTTTTTCTAGAAAGCTCATCACTAAGGATTACTTCCACAGAATTCTTTCCATGAAGTTTATTAATGGTGAAAGGTCCAAAAAAATCTGGTCTAAGCTTTCTATTTCCAAATAAGTTGGTTAAGTTGGTGTTAGAGATCAAGACTTGATCACCAATTTTGAAATCAGGCTCCTTATGGGTTTTATCCCACCTTTGTTGGTTATACTCCACAGCATCCTGGACACACTTAACAGCATGTTTATTGGCTACATCTATCATGTTTTTGAAATCAAGTGATGTAGGGTGAATACTTTTTAGCTGGTGATTCAGGTTATCCTTGGGTAATTTAGGATTCCATCCTCTTTCCAGTATGTAAGGTGCTTCCTTAGTGGTAGAGTGCTTGCTACTGTTGTAGGCCATCTCTAGTGCAGGTAAAAGGCTAACCCAATCGTTGCAATAACCATCAGAATTGTTGTATTCTAGACCAAAGCCACAGAATCTCCTGAGCATTTCTTCCAGGGTCTGAATCATTCTTTCAGCTAAGCCATCTGTCTCAGGGTGATAAGCTGTAGAGAAAGCTAAGGTTGTTACCAGCATGTCATGAAGATTTCTTCAGAACTCAGAGGTGAATTTAGGATCTCTGTCACTGATAATGATCTTGGGAACTCCAACATCAGCAATGAGTCTGTTCCAAAATAATAGGAAAACTTCTATAGCAGTGTCTTCCTTATGATTAGGTAGAAGCTTTGCTTTCTTGGAGAACCTATCCACAATGAATAGGACTGAGGTTTAGGAATAAGCTCCTCCTGGCGGTAGCGCAGTTACAAAGTTCATGTTGATTATTTTCCATCTTTTCTTGGGTTCAGCAATCTTTTGCAGTAGACCAAACCTTTTCTCAGTGGTCCTGTTGGACTTCTGACAAGTTTCACAAGTAGTAACATACTGGATAGTTGAGTCTCTCCAATTGATCCACCAAGCAGTTTTTTTAACCTTATCTAAGGTTCTATCAGTGGATAAATGACCAGATGAGCAGTTATTGTGGCATTCAGCCAGGACGTGTTTGATATGGTCATCCTTAGTTAAGACTATAACACTTGAATTTTGATGCCTGTAGTATACTAGACCATCCCATATGGTGAACCTTCCAGCTTTGTATGGTTTCAAGAGGGGTTCAGGTAGGCTACTGATCAATTCAGATGGTGGAGAAGTACTTTCCCTAATGGTGATCAGAGTTTTCATGCCAGAATTGTAAGATTCTTTGATTGAGTTGAACAAGGATTCATCCAATTCACAAATGTGGATTCCCATTATAGGAGCTTCAATGTTCAACATGTTAATGTTAAGGATAGGGAAGATATCATTATCCTCTGGGTCATAAGCAGGGTTACTTGGTTCATTGGGTAAAGCATTCCTGCTCAAACTATCAGCATTCTGGTGTTTAGCAACAGCTTGGTGAACTATGGTCATCTGACCTCTGTACAGTTGTATGGCTATCTGCCATCTTAAAATGTGCCTACTAGGGGTTTTCATGTTCATCAAAGTCCTGACGGCATTGCAGTCAGTAATCACTGTGAACTTGGTGCCTTCCAAGTAGTAATGAAGTTTTTCCAGAGCCCATACTAAAGCAAGGCATTCCATTTGGCTTGCACCATACCTTTTCTCAGTATCCTTAACTTGTTTGGATATGAAGAGTATAGGTTTTTCCACCGGTTTGTCATCCTCTATTACTTCCTGGTGTAACGTAGCTCCTAGCTTGTCCATACTAGCATCTATATAGAGCTTGAAGGGTTTAGAATAGTCTGGCTGAATCAGTAATGGAGCTGAATCCATGGCCATCTTGAGTTCCTCATAATTCTTAACTCTTTCATGAGTCATTTCAAACAAGGTTTTGTTGTTGCAGATTTCATACAGACACTTGGTTAGAAGAGAAAACTTTGGTAAGTACTTCCTATAGTAGCTGCAAAAGCTAATGAAATATAGGAGTTCAGTTTTATTCTGAGGCATTGGCCTATTCATTACTGCTGCTATCTTGTTTTGGTCAGCAGATAAGGTTAGTTCAGAGACAATGTGTCCTAAGGCTTTGAGTTCTCCGTAGCCAAATTTGCACTTTTTCATTGATACCTTTAATCCCATGGCAGAGATGGTTTTTAGGACTAATCTTACTTTATCCAGGTGGGTATCCCAATCATCAGAGTAAATGATAGCATCATCAATGTAAACCATCATCCATCCTTGTCTGATGATCAATCCTAGAACTGTGTCCGTCATCCTTTGAAAATGAGTAGGAGCATTTTTTATACCAAAAGGCATCCTTAGATACTCATAAATTCCCAAATGACAGATAATTCTCATGAATTTCCGGCTATCAGGGCTGATTGGTGTTTGGTGAAAACCTTTCAGCATGTCCATGGTAGTGATGTACTTAGCTTTTGACAGGTTATGCAGAGCATGGTCAATCCTTGGAATTGGATACTAATCAGCTTGGGTGTAGTTGTTCAGCATTCTGAAATCTCCAACCATCCTTGACTTATCATTATGCCAAGCTATAATTACTGGAGTAGTGATATCTACTTGTTCATTGTGTCCTACTTTCCTTAAGACTTGTAGGTCAACCAACTCTTGGATGTGAGTTTCTAGAGCAGCTCTAGATTTTGGACTAGAAGGGTAAGCAGGTCTCCTGAGGTTAAGTGGGTAAGGAGGCTTAATGTTTAGATTCAGAATCATATCATGTCCTTTGATGTTACCAATGGGTTGATCCTTGTTACAGAAAGCATTCTGATTTTCAAAGCATACTTGTAGGATGTCCCATCTTTGTTATTCATTGAGCAAGGGATTCAACGCTGCTTGAGAGAAGTATTCCTGATTGAAGCTCTCTAAGTGTTGTTCATAAGTTGAATCAGAAGTTTTAGCATTGACATGGCATATTTGAAGCTTCTTGTTCCAGTCTCCCCCTATGGTGAAGTATCTACCCTTGCTTTGGAATACATCTATACCATACCGGCAAAGAGAATCATTACCAAGGACAAAGTAATCACATACTCCATTTTGGAGCACTACAAATTCAATTTTCAGTTTGAGTTATCCTTTAGAGTGAGGGAGTATGATATCAGAGGACCATACTCCAACAGCATTAAGAGAAGAATCACAACTGCTGAATTTAGCCTGAGGTACAGGCAATAAGTTCATTTTCCATTTTGGGTCTTGTTTCTCCAAATAAGTTGAACCAACACAAGATCAAAAGGCTCCACTGTCCAGAAGTAACTGAACAGGGTAACCTTGAATTAAACCAGTAGCATAGCATGTTTTGCCTGAAGTGTAAATTTTGCCAGCAGAAGTTTTTAGAGTCAAGGCCTTAGCCTCAGAGATGTGGTGAATCTTTGTGTTGGGATTCCATTTTTGAGGTAAGTTAGAATCCTCATTAACAGAATTTATTTCTAGGGAAGACTCAATACTTCCTTCAATGACATTGATGGGGTTAGTGATCATTAAATCACACTCAGAAAGTGATCCATCAGTATCATCTAGGTGAGGGTCAGGATTATAATACTCTTCTCCTTCAATAGGATCAATCCTTTTCCTAGGTAGAGGACAATCAGTTTATACATGTCCTGTTTGGTTACAGTTCCAACATACTTTTTCCTTTGACTCTGGAGTCTTCTTGACCTCCAAGGTGGTTGGATTAGTTGCAGGGGATTCCTTAGTTTTGGCAGTATACTCTTCCCTGTTCCTAGTATTTTTTTTTTTCCCTGGGGAGTCTGTTGACTCTCTTATCTAGACCATTTATATCAATAGTCTCTTCCAACACACCTATTGGGGTAGAAAGATCAGAATCCATGGGCATCCTGCACCTTACACTGTGGTTGGTTTTTCTGGGACATAAGTTGAGAAATCTTTCATTTCCTTCTTCTTTATCAGCATCTTGGTAAAAACAGTCTAACCTCCTTTTCTGGTCTAAGCACCACTTATGAGTTTTTTCCTTGGATGGATCAAACTGGGAGGTTTCAAAATTTTTCATCATCTTTTATTTCCTAATCCTAGTACCAAATTGTACTTTGATCAATTCTTTCCAAGAACTCCAGGATAAATATCCAACTTCTTCCCTTTTATTGATAAACCAATCAAGAGCCACTCCTTCAAATATTCTGGGCAATCTTACCACAACTATTGTATCAGGGATTTCATAAGAAGCAAGTTTATAATCAATAAATTTAATGAAACTGACAAGGTTGTATTCTCCTTCTCCAGAGAATTTAGGCCATTCAGTAATGGGAGGAAGTAACTTCAAACCCTGTTCTATTTCAGGAGTAGGACTGGGCCTAAAAGATTCATCCCCAGTTGTCCTAGTTCTGGAAGAATCACTAGGAGTACTGGTGAACCTAGCAGGTCTAGTTTCTTCCAGTTCAATGACTGGGGAGTTAGTAGAATTGACTTTAAGATCTCTGAGATCATTCTTAATCATACCTAACTCAAAATCAAGTTTGTTGTTCAGTAAATCAATTTTTTAATCAGGTGAGCTGAAGGAGTAGGAATAGTTTTCTTAACTTCTTCCTTAAGCTGGTTCATGGTTGCAAGAATATCTTCCTGAAGAATTGATTGGTTATCATCAATATGTTTCATCAGGTCCAACTTACTAGGTTTTATACTATCCTTGATTTGTTGTATTTCTAACTCATCAATTCTCTTAGTCTGAGACTGGGTATCAATCACTCTGAAAATACTCAGACTCAATCTGTCCAATTGTTGATAAAATTTGTCAAAAAATTGGCTGATAACCGCAAAATTGTGAGACACATTTACAGAAAAGCTATTAAGAGCTTCTACATCTAATTGTGGTACACCTTTTTCCACTTCTGGGCTAGGGATATTATACTGTCCCAATCCTTTGGGTTCCTTAACTTCTGATGGACTGAGGACCTCTTCTTTTTGGGGTCCTTTCCCTTTAAGGAAGCTAACTGATACCAAGGATTCCAGTTCTGCACGTAGCCTTCTACTTCTTTCTTTGGGATCAACTTTTGCAGAGAAATCTGAGATTTCTTTTCCATAGAAATAACTTTTCTCATACCTGGCTGATCCTCCTGGGTCTGAGCTAATTTGAATTGTTCCCAATAGCTCACGTGCTCTTTCACTAATAATTTGACTCTTTCCTCCTTGGTTGAGTCCAGCTGGGGTGGCATAGGAGGACTGGTATCCTCCTGGGATAACTTGTTGGGAAATGGGTGGTTCTCAAATGCTCTTTTGGTCTAGTTGGTGGCCCCAGTTGTCCCTGTTGTTGTCCTGTGTGACGCTATGGTCACTGGTTTGGGCCCCCTCATTGCGCTCGTGACTGGAGTCCTTGCGCATACGGATTCCTCTGGGCAGAGATCCATACAATGGGGCTCTACCTGTTGCACGGGTGTTGCGCCTGTTTTGGTACATAGCACCAAAATAAATGAGTAAGTCTTTTGTCAAAACGTTTGAAAAAAGACTTAAAAATAGAAAAAAATAATATTTTTCGTGTATTTATATTTTTAATAATTTCTTTATATATATTTTAACTTACTTAAAGTTAAATTCAAGGGTATCAACACTTGGTTGGGATCACAACTGTTCTTGGGGGGTATTCCAAAGGGGTCTGAGTGAGTTCCAATCAGATCCTGGGATAAATGCAAGGGTAAGTCCAAGGGTACACTGTCTGGGACATCCTCTAGGAGGTCCTGGTCAATGAGATAACTAAAAACCAAATCCACTGAGATGGATAAAAACAAAAAATATAAGTTTAATATTTCTTTAGTTTTACGTGGCAAGATGATGTTTTTTGAAAAATAATCAATTTTATTAGTTTTGGATTTTTCTTTATCTTCATGATTATTTGGTTTATAGATATAAAGCTTACTCTGATAGATTTTCCACTCCTTATGTTGCCTTAATAAAGAATTGAAATTGACAATTCTTTCAAGCTCAAGTTCTTTGTCCTTTATAACCTTCTGTACATAATAAAGCAATTTCTTTTGTTTTTTTTGAGTAGTTATTATAACAGGGACAAAGTTACGGAGTTTTTCTTCTTTTTTATTTTTAAGAAGTTTCAAATAATAATTGATCAATTCTCCATTGGTATTAAGATCCACTAGAGAAACAAATGATCAAAAATATATTTCATAATTATTTTAACTTATTTTCAAAAAAAATAGACTGGTCCAAGGAATAAAAAATCAAGGATTAATTATTGAAGGATATTTCCTGGCCAGACACCCAGTTGTCAGCTCTCTGATACCAGGAACCTTGCGGTCCTTTAGCTACAGAGAGTGATAAAAATACTCAAATAATAATAATTATTATTATTCCAAAAATAAACGCTTAGAGGCTCAAATAAATAATGCAATAAGAGCAGTTGCAAGTTTTCGTTGGTTTGGTAATAAAAGGTATTCAATATTTATATAAAAGAGCGGCCACAGTATTATACTACTGGGGTTCTTCACAGGCAAAGCAACCTCTCTTCAAGGGGCCTCCTTAGGCAGTTTAAGAACCTTGGAATGAAGATGGGTGCCTTAGAAAGGGCTTATTCCACTAATGGCCGGGCATAGCAGCACACTGGCCTAGACAGGAAGGGAAAAACTCATTCTGAGCACTTTATCACGAAAATCCTGCAATAATAGGAAGGGTTTCAGAGCAGATGGGGTGGATTGCCTGACTAAACTTCAAGGGTTGATTGGTTTTTAAGAAATGAATAATAATACTACAGACTTGTTCATAAATCACTTGCTTAGACTCTTCATAAGCACTTGACTAACAATGACACAGTGTCTGATTGATAATAATAATTCCTTGTAAACTGATGATGGAATAATGGATCCAAAGAGGTCTGTATAAACAACTTTTTGGGGTGATTTTGAGCTTCTCAGGGCGCGTAGAGAGGGTTCTGCTCATGGGCTGAGGCTGGAAAGCCAGTAAGAGCAAGATTAGCACGTCCACTTGGTGATGTTAATCAGCTGACCTTAGATCTTCTGGATTTCTGTACTATTTTAGCCACAGGATCTATTAATCTATTATGGCCTCAATTTGATCATTCTGCACTCATCCTTCATTTGTACTATTAGTATTGCTTGAAAGTGATCATATGTGGATGTTTACTGATGTTTCATCATCTGCTGATCACGTAGATACTTTTCAATAATTTTTATGAACACTCCTTGTAGTTTTTTTTGGTCTTCAAAGATCAGAGTCAATGATTTACATGGTAATCCTTGATCTTTAATTTATTATTAAAAAAATTTCTAAACTTAATTTTTATTAATTTTGATTAAGTTTTGATCTTTTTAGATTATTAATAATGCATTTTTAAACTTTTTACATATGCCAGGCAACCCTAATTAGGTTGTAGCTCTTTTGAGCGGTACCTGGTTTTCAGATTAGTCAAGATGGATCCAGGAGCGGGTATCAGTCAGTTCAGATGCGCGCGGGGTGGGATCCGCTGCGTGTGCGGCAGAATTAGCTGCGCGCGGGTCTCTAGTACGCGGGAAACTCCTACTATGAGTACATAGGGGTATGTAATGATGTGGGGCTGCGCGCGGGAATTGTGACATAACACATTGCCGTGTGTAACTCCTAAAATATACACAACACCTCAATTCTGAGTGAATTTTAGGTGTAAAACCTATACGTGACAACACGTGTGAAATGTTGAAATGGCAAAAAGGTGCCATAATGATGTCATAATTTTTAGTACTTTTCTTTTTAATTATTTTAAAAATGTAAGGACTTGGATTTCAAGGGTGGGGTCAGTGAGTGACCCTACCTGATTTTGGATGAGGAATTCATTTTGTTAATAATATTTATGGATTTCTAACTCCTTCTTTTTTCAATTTAGATATTCTTATTTCTATAGTTTTGTTTTGCTATGACAGGTTGCTCTGTACACAGTAGCAAGTTGACAGACGGATCATCTATAACCTCCACCAAAGAAGGATCTTTATCTCTTCCCATTGGCAAAATCAAGGCTCTACAAGTTCCAAACCTGCAAAAACCTCTAATGTCCATCTTGAGATTATGCAATTCCGGATACTCTGTTGTTTTCACCTCCATGGGATGCAATATTTGTCAAAAAAAAACCAACAATGGCTCTCCAGCAACCCTTCAAGGCTACAGGAAAGGAAACCTTTACTACCTCCCACAAAAATTTGTGAGCCACTAGGAGAAAGCCCTCTCAACATTTTCAAACATCCCTGAAAACAGTCTTTTTGGTTACCATTGCAGTTTTTCTCATCTGAACTTGAAGTCTCTTAGGAAACTCCTGAAGTCTGTCAGAATTACCCCAATAATTAACAACAAATTGGATGCCATCAATGCCCTAGGTGCATCCAATCTAAAATGTCAAGAAACCCCTTCCATTCACATCTAAGCTACTGTTCAAACACCCCGGGCAAAATCATACACTCCAACTTGTGCAGCTTTGAGGTCAGCTCCAGAGAAGGCTTCAAGTATTTCATCACCTTCATTGACAACTGCTCCAAAGCCCTCTGTGCCTACCCTCTTTTCTTCAAATCAGACGCTCCAGATTCAATCAGATCTTTTTTCTCCTTTTTCAAAAATCAATTCCGTCACCCCATTCTGTCTTTGCACACCAATAACGGTGGGGAATACGTAAATGACAGATTGAATCATTTCCTCTCTTCCAAAGGTATATGTCACAAGCCAGGTCCGCCTCAATCCCCCCAATTAAATGGTCTAGCTGAGCGTTTGAACCGGACAATACTTAATCTC
The DNA here is from genome assembly GCA_025617555.3 of Puccinia polysora. NCBI lineage: Eukaryota > Fungi > Basidiomycota > Pucciniomycetes > Pucciniales > Pucciniaceae > Puccinia > Puccinia polysora. The sequence continues at coordinate 24,956,368 of CM062634.1, read as the reverse complement.
ATACAATGCGCCCTCCTTTCCTCCAATTTACCCAAGTTGCTCTGGGCGGACACGCTTCAACACTCTCTCTTTGCTTTCAACTCCTATCCCTGAAAAACACCTCACGTTTTTGCCTCCCCCAACTCCATCCTGAATCATGAAGACATTTCTCCCTCTCACCTCCATCCATTTGGTTGCCTTGTATGGCACAAGGTACCTGAGCCCAACAGATCAAAACTCAACCAAAAAGGCCGCCATTCAATTCTCCTATTTTACTTGTTGGACAAGAATGGCTATTGTCTTCTGCATCTTGAAAATTGCAAGATCAAGTCTAGGGATGCCATCTTCAACAAAGTCAGTTTCCCTTACGCGGTCTCCTCCTGTCCTTCCCATGCCACCACCACTCCTCATCCCGCTCCCATTGATATGTCATGGCCACCTCACCACCCTGCTCCTCTCTCTGACACCGTTTCCTTGCTCTCCTCCCTACCCCGTCAGTTTGCCCAACTCTGCTCTTCTCTCCCCATCCCTTCCTGCTCCTTCAATTCTCTCCTCTTCCCCCCTCTCTCCCTCAGGGTCCCTCAATCCCCTTTGGTCCACTTCCGCCCTTCCTTGTCCTTGCCCCTTTTGAGGGAGTCCTCCTCATCCAATAGCTCAATTTTCCCCCCACCTCTCTCTCCCACAGCCACTCCATCCTCCCCCCCTCCGCCAGCCTTGTTCCCTCCCCCAGCTCCCAGCTCCACTTCACCTGCGCCAAATTCATCTCCTTGCGTCCCACGGCGCTCCACCAGGCCAACCCGCCCTCCGTCGCGGTTTGCAAACTACTTTCCCTCTGCCTCTGTCAAGGACAACATCCTTCCTCCAAAGAACTGGAAGAAGTTGACAAAGAACCCGCACCACTTCTGCTGGATAGCATTGGCTCATGAGGAGATTTTTTCACTGCGCGGGATGAAGACCTGGGTCCTTGTACCCCCCCCCCCAAAAGCTGAAAGGTTATCTGCTGCAAATGGGTTTTCAAGGTGAAGCTCAGATCCAATGGGTCAATTATCAAGCTAAAGGCCTGCCTTGTCACCATGTGTTTCACCCAAGTACACGGACTCGACTTCTCCAAGGTTTTTGCCCCAACCCTTTGCCTTGAGACTCTCTGCCTCCTTCTCAGCCTCCTTGGAAACAAAGGATGGGTTTGTTGTCAGGTGGATTTTAAGACCGCCTTCCTCAATGGCCACCTCAATGAGCCAGTCTACATGTCGCAACCGCCTGTCTTCAAAGATCCAGCACACCCAAACTGGGTATGCAAGGTTACAAGGGCAATCTATGGTCTTAAGAAATACCCTCAACAGTGGAGCATCAAGCTCAACTCTTCCCTTCTTTCACTCGGTCTCTCCCAATCCTCCTACAACACATCCCTATACTTTAAGCTGCTTAATGGATTGCGGGTAGGTGCGGTCACTGCTCACGTGGACGATATGGCCATTTTGGGGTCTCAGGAATTTATTTCCCCCTTCATCACAGATATTGGGAAATGTTTTGCAATGGGGGCCAATGATGATCTCTCTCTCTTTCTCTCTATCTCCATCTGATGCAAACTGAGGTCCCAGATGGTCTCTATTGGGCAGGTGCACTACATTAGCTCCATTTCCTCTTCCTTTCTTCCAGAGTGCCAATCCCCCATCATCTCCCCCACGGATTTGGCCTTCAAATCCTTGTTGAAACGCAAGGCTGACTCACCTCCCTCTCCGCCACAGTACAATCAACTCATTGGCTCCCTCCTCTGGATTTCCCAATGCACCCATCCCAATAAATTCTTTGCTGTAAAAAAGCTCTCGCAGTTTCTTCAATATCCTTCTGTTGACCACTGGAACGCTGCCCTCTGCGTCCTCCAATACCTTCTTGCAACCAAGGATATGTGTCTTACCCTTGGTGGCCCTCACTTAACTCTGGTTGGATGCTCTGACTCCAACTGGGCTGAAGACCGCGATGATTGTCACTCTTTCTTGGGATACACGTTCCGCGTAGGTAGTGGCTCTCTTTCCTGAAGATCCAAAAATCAGCCAAAAGTCTCACTATCCAGCTTGGAGGCAGAATAAAAAGCCCTATTGGAATGCTGCAAAGAAGGTCTATGGTTGCAAAATGTCCTGGTCAAGCTCCGCATCCTCGACTCCAGTCCTGTTCCCCTCCACGTCGACAACAAGGATGCCAAGGCCCTGGAAAGAAATCCTGAGCATCACTCATGCACAAAGCACATTGACGCTTGGCACCATTTCATTTGGAAATGTGTGGCTCAAGGGGTTTTCACGGTGCATCATGTAGGAACCAAGAACATGGTTGCAGATATGCTAATCAAGCCACTGTCCCGTCTCCTCCTCAAAACTCATCAGCTTCTTTTTGGCCTTGCCGCCAGTGGTCAGCAAGGGGGGGTGTTGGGATTACTTTCTTCCATCATCAATCCCACTCATGTTCTCTTAATCTCTCTATATTTCCTTCTCTCTTTTTCTTCTTTCCCTTTTGCTATGTTCCTATCTTCTCTCTTATCTCCTCCCTCTAAGTTCTATACAGTCTCAGCCGGTCCTTTATCTCTCCTTCCTCTATGTCACATACTCAAGGCACCTTACTAATCTGCCTGTTCTCTTTACCAGCACACACGCGCGTGTCTCACATCCATCTTTCATATGTCAACTAACCATTTCACTCCAAAACACTCCAAAGATTTGTTGAAATACCTCTGAGTTTTCTTCAGATTCTTGTTTTTCCAAGACCTCCTTCCATCCTATTTCTGCTTTTAGTTCAGATGTGATGATTTTATTTTCCCAGGGGTCAGGTAAATCTTCAAAGTCTATTTCTGATATATTTTTTCCACTTATCCATACTTCTTCCTGGTTTCCTCCACCAAAATTTTCTGTGATGCTATTCATGCCCATTGGTCCTCTTGGTGGTGTAACCTGCCATCCTGCTTGATCTGGTGAACAAATTGGGATGCACAACCTCCCTCTGTCTGCTATTTAATAACTTAGGACTTCTCCTTTATGCTTGGATAGTTCCAGCCTGACTTTATGATCCACTAAGAAAGGTCTTCCAAGTACTGTATGAATTGATCCTTTTTCTATGAAGCAGTGGGCAGATTTTGGTTCCCCAGGTGTTATTTAAAAGACTGTTTTTTCAGTGAATCCAATTAGTGGTGTGGAATGGCCTCCAATTCCTGTAACCTTCATGAATATTTCCCTGGATACCAAGCATTTCTGAATTGCCACCTTCTCAGGTATGACATTCAGTTCAGCACCAGTATCCACCAGAGCCTTGATCTTCTTTCATTTGATCCAAATATCAATGAATCCCAATTGACAAGGATAGGTGAGATTGCTGCCTATGGAGCATGGGTATTCATCATCTGAATAGTCTTCAAAGTGGTGTTGAAATCCATTAATCCTTCTATTGTTTTTTCTGTCTGATGATTTAGAGGTTTTACTCAGTTCTAAGGTTCCTTCAGGGTTGTATCTTTTAACTTCTGAAAGAAATTGGGGGCAACTGAAAGGAGCTCTTCCAAGGTAAGGTTAAAGTTTTTTTTTAATATTTTCTTCTTCAAACTTTCTTCCATCTTGGTTCCTTCCTGAGTATCCACTGGTTCTGACTTTGCTGGGTTCTTCTTCACAGGTTCAGTTACAGGTTCCTTGACAGGTTCTTTGAGGGGTTCTTCTGTTGGTATTACTTTCTTCCATAATCAATCCCACTCATGTTCTTTTAATCTCTCTATCTTTCCTTATCTCTCTTTCTTCTTTCCCTTTTGCTATGTTCCTATCTTCTCTCTTATCTCCTCCCTCTAAGTTCTATAAAGTCTCAGCCGGTCCTTTATCTCTCCTGCCTGTATGTCACATACTCAAGACACCTCACTACTCTGCCTGTTCTCTTTACCAGCACACACGCGCGTGTCTCACATCCTTCTTTCATATGTCAACTAACAATGTCACACTTACTGTGACATTGGAATCATCATTTACACCTGAGGACAGATCTTGAGACAGGTAGAAGGATTGTCTCTCCTCATCCTTCTACTTTTCTCTTCACTCTGAATTTCCTCAGGTGAGTATTGTCTTTTGAACTTTTTCCTCCTTTCTAATTGTTCTGTCTGAAATTCATCCTTCTACTTTCCTCCCCACTCTGAATTTCCTCAGCCCAACATCTTCCTCATCTTCAGGATATTGTTCCATTTCCACCCATGCTCCTGGATAGCTTTTCTTCCTCTTCCTTGGTTCTGGGGCCATTTCTTTTGTTTGTTCTGAGGGTTCCTGATCTTCTACTGGTGCATCTGGAGTGTTATCCTTCTATGGTGGATTCTCAGCCAACCTTTTTGATCTTCTGATTCCCCATTGAACTTGAGATTCCTTCACGTTTACCTCTGGTGGTGTCCAGGCTTCCCAATCCCCAGTTTTCAGGTATGCTGCAAAATTAGTTGTTTCTTCATTTTTCTGGGGTTCCTTTAATTTTGGAACTTGTTGAGCCTCGGAAAATTTCTTGACTTGATCCCTGAAGCTTTCTTGGTTTCTATAAGGTATGGGTTGTCTGTTTGAGAAATAATAGTTGGTTCCTTGTTTGAAAACCCTCCTTTCCTTCAAATCTTCTGCCAAGTTTGGCCAGGTGAGTTGGGTATGAAGCTCATCTTGACAATAGTAACATCTGATTGGCCATCTAAGTCCTGCATTGGGGGATGAGGGTCTGTAATTGGGTGCCATTCCTTGGTTGGTCCTTTCAAAGTGAGGAGGTGCCTGCTTCTGATTCAAGGCCATAGTTAGTTTTTCAATTTCCTCCTTCATCTTTAAAAGTTCATCCATTCCTGATTGCTGAAACTTGACTTATTTCTTAGTTTCTACTAAGTTCTTGATGATAGTTTTAAAGTTTTCTTCTTCATCCACATCCCATAAGGCCAAGGTGATTTCCACAAATTACTTCAGGTTTTCCAAGTCTGGGGGCAGGTATCTACCATCTCTTGCAATCTTGATTCTTGCTGCATGAGCCAAATCTCTGTTAACTTCACTCCTAAGATCAGTGGACAAGGCTTTCAAGAGGTTTCCTCCACCTTCCCAGTTGGTGTTGTCATAACCCATTCTGCTGAAATAAATAACCATCTCCTCATAACTTCCAATAAACTTCTTGAAGTCATGTTTGGTCTTGATGCCTCCCTGTTCTTGAGTATGTCTGAGCAGCCTTGGTATTGATTCCTCATTGAACCTTCTATGGGGGGTAGATGTGCCCCATTTCCTTTTCAATTCCTTCTTCAAAAGGTTCCAGTCCCCATATTCATGTCCTTCCATATCTTCAATAGACTCCCTAATCTTCTTGTCTTGTACTAGAAAAGGTAACTGTAGATCTATATCTATCCCTCCTGCCTTCTGGATCCTTGCTAGTTTTTCTTCTCTTTTAATGAACTGTTGCACTTCTGTCCAATCAAATTCAAGGTTCACTTTCTTTCCATCTAATAATACTCCATTTTGGCCATCATTTTTTATTATTGAGTTATCCTGGACTGGTCTTCTGGCTGGGGTTCCTTCAGCATATTGGCTCCTAGTAGCGCTTCTTCCTCCTTCTCTAGCTTGGGGATAAATATTTATTCCTGGGCTTATGGAGGTGTTTTTCAATTCTTAAATGGTTTCTGCTGGGATTCTTCCATATGCTGATCTTGGGGTTGGGGTCTGAGATCTGGTTCTTGGTTGGGTGTATGGGGTTTCTGGAATTCCCTGTGTTTTTTTTTCTTCAAGCATTTGGTTTATGAGTTTGGTAATATTGGCAAGGTTCCCTATTGCTTCTACTCCAGGGTCTGGCTGATTCTGACTTCTTTCCTGGTCTTCCTCTAGTTTATCCTGGGATCCACTGGTCATTTTGGTTTTGTCTTGCAGTTCTTTCTCCATCCTGATTATTGAAGATAGAGCTTCTTGTTTATTATCTTCAATCCCTCTGTGTTGATTGTTGAGGTCTTCAATTATCTGGTATGGGTTTCTTCTTTCTGCCTTCTGAATGTTGAGTAAATTCTTGAGGCTGATATTACACCAATATTTTTTTTGATAACTAATCAAATCCAAAGGAAGCATGCCACTGTTTGGACACCAATTGTGAGACTCCTGGTGGGATAATGTTTAATTTAAAAAATAGCTTTCTGGCAGTCTTTGAAGGGGAATTCAGTATTAAGTCTACTCCTTTAGATTATTTGTAAACTGAGGTGTTTTTGAATTTCCCGCCGTTCTAAACTATAGTAATTCTTCCAATATTTTTTTATTAGTGGCTTGTTTGTTTTTTTTAGACTTGATATAGGTCTCAGATCAACCTATGATTAATTATTAGCTGTTGGTTGGTAGGATTTTTTTGAAGAGTGGACTAGATGTGTTAGGTTTATTGCTCACTGATTGATCAGATATATGTGATCTTAACCAATATCCCAACTTTAAAGGGTTCAAGGCTTTATCAAAGGGATGGTTCAGGAGAGGACCCAAGGATGGTTTTACCCACAGGGGGCTGGGTAGGGGAAAGGTTGGTAGTTGCTTCTGGTTGTGCTCTCTTTCTTTATAAGGGTTATTTATTGATTGATGGGTGGTTCTTCTTTAATTTGGTGCTGAATATTTAGGTCAAAGAAGAACCCTTATTCAAGCACCTGTTGAATGGTTTAATTGGCTAAAAGATGGGTGATAACTTGGTTTCTGATTTCTTTTTTCCATTTATGACTGATTCACTAATAGTATTTTATCTGGGTAGGCACCACAGATGGATTATGAGATGGGATGATGGTCTGGAGGAGTTGATGAGGTGGATGGTGGGCCCAATGGCATGAGGATACAACCTGGATAGGGCAGAGAGGCCCTCCTTAAATAGAAACTCTGGTCCTCAGGGGATGCTCAGGGCTGCCCCTGAGGGTGCCCTGGGGCTTCCCCTGTTACAGTGGGATACAGGTACATGAGGCATTTCTGCTGGTTGGGAAAAGCTTGTACAAGGGTTTCATGCATGCACAGCCTAGCATAAATTGCTGTGTAGTTCAGATAAGATATATTGCTTTTCTGTACTGGTAGTTTGTTCAGTGCTATTTGATTCTACCTGCATTCATTGCTGTTCAAATACCGGTGGTTTGTTTGGTTTCTGGTTATACTGGTGGTTTGTTTGGTTCTGGTTAAGACTGGTCTCACTTCCTCCTGCATATATTGGTCCTGTATACTTCTGCACAGCCTCTTGTATGTGTATTTTCATGTTTTTTTGGTTCAGGTGACCAGATCTGACATGCTGCACTGCCTCCTGTATCTGTATTGCTGTATTCTGGCTGAGGTGACTGGATCTGGACTGGTTGCACTGCCTCTTGCATCTGTATTTCTGTATGCTGATGAGGTGACAGGATCTGGACTGGTTGCACTGCCTCCTATATCTGTATTTCTGTATTATAGGTGAGGTGACTGGATCTGGACTGTTTTCACTGCCTCCTATGTCTGTGTTGATGTATTCTGGCTGAGGTGACAGGTTCTGACAGATTTCACTGCCTCCTGTGCCTGTATCTTTGTATGCTGGTAAGGTGACAGGGATGGTGTATTGTCCTGCTCTTGAGTTTAATATGGCACTGGTACGTACTTGAGGTTCTCCAAGGTATTTCTTATGTCTTCCACAGGGCTGTGACTCCTGGTTGGGTATGAGTTTTCCACAGTTGGAGGTTTGCTGGGATGTATCTTCAAATCCATGAGAGATAGGGGGGTACTTTGGCTGATTTAATATGTGTTATTTCTGATGTAGAATCCATTTCTGAGGTTCCTTTGAGTTTTTGAGCTTTTTTTACACTATAATGGTAAGGCTGATGGCTATAGGACAGGTTTGGTCTACCACAGCAGCGGCAGAGGAGAAGCTGGACGAGGCTGCCAGCAATCAATTGATCAATTTCCAGCGGCTGCAGAGGACAAGGAGTCTGTGATTGATTGATTTCTCAATTGATCACGGGAAGCAGGAGAGTAGAACAAGGAGGAGGCTGCAATTGCAATCAATTGATTGCTGGCAGAGGAGGAGGAAAATGAGGCCACCACCCGCAACTGATTTCCGCTGGAGGCAAAGGAGGAGGAAAAGGAGGCCACCACACGTGATTGATTGATTGACCTCCGGTGGAGAAAAAAGGGGAAGGAGGCTTCCAGAAATAAATCAATCAATTTTTGGTGGGGGCAGAGGAAAAGGAGGCCTCCGGGAGAGGAGCAGGAGGAAAAGGCCACAATTTCAATTGATTTCCAGGGGTGGCAGTGGAGGAGGGAAAGGAGGCCGCCGCCTGTGATTGATTGATTGATTGCCAATAGTGGCAGAGGAAAAGGAGGAGGAGAAAGCCACCCAAATCTTGTTGGAACATGATTCAGAGGTATTTCTTGATTGACTGGGAATTGGAATGTAAGATTGCAGGATTGAGGTTTCCCTATTAGGTGATTTGAGATGCTTGAAAAACAAGGGATTGGATAGCCACAGGCGGTGGTTTGGCTTGAAGGTGGGGGGATGATGAGAGGGCAACTCAGGTTCACTGACTGGTTTCCTGTTAAAATCTGGGAAAAGTTACTTTTTTTGCGGAATTTGGGAACTTACCTTGCAGATTGAGAAACAAGGTGTGGGGGGGCCTAAAGGTTGAATGATCAAAGGATCAGCAACCAATGAGAAGCAGGAAGAGGAGGAGGAGGAGGAGGAGGGGGGCTTACCAGGGGTTCCAACCAAAGGAGGAGGGGAGGTGATGGGTGAGGTGGGGGTTATGGGTGAGGTGGTGGTGGTGGTTGAGGTGGTGGGGGTGGGTGAGGTGAAGGTGATGGGTGTTTGGTGAGGAGGAGGAAGGAGTGGACCATTGGTTAAGAGTTCAGTCAGCTTTTTTTTTGTTTTCAACTTGCTGAAAGGAAGTTTGATTGGAGATGTTGAGAAAGATGGTAATTTGATGTGGGTTGACAAGATGATGATGGGATTTGTGTGAAGATGGAGATGCAAAGCAATAGAGATGTCAGCTCTCTGATACCAGGAACCTTGCATTCCTTTAGCTACAGAGAGTGATAAAAATGCTGGAATGATAATAATAATTATTATTCCAATAATAAACACTTAGAAGCTCAAATAAATGATTTAACAAGAGCAGTTGCAAGGTTTAATTGGTTTTTTAATAAATGGTTTTCAATATAATATAAAAGAGGGGCCACAGTATTATACTACTGGGGATCTTTACAGACTAGCAACCTCTCTTCAAGGGGCCTCCTTAGGCAGTTTAAGAACCTTGGAATAAAGATGGGTGCCTTAGAAAGGACGTATTCCACTAATGGCCGGGCTTAACAGCACAAATGGCCAAGACAGGAAGGGTAACACTTACTCTGAGCACTTTACCACAAAAATCCTGGAATAATTGGAAGGGTTTCAGAGCAGATGGGGTAGATTGCTTGACTAAACTTCAATGGTTGATTGGTTAATAAAGGTAAATAATACTACTACAGACTAAGTCATAAATCACTTGCTTATATTCATATAAGCACTTGATCAATAATGACACGGTTTCTGATTGATAATAAATAATTCCTGGTAACTGATGATGGAATAATGGATCCAAAGAGGTCTGTATAAATACCTTTTTGGGGTGATTTTGATCTTCTCAGGGCACGTAGAGAGGGTTCTTCTTGTGGGCTGAGGCTGGCAAGCCAGTCAGGGCAAGATTAGAACGTCCACTTTGTTCTGTCAACCAGCTGTCCTTAGATCTGCTGGATTTCTGTATTATTTTAGCCACAGGATCTGTTAATCTGTTATGGCATAAATTTGATAATTCTGTACTCATCCTTTATTTGTACTATTTATATTGCTTTGAAGCGTGCATATGTGTATGTTTACTGATTTTTCATCATCTGCTGATCATGTAGAAAATTTTTAATAATTTTTATGAACACTTCTTGTAGTGTTTTGTGGTCTTCAAAGATCAGGATCAGTGATTTACGTGGTAATCCTTGATCTTTGATTTATTATTAAAAAATGTTTTAAACTTAATTTTCATTAATTTTATTTAAGTTTTGATCTTTTTAGATCATTAGTAATGCATATTTTCATTTGTTACATATACTAGGAAACCCTAACTAGGTTGTAGCTCTTCTGAGTGGTACCTGGTTGTCAGATTAGTCACAACTGATCCAGGCGCGGGGTTCAGTTAGTACAGATGCGCTGTGGTGTTGAATTTATAACCTTGGGTTGAGAGCTGCGTCGCGGGCTGCGCGCTCAGCAGTTGGGTAGGTCAGGCTCAGAATTTGGGTGCGCGCGGTCTCAGAAGTGCCTGCTGAGGGCTCAGCAGCAGCCGCTGCGGGCTCAGCAGTAGGGATTGCGGGGCTCAGCACCAGGTGCGGGTTGGGCCTACTCTGAGGGTGCCTGGCCGCAACCCGCCCAGGAAAAGCGGACCGAGTGATGGAGCCGGCCTGACCAAGCTTGTGGGTGGCTAGTCCGGAAGGCAAGGGCGGGGCAATTGGGGGTTAGGCGCGCACGGGCCAACCCGGGGACCGCAAGGTCCACGGACGCGCGCAAGCGGGCAAACCAGGGGGCTCCAAGTAGGGCCCGGCGGAGGGCCGCGCCATGAGAAGGACAAACCGGGCGTACATTGATATTGAGGGGCATAGGTTATGGGGCAAGGGATGGAGGGGTAGGGTTGGGCTAGGGTTCTGTGCTTAGGGGTTGTGTTTCATTGTTCTTTTGCATTGTGGTTGTACTTAGGTTAGGGTTGAAGGGGGGGGACCAGTCCTCACCCTCAACTCTGGGTTGGGTTAGTATCATGGATTGATCTATCTATCTATTGAGAAGACCACCAAGGAACGGAATAGGAAGGATTGGAGGAAGAGGAATACATCTCATCATCTCTCTTTATCTCACTACAGCTAAGAACTCATTGCATCCAGCCTCCTTACAGACGCTTAGACCAATAACTTTGGGACTTGCCAACAACTTAGGAGCGTAACTCTCCTTTACTTTCCACATCTGGGGTTCTGGCCAGGAAGTGATCTTTCATCTAGGTCTCTCAAAGCTAGCGGGTGCAATGCTGCCCACAACTACCCCAGGATCAAATGTTCCACCCTTGTTCCCTCTCCAGCCGGGAGCTGGCGGGCCAACACCTCCACCACCGCCAACTACTTGGTCCAGCGGTTTTTCTCCTCCTTGGTCAGAGCCTTCGGAGGCGGCTGAGGTTCCGCGATGGGTGTGACTTAGGCCGCAGAACTTCCCCCATCTCCGATTTGACACCGCAGACAGTGGGCGCTTTCTGGCAAGATTTGAGGATATTGCGGACTCCAAAAACATGACGGGTGAGTACAAGGTCCGCACGGTTGTTCTCTTCATTTCAGACAAGAATAAGCTCCAGGACGTGGAGGATATGTCAGGGTACGAGGCTCGCGACTGGGGAAGGCTCTGGGGCAAGATGATGGCGAGGTGGGGGAAGCGCAAGCCCCGCTTTTGGGAGACGGAATTCAAGCAAGCGGTGGGTGAGGCGATTCCCCAAGGTGGGGTGCAGACGTGGAGCAATCTGTCCGAGTACAAGTCCCAGTTTGACCAAATTTATAGTTACCTAGAAAAGAACCAGGTGGTGGCGGGTCAGACGGGGGCCATGAAGCGGGTGTTCCTAGGCAGGCTTGTGCGGGTCCAGCGTTACCTATTCAAGAGCGGGTTGGTAACGCTGTCAGTGGATGGGAGCGTCGCGCTCCTCTCAAGCTTGGGCATAATCAACCAGGCAGTTGAGAGCAAGATCAACTTGGAAGAGCTGATCAAGGATACGGCCCGGTCGTTCCTGGAGAGTTCAAGGAAGCTGACGGCCTCTTCCACCCTGGCCCCAACGCCGGTACTGCTCGCGGATCCGCCAGCAACGGAACGGCCCGTAGCCCCTTTGCAGTCAATGGGAGTACCAGTAAACAAGGTGACAGACATGCTACGGGACTTGCGGATACTTATGAATTGGATGGCGGCCCAGCCAATGGCTCCGCCTCCCGCTTTTTTGTGCAATATTCCGCCCCATGCAAGAGGGGGCTTTCAGCCCAGTAGCAGACCAACAGGGGGTTTTCAGTTTGCCTGTGTACATATTGCGGCAATAAAGGTCATTGGAAGTCTGGTTGCCTGGATCTGACCAAGGACATGAACAAGGGGTTGGTTTGCGCGTCCAGGGGGACCTACATATTTCCGTTGGGCAAACCGGTGGACCTGGGGGCCGGTCAGCCACCGCCGGTGGAGCAGGTTAGGGCAAGGGGCCGCTTGGATGTCCCTTGGGATCGTCACTGGGCCCAATATGTGGCGGGCACCGCGTGTGGAGGCGGAAGTTAGGACGTTGGCGGCAAACAAACAGATTGTGTTGGAAAGGATGGATGTGGATGCCAAGGAGCGGCCATTAAATCAAGCTCCAAGGGTTGGGGCGCAAGGGTCAGGGGGCGATGGGTTCGCGATCAGCTCTGGAGGAAGGAGGAAGGCCGCAGAAATTGTTTGGGGAGTGATGTGGAGTGAGGTACCAATACCTCTCACGCTGCGGGAGCTGGCCGTGGTCTCTCCAGTGGTTGTCAAGGAAATGGTCCAGGCTCTGGAGGAGCACGGGGGCGGCAGGATCCGGGCAACAGTGCAGCGCGTGAATGCGGCGACGGAGGAAGCGGAACGGGAGTTGTGCCGATCCAAAGCCGTGTTGGTGCCACTTTCCTATGTCTCACTGAAGATTGCGGGAAGGAAATTGTGGGCGATGGTGGACAGTGGGTCAATGGTCAACCTGCTCCCGTCAAAACTGGTGGATGAGTTGGGCCTGGTGCAGAGGAAGTGCGCTATGGGCTTGCGGGCGCTCAATGGGGGGGAATGTTGGGTAGATGGGGTGGTGGAGGTCGCAAAGGTTCGGAAGCCACTGTTGTTCCTCTTGGTCGAGTGCGGTGACGTGATTTTGGGTTGGCCGTTCATGTTTGGATTCCGGGCCCAAATGACGTTCAATGCGGAGGAAGGGACGGAGGCGCTGACAGTGGAGGACGTGTCCAGGGCAAGGTTTGAGACGACGATCTTGGACCATGGGAAGGAGTAATGGGTGCCATTGGCGGCGGTCAGCAAAGAGGCAGAGTCCAACAGTGGGGACAATCATGAGGGCTGCCCTGCGGAGGGTTTTCCCTAGTTGACCGTGGGTACCGCGCGGGGCAAGCTCCGGCCTTGTGTGGGCGGTCAACTAGGGAGGAGCAAAAGGCGGAAGGAAGTGCACGGAGGGCGCAAGCGGCAGAAGTAAGTCCTCTTCCTCAGTATGCACCACCAGAAGGTACTGTGTTTCAAAAACCCTACCATAGTGCCACGCTTGTGAGCAAAGGCAAGAGCCGCAGGTTGATTGTTGCCAGGATTCACAACAACAACAGCGGGCGCGTAAGGATGGTTAGGTGCAACGCGGGGCAATACAAGCCTGTGGCGCGAAAGGTCCGGCCCCGGAAAAAGCCCATGCTGCAGGGGCTGAATTGGCCTCTGAGGCCAATCTCCTGGTCTTGGGATCCCTGGGTGAGTCCGTTGAGGAAGTTTGGGTGGGTAACGCGGTCGGCGCGGATCACAAACGAGCAAATCAAGGTGCTGAATTTTGGGCCGGCGGGGTGGTTGAGTACGGAGGAGAAGGATTTGTTATCATTGGTGTTGGTGCTCTGCAAGAAGGCCCAACAAGCACGGATTGCTGAAGGGCAAGGTTGGTGACCCCTATGTAATCCCCACAGTGCCGCACGAGCCCTGGCAAATCAAGCCGATTGCAATCCCTCGGACCGTGCGGGAACCCTTCTTGAAACCGGTCCAGGAGCGTGTGAGGACGGGGTTGTACAAGCAGTCAACATCAAGCTACTCTAGCCCAATTTTTGCGGTTGTGAAACAGGACGGGAAGTCGCTTAGGATTGTTCACAACCTGCAGTGGCTTAACTTGTTCACTATCCGGGATGCGGGATTGCCTCCACGCGTGGACAAGTTCCTCAAATTGATGGCGGGGCGCGCGTGTTATGGTTTGGTCAATGTAATGGGGGGGTATGATCAGCGCAAGCTCCATCCCGACTTGCGGCCGCTAACTGCGTTTGAGACAGGATTGGGAAGGATGCAGCTGACAAGGTTGCCGCAGGGGGCAAGGAACTTGGTGGTGGTCTATCAAGCCCAGATGGCGTGGATCCTGCAGGACAACATACCGGACAGGGTTCTGATCTTCATTGACGACGCCGGCATCAAAGGACCAAAGATGGATTATGGGGGTGCGGTGCTAGAGGAGGCCCCAAAGATCCGCCGCTTCATCTGGGAGTACGTGCAGACATTAGAGCGGGTCTTGTTTTGAATTGAGGAGGCAGGGCTTACGGTATTGGGGGGTAAGTTGGCATTTTGGGTTCCGGCGTTGGAAGTGCTAGGCCATGTGGTGGCTTTCAACGGCAGGAGAATTGCGGCAAAGAAACAAAACAAAGTCCTTGAATGGCCAACCCCGCGGACGCCCTTGCATATTCTCCAATTTCTGCAACTGTGCAGCTATGTTTGCATGTTCATCAAACGGTTTGCAGAAGTTGCAAGTCCGCTGCGGGCGCTGACCCGGAAAGGCGCGGCATTTGTCCTCTGCAACCTTGACTACAATGCGGGAGGGATCTGCTTGGCCGTTGACTCTAGCAAGTTCGTCGCGGGCAGTGTCCTGACGCAGGAGGAGGATGGTAAGGATAGGCCGGTTCTCTACGAGTCCGTGACTTTTACAGCAACGGAGAGTTGGTACTTGCAGCCAAAGTTAGAATTATGCGGGGTCACCAAAATTGTGCGGAGGCTTCAGCACCTGCTCTGAGGGGTGCACTTTGAGCTTCTGGTAGATGCGGAGGCCCTGGCAAGGATGATCAATTCCCCAACGCTGCAAAACGCTCCTATGACTAGGTGGGTGGCATTTCTCCAGCTCTTCACTTTTGGCGTGGTTCATGTTTCAGGGAAGGCGTTCACAATGCCCGACGCGCTGTCGCGGTATCCGCGGGAGGATCTGTTTGAGGGGGCGGAGCCCTTGGACATGGAGTCTCTGGTTATTTGCGTGGGTATGATGGAGACAGAGGTCACCCTTCCGCTGCAGCAGTCCCGGTGCTACGCAATCTTGTGCTCCTTCTTGCGGGATCTCCGGTTTCCCAAGGACGCGTCAGGAACAGAAATTTGGTGGGTAAAGCAGCGGACGACCAACTTCTACATGCAGGACGGGCAACTGTGGCGGCAAAGTACCCCGGTGCCTTTGGTGGTCGCAACATCAAGGAGGGACCAGGAAATGATTCTGAGGTGTCTTCACGACAACCTTGGGCACCATGGTGAGATCAAAACGCGGAGGCGGGTGAAGGCAAGGTTCTGGTGGCCAGGTGTGGTGCGCGCGGTACGGGAATGGGTGAAGTCTTGCAAAGCGTGTCAACGGCGGAGTTCTAGGATGCCCAGGGAGGTGTGTCACCCTACGGGGGAGGACAAATTGTTTGGGAGGGTCTCCCTTGACGTGGTCCACATAAAGGCAGGGAAGTTTGCGTACCTGCTGGTTGCGCGGGACGATCTGTCAGGTTGGGTCAAGGCTTATCCTCTGGTGAAGTTGTTGGCGGAGAAGGTTTCTCAGTTCTTGGAGGAGGATTGGTTCGCGCGGTAGGGTTTGCTTTGCTTGGTCACTGTTGACAGAGGCGCAGAGGTCTGGGGGCGCTTGATGGCACAGGTCCAGAGTTGCAGAGCTAAGTTTGGGCGGGTCACGGAATACTATCTGGAGGGTGCCGGGATGATTGAGCGCGGCCATCAGCCCATTAAGGACGCCCTGGTAAAGATGTGTGGGGAGGACAGTAAATGGTGGCAGGAGGCCCTTCTGGCGGTCCTCTTCGCGGACAGGATCTTGGTCAAACGCTTGACGGGCTACTTGCCTTACAAACTTCTCTACGGACAGCGTCCGGTGCTTCTGGTGGACATTGGGCTCAAAACCTTCTTGGGCATGGACTGGTGGAAGGTGAAGACCTCTGCAGAACTTGTGGAAGCGCGCGCCAAACAGCTTCTCCAACGGGACAAGACCCTGGAAAAGGCTGCTGAAAGGTTGCGGAAGACAAGGACAGCTTTGGTCCGCTATTGGGACAAGCGCTGCTCCCACTGCCTCCGGGATCCGCTGTGGAAGGGTGACTTGGTTTTGTTGTACAACTGGAGTATGGAATCTCAGTGGGGAAAGCTTTACACCAACCAATGGAATGGCCCCTTCTGCGTGGCATCCAAGTTCAAGGGCAGGAGCTACCAGCTCAAGGAATTGGACAGGGCTCCGCTCCAATGGAAGGCCGCATCCTTGCACGTGAAGCTTTTCTTTGCGCGCGGCTCCACCTCCTTTGACGAGAAAGCCGGGGATGGCGCAAACGCGGGGGATGGCATTGGAAGTTCAGGATCAGTGGACGGGCCGGATCCTTTGTCTGAGGAGGAGCCCATGCGCGAAGCGCCACCTTGGAGCATTGAAAGTTTATGAACCGCTGGGGACAGCCGTCAACTTGGGGGGGACGCGAGTAGGGTAAAGGTCTGATTTGGTAAGCAGGTGTCCTAGCCGGTTCACAGCTGGAATAAATAGACACCCCAGAATGTCTGTTCTCCTACTTCTTTTATATTTGATTAGCCTCTTGGATTGGTACTGGTTTTGGTTATAATTGATCACAGGGACACGGGCGCGGCGCTAGCCGGGTCCGTAAACGCGAGGACAAGCCCTGCAGATTGGGCAATGCGGGACGAGGAGCAGGAGGCCCTAAAAAAAAAAAAAAAAAAAATCCGCTTTTCTTGGGGTTTTGGTTTCCCTTTTTTTATGGGCTTGGTTCTTCTCCTTTTTTCCTCTCAGCACGGGAAACGTACGGGACAGGTCTGATTTGGTAAGGGGGTGTCCTAGCTGGTTCATAGCCAGAACAGCTAGACACCCCAGAATGTTTGTTTTCTCAACTTCTTTCTTTGCCTCTCTTGGATGACTGTGCGCGTGCTGGTGTAGGATTGCTGCGTTTGTTGCAGGATTGGGTATGGGGAACTGTGTGGCAGTTTGGCTGGGGCGGTCCAGGTACCTTCCGGGGAACTTTGTTGGCGCAGGACGTGGGCCTGGACTTTGATTTCACTCATTCTCACTCAGGACGCGGGCGCGGACCTCTTTCTCACTCACTCTTGCTCTCACTCGTGCAGATCGCTTTCAAGACGTGGATCTCGTGCGCAAAGGCTCTCACAAGCCCAGAGGCTACTCAGGACAGTGCGGCAAAATTCTATTTCTTTGCAAAAAGGCGTGAAATAAGATACAAGATGGGAAAGGAAGAGAGGGGGGGCAATCCGTCTACGTCAGACAAGTCCTCATCACCTCCTCCGCGTCCGCGCGAGCCACTGCGGCTAGGGTCTGGAAGGCTGCCAAGAGTTCCTGTTGGTCGCCGGTGGTGTGGGCGCAAGGGGCCGCCAGGAACCACCAAAGGAGTCTGTTTGCGTCGTCCACCATTGCATCAAACCTTGCGAGCGGAACCGCCGGTAAAACGGGGATATCTGGAATCTTGGGTGGGCTGGGAGGAGGCGGGACTGGTGAAGAAGGGGCCCCCAGTGGACCATTGGGGGGGCTTGGTCCAGCGGGAGGTGACAATGAGATAACAACCGGCAAAGCAGGTGGCGGAGGGGTGCCCCGCGGGGTTGGGGGCCTCTTGTCCCAGTCCAACAAGTAAGGAGGAGCCAGAGTTGGAGGAGGAGCCGGAGTTGGAGGAGGAGCCGGAGTTGGAGGAGGAGCCGGAGTTGGAGGAGGAGCCGGAGTTGGGGGAGGAGCCGGGGCTGGGGTAGGGACCGGAGGAGGGCCAGCGCGGCGCTGGAGGATTTCATTGACGCGCGGGTCCCTCGTGCCTTGCGCGACCCAAAGGCGGTCCGCCCAGAGCCGTAAGGCGGACCAAGTAGCCGCAAATTTTGGATATTCCTCCTTCCGTGGGGGCCCTGCGTGACGGAATGGGGAGGTGGAGTTGCGGATCAGTCCTGGGGGGGGTGGGCACAAGGCAATCCGGGCGGAGTCCATGAGTCCTCAGAGATTGTTTCATTGTCTGAAACCACGAATGGGTCCGGACGGGCCCTCTTGCGCGGCTGGGGACAGGGACCGGATTGAGGAGGAGGACGCGGCATTTCCTCACCAAGCAAGCAGCGGCGATGGCCACAATGGCAAGAATTGCAGGCCCGTTGACCAGGAACAATCAAGCACGCAAGCCCGTTCTGGGCACAGAAGTTGCAGGGGACCATGATGGTGATGGAGCGGAAGGAGAGGAGGGGCTGGGTTGAGCTGGGGTGGGTGGGAGAGAGGTGGGTTGGTAGTGTGATGGGGGCGAGGCAGCAATGGGAGACCTCTGGGGAAAGAACTCAACTTGGGGGGGGGATGTGGTGTTGTATTTATAACCTTGGGTTGAGAGCTGCGTTGCCGGCTGCGCGCTCAGCAGTTGGGTAGGTTGGGCTCAGCATTTGGGTGCGCGCGGTCTCAGAAGTGCCTGCTGAGGGCTCAGCAGCAGCCGCTGCGGGCTCAGCAGTAGGGATTGCGGGGCTCAGCACCAGGTGCGGGTTGGGCCTACTCTGAGGGTGCCGGGCTGCAACCCGCCCAGGAAACGCGGACCAAGTGATGGAGCCGGCCTGACCAAGCTTGCAGGTGGCTAGTCCAGAAGGTAAGGGCGGGGCAATTGGGGGTTAGGTGTGGGCGGGCGAACCGGGGGGCTCCGAGTAGGGCGCGGCGGAGGGCCGTGCCATGAGAAGGACGAACTGGGTGTACGTTGATATTGAGGGGCATGGGTTATGGGGCAAGGGATGGAGGGGTAGGGTTGGGCTAGGGTTCTGTGCTTAGGGGTTGTGTTTTATTGTTCTTTTGCGTTGTGGTTGTACTTAGGTTAGGGTTGAAGGGGGGGGAAACAAGTCCTCACCCTCAACTCTGGGTTGGGTTAGGATCATGGATTGATCTATCTATCTATCAAGAAGACCACCAAGGAACGGAATAGGAAGGATTGGAGGAAGAGGAATACATCTCATCATCTCTCTTTATCTCACTACAGCTAAGAACTCATTGCATCCAACCTTCTTACAGACGCTTAGACCAATAACTTCTGGACTTGCAGACAACTTAGGAGCGTAACTCTCCTTTACTTTCCACAGTGCGCGGGGTAGGATCCGCTGCGTGCGTGGCAGAATCAGCTGCGCGCGGGTTTCTAGTACGTGGGAACCTGCTGCTACTAGTGCGTAGGGTTATGTAATGATGCGGGGCTGCGCGCGGGAATTGTGACATAACACATTTCCGCGTGTAACTCCTAAAATATACGCAACACCTCAATTCTGAGTGAATTTTAGGTGTAAACCCTATACGTGACAGTACGTGTGAAATATTAGAATGGCCAAAAAGTGCCATACAGTTGTTGTAATTTTTATTACTTTTCTTTTTAATTATTTTGAAAATATAAGGACTTGGAATTCAAGGGTGGGGTCAGTGAGTTACCCTACCTAATTTTGGGTAAGGCATCCATTCGTGTAGTAATATTTATGGATTTCTCACTCCTTATTTTGTTAATTGAGGTATTCTTATTTTTCATAGTTTGTGTTACTATTTGACAGTTTTGCTCTGTACATAGTAGCAAGCTGACAAGAGATGTGAAGCAATGGAGATGAGATGTGCATGATGTGATGGAGATGGGATTGGCATGGATTTGCTGATGTGGATGAGTTTTTTGGATTTCATGGATGGTGGATGGATGATGATGCATAAATGGAGGGTTTAATGGTGGGTTTGATGCTTGAAATCTGCCATTTTCATGAAACCTGTCATTTTTAAATACACCATTTAGGGGGTATTTTTATTTCAGGAACCCACCATCAAAAATGGTAGGTTTGGTCAAAACAAATGGTGGTTTTCTGATGGCTGGTTTGCTAGCTCTGATACGCCCTAATGGAATATTACCTCCCCTGCACCTCAGCTTTTCAATGGTTTCCCTATCTCACTCCTAAAGCCTTACAAAGCACAAAGACTTCAATGCTTGTATGTTGTGGTATATTATAGAAGCCAAAACTCTTGTGTGAAATTATTCAAAAAAGAAGAACCTATACATCAAATTCTAACTGAATTACATGGAAAACTGTCCTCAGGATGTTTATCCTCTGGCAGAACCTTAGATAAAGTGAAAAATAAATCTTGGTGGGTAAATGGCAGAGTTATCTGTATGCATTGTCTCCAGCTTTAAAAATTACCACAATTCAAACAGCACCACAGGCAAAATATTTTTTTCTCTTCCAGAAAAAATCTTAACATTAAACCTGATTTGAAATAATCAGTGTGAATTTTGTGATGGGATTACCCCAAGTAGGAAACTACCCCTAAAAATAATTACTAGTCATATTAGACATATTCTCCAAGAAAGCCAAATTTCTGGTTAACCACAAGGAGGAAACCCCCATGCATGTGTCCCTACTATTTTGAAAAATAATTATACCTGAGTTAGGGGTTCTAAAATAATAATTAGCTTGGGGAATCCTAAATTCACTTCAGAATTTTGGAGGAACCTCCATGAAAGTTTAAGCACTCCTCTGGCTGTCTCCACAGCTTACTTCCCCAATACTTATTGATGAGCTGAAAGAATAATTAAGAACCTAAAAAATGTTATCAGGGTATTCTTTTTCTTTGGTTGAAGATACAAGAATTCCAATGGATACTGAAATGATTGGGTTGGTCTCCTACCTTCTTTATAAATGACTCACAAAATTAGCAAGTGCTCTTCAACTAAGGAGGCTACCTAAAGCCTAGAAATTGGATGGTTACCTAGGTTTACCAGGAATAATATGAATAAAAAACTAGCAAAAATCCATCCCAAATCCATTTATTTCAAGAAAATTTTACACATAGCAAACAGCCATTCCATTGAATGCGTACAACATGCATGGAAATACCATCAAAAAAGGTAGTAAAAAACTTAAGAGGAACCTAGTTTAGAATTGGAGAAAAATCCCTAGCATCAATTACCAAATTTAATGTTCTGTCAGGGCACATAAAAGTAAGACCAGCTTTTTTGGTACCATTAACCATGGATAAAATATATTTATAAAGTGCTATAAACTTTATTTTGAGTGAATAAATCTCCGGAACACACCTTTTTTTTTCCTTTAAGTCTGATAAAATATTTCTCACCCAGAACTGAGAACGAAAATTAAACTACCAGAATAAAAATAGAGGCCAAGAATTTAAAATATGAAGGGAAACATTGGTAAATTCTGAATGATAATGAAGAGAATTTTCAAGGTATAGAAATACAACTATACCTGGAGTGGAGGATATGAAGGAGAATAAGCTGAGAAATATGAATGGCTACTGGAAAACACATCCCTAATGGCCCCATAAAACTGATAAATTATAGATCCAATAAAATGCACTAATTTTTCTTTTTCAGATATAAACATACCTTGTAATAGGGGAATTTTGGACAGCTAATATTTTAGAGTCAGGTAAGAAAATTAAAACAAGAACAAATTGAAAAAATATGATATAAGAAGTAGTTAGATTATCAAAAATTTCATTTATTATTTGTATCACCCACCTAATTTGAAACACAGTCACTCACAAATTTCCCTCTAAAGCCCACTCCTTAACCATTTACCAGATAATGCCAAAATAGCTCAACCCCACCTTGGAAAATTTTGGCAATTTTAATCTTTCACATCAAACACTGTGTGTATGTTAAATGTCTCAATTTAATTCAAAAATGGAGTGTTGTTTATAGCTTAAGATTTATTTGATAAGATATTTTTTTGTTAAAATTTCTGCACACAGCTGTGTGCAACAAAAAATTCTGGAGGCACACAAAAAGCCTCAATAGCTCAAATTCCAGCAAAGAGCTTCATCTAGAAAAATTTATGCTCAGTAAACAAGCTTAAGGCTGCCCACAAAGCTTTCAGGTCAGAAATTTTTATGAAGAGCCCCTAAAATCAGTGCTAAAAAAGCCACAGGAAAGGCATGAAAATATAATAGGAGTTTCACAAGATTCCTGAGACAATTTAATATTTTCAGTGAATACATGTGAAAAACTCTAGAAATATCATTTGAAAATTTCTTTAAAAATCACAAATAAGGAATAACAGCTTTAACAAGCATTTCAAACCAAAATATGTAGCTTCTTTCCAAACTACATAAAATAAAAATTACTAAAATAATCTATTGAGAAGAATAATATATATTTAATAATTGAAAAAAATGATACTAAACCTCTTAAAGGGAATATACACACATAACAGCTATGTTTATAATTCCCCAATCCTGCAAAAATTGAATAAATATCCTATTTTATTGTATTCCACATCAAAAGCTGACCTACACCACTAAAAAAATCATTTGAGCTATGAATTTATGAATTAATGGAGTAATTTCATGGACCTTTCCCTTTCTTACCCAGCTGAGAATGAAGTCCAATCCTGATTAAATGGAAAGTGATAAATTAATTCCTATCTCAGACAGAATTTTACACATAATCAATTTCACAGCATCCAGATAAGTATATTTCAGGAATAAAACACTTATGGAAAAAAAAAGTGAATGATTAATGGATTTTATCTGACCTTCATATTGGAAATTTTCCACAATTTAAACCAACTTGGTACCATATTAATTGCTGAATTACCCCATCCAGGCTTGCCTCACCCCTGTTGCTTTATTTGCAGGTAGTTTGGTAATCATTATCTGCTTGTTGAGTTTCCCTTCTTTTCTCTGGGGCTCTGATACCCTGGCTTCAGGAATCAACATGGATAGCACTACCTTTTATTCAATAAAAAATTCTTCAGTTATTCCAGCATTGTGGATTATGGACTTGATTACCTTTAGCATTTTTTTATATTTATATTGATTGATTAATTAATTAATTATTTTTTCAAACTGCCAAAAACCTGCTTGAATTTTTTATATCCATATTTTTACATATGATTTCTGAAACTCTTTGGATAATATGTTATTTCCAACTATCATCACCTCCATTAGCTAAAGGATCAAAATGGTACTGGAATCTGGGAGGCTAAAATTATTCATTCCTTGAGATTATTCCTCAGGAATAAATTACCTCATCAGTTCAACTGTAGGCTTTGGAACAATATAGGTAGGTGGTGGTGTATTTTTGGTGTTTTAATATATTCAAAACCTCAGGAAAATTATTTTCTTTGCATTTGTTTCTTATTTTTCCTTTCTTTCTATTTCCATCACTTATGAGAAAACTCACCAGTGGTTTTTTCACCAATAAATTTGATTTTTCTTGGTCATTTACCCTTGGAAAAGTGAAACCATTTCAAACCCCACTAGTTGAAGGCTTGGAATACACATTAAACATGGTATTAAACCGGAATTGAGTATATTCAGAAATGAGCTTTCAAATGCAAAATTTTCTAAAGTTTTAACTATTGACTTTGGACACAGCTTTGAAATAAGGTTTCTTTCTATTGATACTTTATTCAATTTTAATATGGGATTCAACATTTTTTTATTTAAAGATATTTAAATTAGAATCAATTCAATTATAATAGGATATCAGATAGTGATGATGCTCATTAAATGGATACCCTGAGTGATTAGAATCTTTCCTGAATTTTTCAGAGGCTGGTAGTTTTACACCAAGGGAGCTTTCATGATTTGAGCTCAAGGCTATTGTTTTGATACAACTTCAACATGATTGCTCTTCTCAGAATTCAATTTTGTAGAATGAAGCCTAAACAAAATCTGGAAAAGTAGTGCATCCACTTACTAATTCTTCTGTTAAGCAATAGAACAACCTTTTCAGGCTAATCATTAATCAATTTAAAATAATATTCAAAATTTTCAGATCATCACCAACTTGTTCCAATTAGCTCCACACCTGGTGTTTTTACTTCTTGCAACCCAAATCAACATGAAATATTGCATCCAAAAATATTCTTAATCCAATCCAATTTAAGCTACTGTCAAACAATGGTAAACCAGATTTATTTTTCAAAAGGATTGAATTTTAATTATCTAAAATAACTAACCCAATGATTCCTATTATCCCATCCTTAAATTTTATCTCAAACTTCATCATCCACTCATGAATTTATATAAATGATTTCTCCTCAATTCCTTTTAAAGTCCCCTGAATTTTTGTCTTACATCACCAATATCATTCCAATTTTATCTTCTAACTATACAATGTCATTTAATTTAGGAAAGAAAAGGGTGGTCTGCTTAATTCAATTTTCAACTAGTTTTCAGCAGGGTTTTTTGGAGTTTCCAAGAACTTTAGAGAATTTAATAACAATGTGGAGGATTGATTGAAAAAGTTTTTTTGCACCATTTGATGGGTGTGATGCCAGATTTTGTGATGAATTGATGGTTCTATAGATATGATCTTTTTGTGTGTATGAGGTTTTTTTCATTTTTATTAAAAATGATGCACCAATGGCATATTTGATTTTAGAACCCACCAACTTTAAGAAATTGGTTTATAATTTTGTTTTTTTTTATCTTTTTTATTCATCTTTATTTTTAATTTTTTGGGTACTCATTATCCTGGTTGGATTTGTTTATCATTTGAGATTTTTTTTTTTTACTTTTGTTACTTTTTGCTAATTTGTATCCATGAATTCAATATTTTATTATCATCTTCACTTTATTTTTTCACCATTTTTTACAAATGTTTCTGTCAATTCTTTACTATTTTCTTTTTATTATCATTTCATTTTATTTTCAGCTTCAGAAAAACCACTTTGAAGCCCATTTCAGTCTTTGAAGCTGCATCAATGCCAGTTTGATGGCTTTGAGGTCAGTGCTGTGGAAGTCCACAGGGGTGCTGCCTTCCCCCACAGTCTTTAAAGGGGGGAAAGGCATGACTTTCTCATCATGGAATAGTCATGAATAGCTTGCTCCAATTGAAATAGTGTATGCATGTTTTTTTAAAAAAAATTGGAGAAGTATCTTCATTCCGTTTCCTGTGTGAGGAGACATGCTCAAGGAATGAATTTATCCAAAAAAAAAAGTCTCAATCCACACCATTTCTGCTTTCATTCATTTATATGTTTTTTTTGTGAATTGGAAAAGTATTGATTTATCAATTTTGAAGCAAAGAATTTATTCAGCCCAAAATAAAGATAATATCAGAAGAACTGCTCATTAAGTGTTATGTAATCAGGGTCATGCTTATGGCTGTGCTGATGAGATATCTTTCATTTAGTCACAAAGTTTTTGGGTATGCTAAAAATTATAGGAAACCTTGGTTGATTTGATTTAGGAGTTCGAAGCATTCCTACTTACTATCTTCATATGCAGATAACATTGGTGCGGTGTTACCAAGAAAAGGATGCACACGTAATCCCAGGCGTTAATTAAAAATAGACAAGTAGAAAATTTCAATTTAAACATGCTGCAGTGACTAGCACTCCGGCGAATGTTCGACAAGTTCAACCAAATGGACTGAATTTGCACGTGGATGTTGTGGTTCTGACTTTAGCATATTGGCTTCACTAGGCAGCATCACGACTAGAAACTTGATAAAATGTGTAAAAAAAATATGATGGATCCTTTTACTTTCTTTCTGGGGGCATGGGGTGATCTGATCAAGATCCAAAGATCGTAAGCAGCGTATCTAAGGTGATCTCTCGATCTTCGATCAAATCGAGTTTGTCGCCGATTTTGACGGCGAGCAGATGGGAGCACTATCGTTACCCAAGCAAAAAAACAAAAGCAAGACTCAGATTGAGTGCGTCCTTTTTTGATTTTTTCCACCGATGAAGATCGCATGACGGAACCTAAAACAAGACTGACGATCGGTTGAAGAGCTTGGATGATAACACCATCGATGAAAGCTTTACAATTGCAGCTATCTTTCAACCCGCCACGTTGGACGTGATAAATCCCTTCATTTCCTTGAACCTATCGAAGTGAGAAAATTTCGATAACCAAATGGACAGAATGACAAGCAGAGCATCGGTCTATTGCTTTTTTCCGGTCACGCGGATCAAACTTGATCTTTTCCACTTTCTTCCTGGAAAGGCGTTTTTTTTTTGGGTAACCAAGTAATGTGAGACGTACTTCATAGATCGCTTGACCGGTTCTTAGGACCAATTTGTTGACTATGGAGCCCATCTCCAAATATCATCATGCAACAAGCCAAATTTATCAGCGACATGTTTTCTTCGCCGTCCCCAAATCGACCCAGGAAATTTTAAATGGCTTCGAGAGAGCTAGCTTGTAAAACTGTATCCGGGCAGAAAAAAACAAGGTTCAAAAGGAAATCAAAACAGACGGGTACTTACCAGATTTGAGATCAAGGATTTCTAAAGCAGCTAATAGGATTTCCGGACCACAAATTATACTGAGAGAATGGATATCTTGATCGGTTAATTGATGATGATTGGAATCGATCTGATCGATTTGAAAGTTTAAGATCTCTTCGAATTCATTGTTGACCATTTCTACGATCGAACAGCACGGAAACACTCGGCGCTGCGCGAATTTGGGGTTCTACTTGATCCTACCCGGGCACACAGATGCCGGGAACGCAGGTAAAACGTCCTAGATTAGCGAAAGTACTGAAGGGATTCTTAATTAGTCCGCAAGAATTAAGTTTTTAGGTTTCCCTTGCTTCCATGAAGTTTACTCATACATCCAGACTCCGAAGATTTTTAACTTTCATCCAAAAAAAAAAGAGAGATGTTTCTGCGGTTTGAAAGAAATACGGTCAAAGGATAGAAGCTGTTGTATCAAAGAGCGTTAAGGATGGTTGAAAAATCGGCTAACCCATGAAAAGTAGATCCAAATCAGCAACCTTGGGCTTGATTGAATGCCAGTCGTTGTTTTCCCAAACCAGGCGACCGGTAATCGAATGAGAGTAAGAAGTGATGAGCACTCGTGGGTCCACTCACTCATCGAGATGACCTCATCGAGGTTCGAGGTTACCAAGTAAATACTCAAATAAATATTTATTTAAACTGAGGATGAGAGAGTGGGCCGGGGATCTGTGACATGAAGCCTGTCCGCCTGCTGGGCTCCCAGGAGTCAGGACACTCCAGCTGTGACACCTGGTCCTGACTAGCTGACCTCACGCTCCCCGGTGCAAGGTCGGGACCCGGTCTGCCCCTCGTGTTGCCCGATGTGCCCGTGGGCCCGCCGCCCGTCTTCACACTCGACAATTTCCTGCAACCATCGAACCAAGCCAAAACCCTTTCGATCCCACTAAATCAAATAATAGAATTTATATCGATTCACTCGTCGAGATGAAAACTTGCGATCTTCGCGTTGGCATTCTTCGCACCAATCTTCATTTCAAGATGCGGATTCCCAGTCATCCATCCGGTCTGATCCGTTCCCAGGTCTGTCGGTAGGAAGTTCTTGAATCGATTGGGCTGGATGCATTTCATCATTTCAGATCGTGTTTCTTTCTACCTCGTGCGATGTCGCCTGTCAAATCATGATTTAGGCCTAGTCTGATAAGTGATTTTTATTTAAAACCTCTTTAATCACAACCGTTGGATCGGATGTATGGTATAAGAAAAGGCAGAGAATGAAGAGTTTCACATCCGGTTCAAGTAGTCGAGCCCCTCATTTCGACAGTCACCAGTTCGTCAGTAGGTTGGAAAAGGAAGGTCTAACTCGTCAGCAAGCTGAAGGTTTGATGATCGCTATAGAACAAGTCATTGATGAATCTATGAAAAACTTGATTACTGGACTGGTGACTCGCAGTGAGATGGAAAAAGTAAACATCGACAAGTTATCATTCTCTACCTTCTGTTGCTTTCTCCAGATGTTTTCTCTAGAACTTTCAAAACACAAGCAAGCCGACTAGCGCTGATTTTTTTTTTTCCATGTCTCATTCATCTTTTTCTCCCTCATTCTTACACTCGTCTTGCCTGTTTGCAGCAACAATACACACAGCGAGTAGACTTTGCCAAACTCAAATCGGAGATCCAATTGGTCGAAAAACAAGATTTTGCCTTACTCAAATCGGAAAACGAAAGGCTCATAAATGAATTAGAAAAACTAAAGCAACGATTACGCGAGGAGATTGTCAGTCAAGTTGCCACATTCGTTGTTTCCAAGTTTCCAACATTTATCCTCAACTTTTGATGGTCGTTTCGCCATTTCTTTCTTTTCATTTTTTTTTTAAAAAAAATTAATAATAAAATCAAGACCCGCACTCAAGCCTCAGTCCGACTAGATTTAAATCTAGAAAAAGGTAGAATTCGAGATGAGTTGGGCATGAGAGAATTAAAAATCAGAGAAGTCGATACAAGGATTGAAGGTGAAATCGGTAACATACGCACCACCATGGAAAGTGTCAAATTCAATATGTGAGTCAACTTTCTTCCTCATGTAGCGATTGTTTTTTGTATTGATTGATAAACCTTCCCCTGGGTGAATTGACTATTCTTTAGATTGCAATATGTCGTCGGTACCGTCGCGTCTGGAGGTGCTTTACTATTAGCTTATATTAGAATGTCAGTTTTTTTATACTCTTTATGCCACCGTTCATGTTCCTCTTTAAGCCTGAAATTTCTTTTCGCGAAAAATAGCTGATTGTGATTGATCTCCTGGTTTCAATGACATCAGGTTTCGGTAACTTGTATCGCAGTAAACAAATCCAAAAGCGTTGTTCAGTTGCCCTGTTTGTAAATATTTATGTGTTGACCTTTCTCTTTGAGTCCTTGCTTTTTGATGTGTTGCTTTTCTTTTGTCCGAGCTAAGTTTTGAAAACATTCCAACATAGACAAGCAAATGAATCTCAGTTCAATAACTCGGAAAACCTGCCATTCTTTATATCATCTGTAAATCATATGACTTTTGTTGCTTTGCTTGCCTGGTATATTTGCGGATGCAATCACAGTTTAGCTTTCAACATCTGTGATTCGAAAAGAATTGTGGAAATTCTTGTTTGAAGACAACTAATTCTCTGAATGATGTTGCTAGAATGAAGCCCAATGTCCAGCAGCTGCTGCAATGCCCTGGTAGAATATACTAGCCAAACACACAAGACCACATGTGTCAGCCTTGCAGATGCCTAGGGCCTTGCTACCTTTTAACTACCAAGCATGATAGAAGATGGAATAAATAATGCTTGTTCTTTTGGTTGATGTTGATTACAAAAAATAAGGAAATATCACAAAGGCAAGGATAGAAGGGTTTGCTTTGGTTTGGAATATATTCAAAACACAAATAACATCATTTATGGAGGTGCCAGGTCACTCTGATATTCTAATCCTCTTACTCTCAGGCTTTCCTTGGAGGGATAAAGATTATATTGAATCCAGAAGCTCTCAGAAGGTTCTTTAAACAGGGTTGCTTTTTGTGGAGTTGGTATAATCAATGATTGATTTGGTTAGAACAGGGGGGACTACTTAATTTTGTGAATTTAATCAAAGATACCCATTATATTTCACAATGAGAGTACTTGAAGTGAAGGATTGTTGCTATAATGAGGGTTCCTTACAATAGTGCAAGAGGTTTTAAAAAAAATCTATTGAAACCCTTCCTCAAATTCTAGACTTTACCAGTGAGTCAGCCACTATTTCAGAGCCAGCTGAAAACAGTACCAAAAACCAAAAATTAGAAAAAATATATTAAGGAGTAGAGAAATCAAAAATATTATGGCAGAAATGGATTCCCAGCCCAAATTTAGGTGCGCTCACTCACCAACCATACCTCTGAAATCCTCACCTTAAACACTTTTCAGATAACATAAGAAAAATCATTACCCAAAAACAGCACTTTTTGGCCATTTTAATATTTCAAATAAAACATAAAATATGTTTTACCTAAATGAAACTCAGTCAGCCTTGGGGTGTTGTCAAAAGTTTAGGGGTTATTGACCAAAATAGGCTTCTTCAAAATTTCTGCATGAATCTGTGCACAAAACTTTAGCCCCAAATTCCCCCATGCAGCTATATGATCTACAATTCCTATTCACATGCGCATACCAATAGTTCAAAAGCCAGTACACAGGCTGAAAGCTGTTTACTAGAAGTGAAGTCAGGAATTATCACAAAAAGTTTCAAATTTCAAAAAAGACATGTAAAAAAACTCCCAAAATATAATTTGAAATATTTTTACAAAATTTTAAAAAAAGGGTAAAACCAGCTTTCAAAGGCTCTCCATACCAAGGATACATAAAAATTGCCCAAGCTGCATGACCCAAGAATTTCCAGAAGAAGTTATCAAAAAAAATTGAAAATTACCCAATAATTATAATTAATACATGGAAGCCTCTCGGCAGGATGTATAAAAACATCCCAGACACATTTTTTCTGCAATTATCACAGGGTAAATGCAGAATGAGTAATGATTTCTGAAATGTGACAATTCCATCCAGACAATACCATCCAGCCTACACAACCAAAAGCAACCTAAGGAAAAAAGAAGACTGAAATAATGGCCTCAGGGCCTGGTGCCCTGATCCCTTTTAACCTGATAAAATCAAAAGGCCTCCTCCAGGCTGTGTTTAACCAAGACTCAATTTTATAGTTATAGTGCTTATTGAATTCTACCTGACCTTATAGTTGACATTTTCCACAATTAAAACACAAATTGGAACTGTAGTAATTATTTCATGAACCCTATCACCCTTCCACCATCTGGTGCTTTGCTAGCTTTAGAAAGTTGTATCAAGCCCATTTGGGCGGCAGGCCAAGTTATTGGTTTTTTTTGTAAAAAGCGCGTGGCGCCCGCACAAGCCACCTTGGCACATAAGCAAGGGCTTTGGGCGCCTTGCCAAGCGCAACTTGGCACATAGCCAAATGATTTTGGCGCCTGGCAAAGTTGGTTTGGGCGCCAATCAAAGCTGGTTGCATCAACCAACTCTAAAAAAAAATTTTAGTAAAATTTTCAATTGTAAAAATTATAAAAAATCATGTATATATTTCTGGTCTGTAGATTTAAATTTATGTACAGAACAGAAGCAATATTTTTCTTTTCTTTTTTTTTTTGAGAAATTTTTTCAAATAAATAATTATACATAAAATAATGAAAAAAAAAATTAAAAAAAATTGATTGGCCAAGAGAGGGCCTGTAATAGGCTGCATCTCAAGGCAGTTTCTATAAAACTTTTTAATGTGAGAAAAAAAATTATGACTTTTTTCTTGAGTAATAGCCTTGTTGATCCCATTCTTAATATGTTGTAAAAGTTCAGGTAGATTCTGGGGGATCTTTCCATGGACATATGATTTGATGGAATGAAAAGAATACTTGATTGGATTGAGGAAAGTGGAGTAGGGTGGAAGAAACTCAATTTTGATCAATGTTGAATTGCTGAAATTGGCTTGTAATTCATCAAATTGAGCTCCGCAATGTATTTGTGCATTGTCCATAATGATGATGAATTCTTGAGGCAATCTTGAAGCAAGAGAGGAAAGAAAAAGACAAAAGCTCTCACTTCCTACCCCTTTGGCCTTTTTTCCATTGAAATTGAGGAGTTTGTGATAAACTTAACCATCTTCTGAGAGGGCACCTATCAAGGTGACCTGCTTGACCTTGGGCACAATGCTCAAGACAGCAGGTAAACCTTAGATTTTCACAAAAAAAAATATTAATTTGGGTAAAACATAAGAAGAAGAAACAATTTACCTGAGGGAGCATATCCATTGGGCCTGGTTGACTGTAAGTCAAAACCAGCTTCATCAACATAGACAATTTTTTGATCTAGATCCATACCCCCGCGATTGACATAGTTTGGGCGCTTTTCAAGAAGCTTGGGTCAATTCCACAATGATGGGATGTTGGTGACTTGCTTCAAGGTTATATCCACATCCTTGAGGATGTTAATGATGGCTTGAGTAGAGACAATCATCTCATGCTTGCTCTTGAGGAATTTGGCCATTTCCTTGAGGGTTGAAGTGGACTGATGATTGATAAACATGAGTAAGTTGGTTATTGATTCCTTGCTTAATTTTGATGGCCCTTGCTTATTGGTTGTGATCAAGTTTGGATCTTCTTTGATTATGCGTTGAACCTGACGCTGAAAGATATCAAAAGTTGAAACAGCTTCCTTCTGGGTCATTCCTTTGGCCAACACATTTGCTCAAAGCAGATTGCGGACCTTGGGCTTGATGATTGCATTCAGTTTTTGTTCTTTATGCGTAAGCCAGTCGTTTGATTATGTTTTTTTCTCCTCCAACCTTTGGTGAGCCTTGAGGAGTTGCTCCTTCTTAAATGTCTCTCAATTTAATTCTTGAAGTTCAAAATCAAGGTCTCTAGCCTCAGCCTTGCTTGCTTTGATTTTAAGGGTGACTGGATCAACAATATTCACATTTTTGGCCATCTCTAGGAAAAAAAAATAATAACAATAGGGCGTATCAAAGTTAGCAAACCCGCCATTAGAAACCCGCCATTTTTTTTGACGAAACCCGCCATTTTTAATGGAGGGTTTCTGAAATACACATACCCCCTAACTGGTGTATTTCAAAATGGCGTGTTTCATGAAAATGGCGGATTTCAATCATCAAACATGCCATTAAACCCGCCATTTATGCATCATCATCCATCCACCATCCATCACATCAAAAACACCCATCCACATCAGCAAATCCATACCGGTACCATCTCCATTGCATCACACACATCTCTATTGTTTTTCACATACCTTCACATACCCATCTTCACACAAATCCCATCATCATCTCATCACCCCACATCACTCACCACCTTTCTCAACATGTCCAATCAAACATCCCGCCAGCAAGTTGAAAACGCAAAAAAGCTGACTGAACTTTTGCTACTGTTTGACTCCCATTCAGACTCTGATTCAGACTCCGATTTGGAATTAACTTGGTTAGCTTTGAATTCTCTGTTGGCAAAGCAATACATGGTTCCGAGAATACACACTCTCCATAACCCTATGTATGAAGGGCAAAAGCTTCATCTCATCCCTGACTTAAGCTTCCAGCAACTGTTCCGAACTTTGTTGCCTTCTTTCATGAAACTTTTGGCAATGATTGAAGACCACCACATCTTCCAGAAAAATTCTTGCAATCCTCAACGCGATCCAGCCATCCAACTTGCCATTGCTCTTTGTAGATTGGGGTCAAATGGAAATGGAGCAGCAATCCATTGATTGGAAAATCTATTCTCAGTCAATTACGGAAGCATTGACTTATACACCAAAAGAGTCATGATTGCTATCCTATCTTTCCGTTGCTTGGTCCTTTCATGGCCAACCAAAGAAGAACGCAAGGAGATATCTCAAGTAATGGAGACAGAAGGATTTCCTGGTTGCATTGGTTTTGTTGATGGAACCACCATCCCCTTGAGTCAAAAACCCAACCTAGATGGCAACCACTATTTTGATTGTAAAAAAAGGTAATTGATTCATTTCTTTTCCAATCGCTATGATAAAACTTTGGATCACACAATGACCAAATATGTTCCATCTCTTTTTTTAGATACTCCGTGGCACTACAACTTGTTTGCAATAACAACAAGAAGTTCATCTCCCTCCATGCTGGCCTTCCAGGTTCTTGTCATGATTCATATGTTTTCAATTGGATGCGGATTTCCCAAAAACCAGAGAACTACTTTGACCAAGATCAATACCTTCTGGCCAATTTGGCTTATGCTAGTGGGAAATATGTAGTTCCAGCATACCGGAATGTTTTTTCCAATGATCAAGGAAAAACCAATTTTAACTATCATCTTGCCCAATCACAAGTTTGGATTGAGCATTCCATAGGAATTCTGAAAGGAAGATGGGCCAGCTTACGGGAGATGCAAAAACAGCTCCAATGTTCCAAAGATATGAGGTTCCTCATCAACTGGATTATCACTTGTGTAATCCTTCACAACCTTTTGGCCAACATCAAAGATGAATGGGACAAAATATTCCAAGATGATATTCCTGATCTGCCTCAAGTCATCCCTGTCTCATCTGGTCCCTCATCTTCTTCTATGAGAGAGCGGATTCTTCCTCTCACCCTTGCTCGCTTTGATGAGTAATTTTTGATTTTGAAATTGGTAAAAATTCCCTTCACCGTATTTTTTTGGTTTTGGTTGTTCACCCAAGATTCATAGGCTGAGTTTTTTTTTTATTTTTTTTTTAGTGGACTTGAATCCAAAAACACCTCCACCTCAAAACCTGCCACTCACCAAATGCCACCCCCCTCCCCCTCACCACTCAACCCCTTCAACCTCACCCCACTCACTCACCGGTCAAACCCTGCCTCCTCCTCACCAAACCACCTCACTCATCACCACCACCTTCAAAACCTCACCAAAACACCACCACCTTCACTCTTTACCAACCTCACCAACATCCACATCACCAACAACATACCTACCTCCCATCCAACCTCCATCAACCATCAAAGGTGAGTCCCCTCCCCTCATTGAATCACCTTTCTCTTTTTTCACCTGGCTGATCTCCTACAATAACCCTCCCTTTGAACCCCCCCAGGTCCAGCCAGCCCAGTCCCCCTCCCCCTCCTCATCCTCTGGTCCATCCTCTGCCCTTGGTGAGTCCCCCCTCCCCTTCATCTTCTTCCTGCCATCAATTGCAAATCAATCAAGCAATCGATTGCAAATGAGCAATCAATTGGCAATTGATTGGCCAATCATTTGGGCCAATTGATGCAGAGTTTTTGGAGGGTACAGGGAACTGACTTTCCCTTTGTTTTTTCTTTGTTTTTGTTTCTTTTTTTTTAGGTTTTCTAGCTCTGCCAGGTTTTGATTTTCATCTCTTTTTTATTTTTTTAATCCCACCGTTTGTTGCCGATAATGAGAACGTTGCTGACATTTTTTTTTTTTTATTTGTTTGACCGGTCTTTTCGTTTGTCCAACCCCTTTTTGATATTGATTCCTTCACTGCCTACCAAACTCAAAATGTTATACAACCATTCTAATTTCACCTTGATCCTCACCTTGGGTGCAGCAAGTGCCTGGGAGGGAGAAAGATGGAAGGAGATGGTATGAAAAACATAAAGAGAGGTGGCAAGCAGAGGAATCGCAGAAAAAGGAGGGCTCAAATGAGGGATTTGGAAATTTCTTTGGAAGTGACTGAAGACTGGATCAAGGAAAAGTTTGCCTGGTCTAGAAGAAAGCTATGCCCTTTGGATCTGTACCCTGCTATCACGGCTGAAAAGAAAAAGAACCCTTGAAAACCCACCCAGGAAGAATTTAAGCAAGCAAAACAGACAATTGGGGCTTTCCACTTCTTCCACCATGGAAAAGTTATTTTTCTCGACCAATCTGATCACCATGCTCTGGTTGCCGTCATTGAATTTGTGCCTTTGGATCGACTATCTGAGCAAGATAAGAAAGATATCAACTTTGTGACAACATTCCTTCACTGTTTGAAAAAATTTGTCAACCCAGTTGGTCCCTCAAGATCTTGGGGTGGAAAAATGTGGGCAATTGGTTGGCAAAAATTGATGAAACCTTTGGAGTTATTCGGAAGTTATGTGAAGAAATCATCCATTAGATCTTCTCCTCAAGAGTACACTGTCCTCAACCTGAAGGCCGACAAAGTATCCCAAATTTTAGGAAAAATGTTTTGTAATTTGGCCAAACTTGCCTTTGAATCAAACCATGATACCATGAAGGACAGCAACATCCCCTCTTTCTCTTTGTTGGAATTTGGTTCCAAGCCTACACCTTTTGATTGCTCCCCACACCTCACTTTCACCTTGGATTCTTTTTACAATTCTCCTCATATTGACAAAGGCAACATCTCTGGCTATTCCTTTTTACTTGTGGTCCCAACCAAAAAATTGAATGGTTGACTTATTGAAGATACGCATGAATATCAAGTTTTGGACGGTCAATTTGTTTTTCCTGACCTTGGCTTTGGAATTGATTTCAAGCAAAAAGGTATAGTCAAAATGGTTTGGGCGGCTAACAAGTACAAGCACTGTACCTTTCCAGCTATGGACACAGAAACCCATACCAGAATGGCCATGTCACTCCAAATTAATAAAAAAACTCAGAGCACTTGTAGGGACATGAAAAACAGCCAAATTTACTCTAGAGAAAAAAATATCAATAAAAACAAAAAAGATCTGTATATTGGTGGGGTTAAGAATGCTCTCAAACGCTGTTGTAGTAAAAAATAATTTGTTTTTCTTTCATCCATGCAAATATATTTACAAGCCCAGCATTTGAGTAATCTGCTGTATTTCTTCTACCAATCTACCACTGCCAATGCAAGCCAAAGCTACTGATACCTTATCCTTTTTTTTGTTTGCCCGTTGTTCCCTCTCCTTTTCCAGTTGCACTTGCTGCCGATCCTTCTCCTTTTCCTCTTTTTGAAACTCTAGCTCAGCTTTTTTCAACCTCCACTCAGCATCCAATTTTTGTTGATTAGCCAAAGTCTTGGCTTTCTGCTTTTGACCATCCATGGCCAGTTGATGATCCCACTTTTGCTTTTCAAACTGAAGTTTATCTGATTCAATTTGTGATTTCACTATTTTTTGGAGGGGAATGGCAATGAGCATGATTTTGAAAGCAAGGATATTGAATCAATCAACTTACATGAATCTTGCTTCTCCATGATTTCTTCAAAGCCCAAAAAACTGGAAGTGTTTCTCCTCTTTTGATGACTTTTGGGGTTGACATTGATGGAATTGGAGGCCTTTTGCTTACCCTTGGCAGAGGAGGTTTGAGTCTGAAAGTCCTCACTAGTATTTGAAGGCAATGTGGAAGGCCCCATTGGCTTGAGTTTTTGGCCAATCAAAAATGGATGAGCCTGTTTTTTTACAATGTAAATCAGTCAGGAGCAACCAGACAGAATCAAAAACAATTTAGTTCCTTAATTGAGCAGATTTTGATGGCAATGGTGATCCAGGAATAACATCCTCCTCATTGGGCAAGTTCTCCAGTTGTTCTGCCCCAGGAAGAGAGCAATCAAAAGAAGGAAGTGAGGGGTCCAAGGTTGGGATTGACTGATCAATCAATACCAAAGTAGAAGTGATTGGAGCCAATTGTTTTTGAATATCCTCCTCGTCATCAGATGGGGGCCACTCCAAGGCCAAGGTTTCATCAAGGTCCCCGTTGGTAGGCTGAGCATCCCCAGCCAAGTCCTTGGCATCAACGGAATTGGATTGTTGTGCATCAAAAGCAGCTAGGGGGGTGATGTTGGCCTTCTTTCCAAAGATTTCATCCATTTGAATATAAAAAGGACAAATGGAGTCCAACTTATCAACCACCAAGTTGATTCCTTTGGCTTTGTCCAAGTCGGTGATACCAAAGCCAGTGGAGATAGACATGGAGTGGGCCTTTTTGTACTTGGCTCAATAGTTTTTGAACCGCTCCCTCATCTGTTTGGATGACAGATCCAGCCTACCTTTTGTTTTGTTCTTGAGTTCATTGGCCATCAGGAGATAACCATTGACCTTAGAGGATTGAGGTTGGCCAACACGTGTTTTGTTGTTGGATCCAAAGCAGGCATTGTAGTTGGAGGGAATTTTCAGCCAGTTTACCAGGATGATGTGATCAGCTCCATTGAGCTGACTTGAGCCCTTGGAAGCTGATGGGGGAGGATTGTTTGTTGTGGAGTTCCTTGGCAATGTTCTCTTGGGTGTGTTGGACTTGCGGGGGGAGGTTTGCTGAGGGGCCATTTGAAAGAGTAAGGGCTACGCAAGTGATGAGAGCGATAAAGTGATGAGAATGGTGAAGTTTTGAGAGCAATAAAGTGGATGAGAGTGATCAAGTGATGAGAGTGGTTAAGTGATGAGAGTGATGAAGTTTTGAGAGGGATGAAGTGGATGAGAGTGATCAAGTGATGAGAGTGGTCAATCAATTTTATGATGACAGTGGGGGTAAAAAATTTTCCAATGAGGTCGGAGGTAGAAGGAGGTGGGAAGACAGGGGTGTATGACGCGAACAGGTGGTGGAAGCATTTAAATACTTTATTTGAAAAAACCCACTTATTTCAGGTTAACTTTGACACGTCTGATCTGAAATAAGTGGGTTTTTTTGATTTTTAATGGGGGGTTTGAAATGGCGGATTTGGGTTGAAACCCTCCATTAAAAAATGGAGGGTTTGGTTAACTTTGATACACCCTAATATTTAAAGAACAACTATAAAAAATATTAACAGTTTAAAAAAACTTACCATTGAAAAAAAAAATCAAAACAATGAGATGTGGAAGGTTGAGAGGTTGAGGAAGGGGTGCAACCAGAGCTTGATCTGGGTCAAGAAAAGCTTTGTTGGGTGCCAAGTTCAAAACCCCGCAAACGCTACCAGATCAAGCCCCCTGGGCGCCTTCCCAAGCCTCACTAGGTGCATGCCAAGTCATACTTGGACAGGCGCCCAGACGCGCTTGATACACCATATATTGGCTGTCAGCATTCACCCAGTAATTTTCCTCTTTTGCCTTGGGATGTCTTATAAATCATATTAAGCCAAATATATGAATAATAATCCCTCTTCTTAAATCAGAAAATTTCCCCAGTTAAATTTAGTATAATCTTAATAATCTGAAGAGAGGTGTTAAAAATCTCCAGTCTTGCTGTGGCACCTCTATTTTATTCAATATTTGTTAATTCATCAATCAAATATTCATTTGAATACTAAAGAACTCACTTTCATTGGATTTAATAATATTTTTACAGATATTTGATGTTCTTTCTTGAAAAATATATTTATTTGGACCACTATAACCTCTAGCAGCTAAAGGATTTTAATGGTCTGAAAATGTTTAGTCTGGCAGGTGTGGTACAATTTTTCAGAAAGGATTATAAATTCAGCCAGAACCAAATATATATTTTTTTTTCTTGTGATAATATTCTATACCCTTGGGAATATTGTTGGTAAACTTTGAAATAAGAAATACTAGAATATGATAAAAGGAAAAATCTCCAAGTATCATTTTTTGTAATATTCTCCACAAATATTCAGTTATTTTTAAACTCTGAAGTTTAAAATGTAATTTAGTGCTTTGAAGATTGGATTAACTCCATCCTCCTCCCTTCAAAAGCTCTCCTTAAATTTTACATAAATATCCAAGAAGGAACACCCTTTGCCACAGCCTCCTTCACTCTTTTCTGGTTGCTTTATTTCATCTAACTGTGGGCTGCAAGCTTATTTGAAAATTCTTTGAATCTTTGAAAAGTTGAATTTATCCCTCTTTACTCCTCTTTCTTATCTTCCAATGCATTTGAATTTAAATTTAACTAATTTTGTGACTTTTAAAAGTTAAAACATACATCAAGTTTCATCTCCAATGTGTTAATCATTGATCCCCCAAAGTAAATCCCTCAAGACATTTACTCAAATTTCTCCCACCCATTATCCCAGAAATGAATTTTTTAATAGTTTCCCACTCTCATTTCTCACTCATAGGACTCATTTTCCACTCATTGAACCCAGTTGCATTGTAGAATTTTGTTTTTCTCATTTGGTAATACACACCTCCATCTAAGCTTCAAGATCAACCAATAGCTTTTTTTATTTCCAAACTTCAAGACACTATATTGTGCCACATGGTTTTTCATCCTTCCCTTTGCAGAACAGATGACCCATGTAATGAATTAGATTCATCTACTTGTGACTCCGGATGCCTCCCCATCCCCCATATTTCTGTTGAATTAATTTTTAATTTGTTTTTATATATAGCCATAAAATTCTCCCTGAACTTGAATTCCGCTTGCAGGGTCCCCTATGCACCTTCTCCATTCCTCCTCCCCCTAAAACTACCACTACTACCCACCACCCCTCAGGAAAAATTTATAAAACTCCCCTGCCATTTCCTCCTCAACCTGAAATTAATTTTTCCCCATCAACTGCAATTTTTTCAAGAGTTCAATTTTCTCTGCTTGTGTAAAATTCTTTTAATCTAAACATCAATTCAACTTGTGGGTCATTCTGAAACTCACCCAAAACCTAATACTTTTCCCTTTCATTTACCTTCACTCCAATGCTGGTGCAAGCAAACCCACAGGAACTTAATTTCCAAATTATTTATCCTGGAAAATGGTGATATACTCTTGGAATCTTTCAATTCTCTTCTGGACCATCATATGCAAAACTTTCTTGAGGCCTCCAGCAAGAAACTTTTTTCCCCTTTGAAAAACAATGAAGATTGCCAAAACTGAATTTCTTTGGTGAAAGATACTTGCAGCTGTGGTGGTTGAAACTTGGTGAAAGCATTTATAATGTTGCTCTGATGGAACTGTGCAACATCATCTAATATTTTTTTAACTGGTTGCCTATTCATTCCTCCAGAACCTTCCCCCTCACCCAAAGTGCCCACTGCAACAACTCCATCATCACCCCCAAGCCTTTCCTTCAGAAGGGGAATCATACCCCAGGTTCTCCTTTCTTTCTTAAAAAAATTGTTTTTATGATTTTATTTTCCCCAGAAGTTCCTTTTCCTGCTTCCCCTAAAGATGAGGAGTCATCCTCTTTTTATTATTATTATTTTTTTTAAAAAAAAACTGCCTTGTTTGTTTTTCTGCAGGTGAATTTTCAATCTCCAAAAAAAAGTACGTCAAAATTTCAAATTACTGCTTCCACATCCCAGATACTTTCTTGATAGTTAAGCTATGAGGTGGAAAGTTTGGAAGAAATAATGTTTTGAGGAACTCTTGTTGGTATATATTTTGAGTATCATCCTCAACAGAGTCATGGCTGTAACATGTCTTCATAGTTTGGCTTTCTTCATTTCCAGGGAGAGAATCCAGTAGCAATTTATTTATGTTTTAAATTGCTGTATTTTTGCAACATAATGTAACACAGTCCATGAGATAAAAATTTTCAAGGTAGCAATGGTGCAAGTTTGGAATTGTTTTTTTGATTAATTTATCCAGAGCTTGATCTTCACTATAGCCATGGATGACCATGTGATGAGTAAGAAAATTTATTTTTGGAATCCCGTATATGATTCAGGCCATCTCAAACATTGAGTAAGAAATTCTGGTAATCAAGGTCCCCTGCAGCACACATAATTGAAGTAAGGTGAAAAACTTGGAGATTTTTCCAGCAAGAATAATTTATCAAGATTGCATCAAAAATTTGGGGATGTGTACCTGATAAAATTTCAGGAAATTGAATTGAATAAAAAACCAGCCTAAAAGGCAAAGATAGGCTTTAGGAACAAACACTCTTTTGATGAGACAATAAAATGAATTACAAGTATAAATATTTGTACCACCACTTGGGGAGTAAGGAGATAAGATTTGGGAGGAATCAGGGATTTGGTGGGATGAACACTGAGGTAGGATTATGGAGTAGCTTAGGGAAAAGAAAAGACTAGGAAAGAAATTTCAGAAAGAAGAGGGTTGAGAATGAACAGGATTGAGCCTTTTTAGGGTCTGATTCTCACCAGATGAAAGCAGCTTGAGATAGTGAAAACTAGGACGTAGACAGCAAAGATGACTCAGAAGGTTGTTTGTTCAAATGAAAAGTTCCAGTTTATTGGTGTGGGGATGGGACAGATTTGGATTGAGGGCAGGACAGAGTTGGAGAAAGGTTGTGAGGATAGCACAAAGCTGGAGAATAGTTTATTGAAAACTGAGTTTGATGGTAGGAGTGGATGATGACAGAAATAATAAGATGAGAAGGTGGATTTCAGAAAGAAGTAACAACAAGAAAGGATGGAATTGGGAATAGAAAGGAAAAAGAAAAAGATGAGTGTGAGAAATAAAGTATTGATCAATCACAGGTGAGTGACACAGGGCGCAGAGATGGTAGTGGGAGCATGCTGGCATGATGCATGGAGAGAGAGAATTCCCACAAATTTCAACACACCCCGTCATCTGATGAGAAGTGAACCAAGAAGCATTTTTCTACCAGAGCTTGTAGTGATTGAAGAGAGCAGGCCTTAGTGAGTGAATACGCAATAATTTTGCAATTTGAGATGAGCTTGACAGAAATTTGGCCAGTTTATTATAACTCTCTAAGGAATTTGAGTTTTATTTCAATGTGCTTTGTTTTAGAATTAAAGCCAAAGTTCTTTAGTTTTTCTAAAAGACCTTTTTTGTTGAAACTGAACATGGTGGGATTTGGAGAATTTTCCCATATTTTGGAAATGATTTTATAGAGCCATAAATTTCCTTGCACTCCATTGGAGAGGTAAGAGAGCTTGGATTTTGTGGATGACATGGTGATGTTATGCTGCTTCTTTCTGTTCCAATAGACAGGACACCCCAGCCAGAAGGCTATGTTTCCGCTTTGGGATATGCAAGAGATGGGATTTTATGCCCATTTTTCTTCAGTAAAGAAGGCAATGGAAGGATCTTTGGAATGGGAAGTTATGAGAAGAAGAGAGTTAGCAGGAGTCCCTCTCAAATACTTCCAGCAGTGAATGAAAAATTGCCAGTGGTTCATTCCAGGTTTGTGATTGTGATAAGAGAGCAGAGAGATAGCAGTGGAAAGATTGGGGAAATTCCTGTAGGCAATGTAATTGAGGATGCCAGTCAAAGCTCTGTAATTGATCCCAAACTTCCTGAATTCATCTTGATCCACTTTGAAAGCTGGTTCAAGGTGAATTTTTGGAGGCAAGGTAGTAGCCAAAGCTTTGCATTTGGATAAGTTTAGAATTTCAAGTCCATTTTTGATTAAAGCCTGTGACTTAAGCTGCATGAATCTTGGTCCATCTCCACATACATTCCAAAGAGATTATCAGGATCTTGAGCCAAAGAGTCAGGAAACCTAAGGAGGAAGAATTTTTCAAAGACCTTGGTTTGACCAAAAAAAATGAGGTAATCAACATGGAAGAAGATGAAGGAGTTGTGGATCTTGTGGATGAAGACACAGGCTTTGACTGAAAATTTTCAATAGTTGATTTCCTTGAAACAGGATTTGAGAGTATGATACCAATTGGCGGGGTATTGTCTGAGACTGTAGAGGGATTTTTTTGATTTCAGGAAGGGAGAAGTCCAATTTGAATCTTTGAGAGTTTTGATGTATAGTTCTTCTGTCAGAGGTGATAACAGGAACAAAATCTTCACATTGAATTGTCTGATTGGCAGTTTCTAGTCAATACAAAGAATTCAGAGAAGTATTAAAGAGGGAAATTTGCCCATAGAGGCAAATTTTTCCATGTACTCAACACCAGGGGGTTGTGAAAATCCCTGTATGCAGATACAAGCTTTTAACTTCTCGTTTGAGGATAAAGTTGCACCTTTGAGTCTGGTTTCCCATGTTGTGTGTGGGTAGTGGTTGGGAGTATCATAATGTTAGTCCCATAATTTGTGATCTTCTATGTTTTTTAGTTCAACTTCCTTGGAAACCTTGACCAATTCTTCCAAGTTAGGATGTGTAAGTGGATTTGTTGAATCATTGACTGGAGAAGACTATGTAGAATCACCCTTTGGTTTGTCAGTGAGATTGGGGAGAAATTTGACAGTGGGTTTGTGAGATTTTGGTTTTTTGAGAAACCACATGTTTCTTGTTGAAGTGCTACTGGATTACCTTGGTGCAAAAGTGAGGAACTGGAAATTTTTGGTTTCAAAAATCTTGTTTAAGAGGGTGAGAAATTGGTAGGAGAGCAAGGAAGGATTGTATTCAATCAAGGATCCAAGGCCTCCAGGAGGAGACAGTTTTGAGCCAGATTCCCTTGCTAGAAATTAGGTAGGATACTGTATTCCCTATGGGCTTTGAGTAGGAGAGAAGAAGCGTTTGATCTTTGAACAGTTTGTAAGGTGATTTTTTGCTCCTGTGAGTAAGTATTTGATTCCAAGTAAGGCTAATGGCCAACATTATTTCACTTAAGAATTTTTTATATAAGTTGGAATTTTGAAGGATGGTTTGAAGCAATTCCAGAATGGTTTAATTGAATATTTCTGCCAGGCAGTTTTGTTGGGGAGTGTATGGGTCTGAGAAGGTCTGAGGAATTAGATTTTTTCTGGCAAAACTGGTTGAAGGAAGAGTTTTTTAATTCTTTTCCCCAATCCAAGTGTATGATCCTTGTGTAATATCCAAATCTACTGGCTTCAAAATCAAGCAGGGAGCAGACAATCTGAGGGATGGTGTCTTTGCTTTTTATAGGAATGGCCGCACAGAATTGTATTTTGGATTAAACAACGGTTTGAATGAATTTTTTTCCATACCTTGAAGGGGGAACTGGCCAAATGTTTACTAGATGAATTTTGGAGAAGGGCTTTTGGGTTATCTGAAAATTCTGTAGG
The DNA here is from genome assembly GCA_025617555.3 of Puccinia polysora. Lineage (NCBI taxonomy): Eukaryota > Fungi > Basidiomycota > Pucciniomycetes > Pucciniales > Pucciniaceae > Puccinia > Puccinia polysora. The sequence goes on along the minus strand of CM062634.1, from coordinate 24,912,381 downwards.
TAGCTCTTTTGATTTTTGATACTGGGCAGGATTAAAAGTTTGTGCTTTTCTTTACTGGTAGATTCAACTTATGCCTTAGTCTATGGTAAATGACATGTCCAAGAACCTTGTGGAGATACTCAGAAGAGGATAGACAGGACTCATGTTTTGCACAAGAAAATTGAATTCACAAAATGTTATTGGATTGAAAACCCTTAATTGAAATTTGCCATAAATGGTAATTGGCCTTGAGTTGAGAGCAAAATCAACGCAGAAGCTTTCAGGCCATTAAATTATAATTATTTTAGAATTTTAGTACTTAATTTTCCCACAGGAAAATGGGATTCACAGAAAAAATAAGACATTATTTTCAAATTTTTAAAAAATTAAACATGTGAAAAGATTTGAGATGTAAAGGGGTTTTTTTTATATTTTTTGAGTACAACTTTGAAGGCCTTTTAAATGGCCAAATATTCTCATAATTATTTTACAGGGGTTTGAGATTCCTGTCTAGCCCCTGGTATTTTTTTGACCACCCTGGAAAACCATATGAAATCCAGAATTACCGCCTGTATCAGAAATGTTGGGGGATGTTTTGGAAACCTCAAAATGGTCTAAAACAGTTTTGGGGGCGTGAAAAATTTAATTCCCTTTTAATTTTAAATTTTTTAAATTTTTATTTGGGTGTTGGGTTTTTCACGCCCCCAAACCTGGAAATCATGCGGTTTTGATGTCCCCACAACGTCTCCCAACATCCCCAACACACGCGGTAAACCAGGAAAAAAAAGCAGTTTTTGGGGTTGTCAAAAAAACAAAAAGAAATACTGGGGGATAGAAGGGCATCTCAAACCCCTGTAGAATAAACCTGAAGAATTTTGGCCATTTTTAAGGCCTTCAAAATTTCCCTCAAAAAACTGAAAGAAAAATGCTCCATGTCTCAAATATTTTCACATTTTAAATCTTTTTTCTTTTATTTTTTGAAAAAATCTTAAGAGACAAAAATTTTCCAAATATTGCAGGCCATTCAATTATGATTTTTTCAGAATTTTAGTACTTCACTTTCCCACTAGAAAACGGGATTTACATAAAAAATGAGACATTACTTTCAATCCTTGTTTTTGTTATTTTTCCATGAGATTTTCCAAATTTTCAGTTTGCATTATTTTAGTGAGTATTGCAAAGGGCCCAAAAAAATTATCTGGGGATTTTTTCAGCTTTTTTTTTGCAAATAATTCATAATTGAAAACACAAAAGTGTTATTTTTTTGCTCTAAATTAATGAGTAAAAAATATGAAAAATTGAAAAATGAAAATAAAAATGATTAAATCAAGATCAATTTGTACTACTTTATCATTTTTACTACCAGGAAAAAAAATCTTCAAACCCAAGCTTCAAGTTATTATGAATCAAATCTTCCCATTTTTGTGATTCCTTGCTAGCAAAAGACTTCCAAAGACAATTTAACTGGGGAGCTGGCCACAGTCCAGAATTATAGTGGAAAAGAAATATGCCAAAAAATATGAAAAAAAATATTTTTGTTTCATTTGAAGTGAATTTTAAGACTGTAAACTAAGTTTGTCCATAAAAATAATCAAAATAGTATCATAAATTGCTTCAAAATGCACCTCAAAAAAGACATCCCCATTATTGTTGTAGATGCATCAATTTTTTTGGGTGAATAATTGATCCTAAAAATCCCCAAATTGTTTTTTTGGGTCCTTCACAATGCCCACTAGAATACTTCAAACTGAAAATTTGAAAAATCTCTTTTTTATTTAAATCTCATTTTCTGGCAGGAAAATGAAGTACTAAAATTCCGGAAAAATAATAATTGAATTGCCTGACATATTTGGAAAATTTTTGTCTCCTCAGATTTCTCAAAATAATCAAAGAAAAATGATTGAAAATGTGAAAAGATTTGAGATGTGGAGCTTTTTTTTTCAGTTTTTTGAGGGAAATTTTGAAGGCCTTAAAAATGGCCAAAATTCTTCAGGTTTATTCTAAAAGGGTTTGAGATGCCCATCTATCCCCCCCTTTTTTTTTGACAACCCCCAAAAACCTTGTTTTTTCCAGGTTTACCACGTGCATTGGGGACATTGGAGGACGTTGTGGGGACATCCAAACTGCTTGATTTCTAGGTTTTGGGGCGTGAAAAACCCAACACCCTTTTCATTAGTTTTTTGGTTTTATTTTTTATTTTTTATTTTTTATTTTTTATTTTTTATTTTTTATTTTTTATTTTTTATTTTTTATTTTTTATTTTTTATTTTTTATTTTTTATTTTTTATTTTTTATTTTTTATTTTTTATTTTTTATTTTTTATTTTTTATTTTTTATTTTTTATTTTTTATTTTTTATTTTTTATTTTTTATTTTTTATTTTTTATTTTTTATTTTTTATTTTTTATTTTTTATTTTTTATTTTTTATTTTTTATTTTTTATTTTTTATTTTTTATTTTTTATTTTTTATTTTTTATTTTTTATTTTTTATTTTTTATTTTTTATTTTTTATTTTTTATTTTTTATTTTTTATTTTTTATTTTTTATTTTTTATTTTTTATTTTTTATTTTTTATTTTTTATTTTTTATTTTTTATTTTTTATTTTTTATTTTTTATTTTTTATTTTTTATTTTTTATTTTTTATTTTTATTTTTTATCTTTTATCTTTTATTTTTTATTTTTTATTTTTTATTTTTTATTTTTTATTTTTTATTTTTTATTTTTTATTTTTTATTTTTTATTTTTTATTTTTTATTTTTTATTTTTTATTTTTTATTTTTTATTTTTTATTTTTTATTTTTTATTTTTTATTTTTTATTTTTTATTTTTTATTTTTTATTTTTTATTTTTTATTTTTTATTTTTTATTTTTTATTTTTTATTTTTTATTTTTTATTTTTTATTTTTTATTTTAATTTTTTATTTTCTATTTTTTGTCTTTTGTTTTTTTATTTTTTTACTTTTTATTCTGGCAATGTTAAATTTGCAACCCAACTAGACTTGTTCACAACCAAAATTGGTTTGTGTGGTGCAACTTGCAACCCCATCCAGTCACAAACAGCCGCTCCCAACCCATCTCAGTTGTGAACGGCCACTCACAGCCCATTTCAGTTGTGAATGCCAACCACAACCCCAAGTTGGGTCATGAGTGGCATTTCACAACCAATTCCTGGCGTACTAAAAAATAGAGAAAAAAAATAAAAAATAAAAAATAAAAAATAAAAAATAAAAAATAAAAAATAAAAAATAAAAAATAAAAAATGAAAAATAAAAAATAAAAAATAAAAAATAAAAAATAAAAAATAAAAAATAAAAAATGAAAAATGAAAAATGAAAAATGAAAAATAAAAAATGAAAAATGAACAATGAAAAATAAAAAATAAAAATGAAAAAAGAAAAAAGAAGAAAGAAAAAATAAAAAATAAAAAAGAAAAAAGAAAAAAGAAAAAAGAAAAAAGAAAAAAGAAAAAAGAAAAAAGAAAAAAGAAAAAAGAAAAAAGAAAAAAGAAAAAAGAAAAAAGAAAAAAGAAAAAAGAAAAAAGAAAAAAGAAAAATGAAAAATGAAAAAAGAAAAAAGAAAAAAGAAGAAAGAAAAAAGAAAAAAGAAAAAAGAAGAAAGAAAAAAGAAAAAAGAAAAAAGAAAAAAGGCAAAAGAAAAAAGAAAAAAGAAAAAAGAAAAAAGAAAAAAGAAAAAAGAAAAAAGAAAAAAGAAAAAAGAAAAAAGAAAAAAGAAAAAAGAAAAAAGAAAAAAGAAAAAAGAAAAAAGAAAAAAGAAAAAAGAAAAAAGAAAAAAGAAAAAAGAAAAAAGAAAAAAGAAAAAAGAAAAAAGAAAAAAGAAAAAAGAAAAAAGAAAAAAGAAAAAAGAAAAAAGAAAAAAGAAAAAAGAAAAAAGAAAAAAGAAAAAAGAAAAAAGAAAAAAGAAAAAAGAAAAAAGAAAAAAGAAAAAAGAAAAAAGAAAAAAGAAAAAAGAAAAAAGAAAAAAGAAAAAAGAAAAAAGAAAAAAGAAAAAAGAAAAAAGAAAAAAGAAAAAAGAAAAAAGAAAAAAGAAAAAAGAAAAAAGAAAAAAGAAAAAAGAAAAAAGAAAAAAGAAAAAAGAAAAAAGAAAAAAGAAAAAAGAAAAAAGAAAAAAGAAAAAAGAAAAATGAAAAATGAAAAAAGAAAAAAGAAAAAAGAAGAAAGAAAAAAGAAAAAAGAAAAAAGAAGAAAGAAAAAAGAAAAAAGAAAAAAGAAAAGACATTAAAAATAAAATAAATTGAAAAAAACAAAATAAATTAAAAATTGAACAAATAAAACAAAAACACAATAAAAACAAAAAAATAACAAATAAAAATAAATGGGCAACAAAAATAAATTAAAAATTGAACAAACAAACAAAATAAAATAACCAAGAAAGGAAAAAAAACTCAAAAAAATTGAACAAAAAAGATTAAAAGGAAAGCTTCAAAAAGATCACCACTCTGGGGCCATGAATGCGCAGCAAAATGCGCAGCCCATATAAAGAAACAATCAAAGAGTCTATGGACCGCCCCCTAAAGTAAAAACACCAAAAATTAAATATAAAATGAAAGAGTCTATGGACCAGCACTAAAGTAAAAATTCCAAAAAATTCAAGCTCAACTTTACTAGCCCTAAAATAAAAAAAACCAAAGAATACTTCTATCAAAATCACCTGGATGGACAGGCCCTAAATTTTTCAAATAATTCACTCCTACAGCGGCGGACTCTTCCACTGTCTCACAAGTCCTCAGCCTCATTTCACTGCAATTTCTTGCACTTCTTCTTTTCTTTCTCAGAGTCTCCCAAGTCTCATCTCTTCTTCATTGGATCAACGCGAACTCAACAAAACAATTCTCAACACAACAACTCTCAATCCTAAACACAACAACTCTGAACCTCAACTCTGAACCTCAACTCTCTTCTCTATTTTCTTTTTTTCTTTCTTTGTATTTTTTTTCCATTTTTTATCTCATCCTTGGCTTCATTCTCTCAATTCTATCTTCCCAATCTCAATTCCTCAACCTTTCATTCTTCAATTAATGACTGGTAAGACTATCATTGACTGCCATCTTATCCAAACTTCTGAGATCTAAACTTAGGAATTCTTCTCAACTCAAAGCCATCTTTCTTCTCATCCTACAGCTGTCTCTTCTTCTTCTAAAATCATCACCTCAATGATCAGTCTTGTCTACCCTCCTGTCTCTACTCTGTTGCCTGATGTTTGTTTCCTTCATCTTATCCTCTCTCTTGCATTATACTGATGATGATCTTGGCACAGCCCTCCTTGTTCTTACTTCTTTTCACTTTCTTCTCAGAAATTCAACACAGTTAAAAGCCAAAGACCTACCCAACTAATCTAATCAATCCAATGGAGGGATCTAGTGACAATGGCTTTTTTCAAATCATTCCTAAGGCAGCTCTTGAAGCTGTTCCCATTCTTTTGGAAAAGTACTACTCAATCTGAAAAGACAAGATGACTATGCTGCTCAAACTTAAACAAGTCATAGGGGCCCTGAAGGATGATTCCAAAAATCTCAACTCAATCAACAACATGGAAACTCAAGTAATTCTTCTCTGACATATCAACTCTGTAACTCATAACAACATTGTTGACCCCGCAAACATCTCCTTGTAAGGCTTCTCTGGAAAACTATAAAAGAAAGATTTTTTTCCTCCCAGAAAGCCAACCAAGCCCAAGTCTTTAATTAATTTCTTCACCATCAATTCAAACCTGATGCAATTAGCCTCTTTATAACAGAAACCAAAATTTTCCTAAAGAAAATGGTTGATGTAGGAATAGATCTTCCAGAAAACATTCTCTCTTATCTCATCCTTTTCAAATTCCCTCCATCTCTCCATGATCTTCATCAATAAATCATGCATTTGGACAAGGATGTTACTATGGATCTTGTTGTTATCCATCTTACTCAATTGGACGACAAGACCAAGGTCAAATCTAAGGAATAAAAGTTCAGAAATAATGCCCTTATCTCCTCTCAAAATACCAAGAAACCTGTTCCTTGAGAGCTCCAATGTAAGAAAGGATAGCATAATCCTTTATCCCCCAATCAATCAGAGGATAAATGGTGGCACCTTCACAAACATCTTGCTCCCAAGTGGTGGAAGGAATCTCAATAAAACTGGAGATCCTGACTTCATTCCAAGTCCAAAACCAAAGAAGTAGCTGACTACCTAGCGCTACTCACTACTTGGATCAAAGACATCAACCCTCTAAATCAAATCTTTCTCAAATCAGGTGCTTCTTGCCACATGTTTTACTCTCCAAACTTCTTTAGAAGTCTTGACAAATGCTCTGGAAATGACTTTATCAACACTGGAAAAGACGATGTGAAGCTTCCTATCAAAGGAAAAGGAGGCGTCAAACTCACCTGGAAAAACTCTGTGGTCACTCTCACCAATTTTCTATTTGTTCCTGATTTTGTGGTGAATCTCATAAGCCCTGGAAAACTGATCTCTACAAAGCACTGCTCTTTCTCCTCCTCCCAAAATCAGTTCTGTCTCTTTGCCAATTCCCAACTAGCCTTCTGGGGTTTCATCCAAGGCAATCTGTTCATCATCAATCCTCCTTCTCAAGTTGGCAAAAATCCCAAATTTTTTCATCTATCTCTGAAAGATCCAGAACTTGAGCACATAAAACATCTAAATCAATCTTTTGGACATGCAAGCCTGCACTGCCTCAAAAAATTCTTTCCTTCCCTTTCAACAAAAACCCTCTCAGAATTTCAATGTGAGAACTGCATTTTCTCCAAAATTTTCAAAACACCATTCAAGAACACCTCAAAGTCCTCGTCAAAGCCTTTTGAAAAAGTCCACATAGATTTGATTGGTCCAATCACTCCCTCTTCTAGAAAAGAAATGAACTACATCATTTCCATCATTGAAAACTACTCTGGGTAAATCTCTGCTATACCTCTTCAGTACAAATCCAATGCTTGCAAGCAACTTATAACCATCCTGAATTTTGAGAAGCAAAAACAAAGCAGATTCCCTGCTACAATCTGTAGTAATGGCAGTGGCAAATTCACCTCTTCCAAACTCAAAAATTTCTTAATAACTAACTCTATCCAAAATCTCATTTAAGAACCCTATCACCACAAGCACAACAGGAAAATTGAAAGAGCCATTAGGAAACTTACCAAATCCATAAGGGCCATTCTTTGAAGCTCCAAACTTTTACTCAATCTTTGGATGGAAGTTTGCAAGTCAGCCTGTCTTGCCTTAAATCAGATCCCTAAATCTCCTTACTCTCCCTCTCCCTATCAAATCTTCACCAAAAAAATCTTCCTATAAGTTATTTTCATCCTATAGGGTCCAAAGTTGTATATCTTGATAACAAGATCACTCATGGCAAGAAGTTCTAGGATTGAGGGCTTCCTGGTACCCTTGTGGGTTAAAAACCCAATTTTTTGTCTTATCAAATTTTGAAGCCTGACGGTGCCATTATCTCCTCTAAACACCTTAAAATTCTCAAAAATAACTATTTTTCTCAGCTACACCATGTTCCAAACTCCAATTCTAATGAAGAGTCTTTGCATATCAAATTCAACGATGATCTTCCTGCTATTCTTTCAAGAAAGTCTCCCTCAGCAGTTCCAACTGATGCCACCAATTGTGAACAATTTTCCAAAAGACACTCTTCCCCATTTCCACTTTCTTCTGAATCACAAGATCTCCATTCATTGGACTCTGAGTCTGACTCCTTGAATGAAATTGCCCAACAACTCACACCAAACTACTCCCTCCAAGACCAATTGACTCTCAATCCACCCCAACAATACGGGTATCATCATTACTATGTGCCCAAAAATTATGAACAAGCAAAAAAATGTTCTGACTTTCTTAAGTGGGAAGAATCCATGGACTCTGGACTCAACAGGATTGAGTCACTCAAATTGTGGGAAGATTATGACGGTCCTGAACCCAATAATCCTCTCAAAACTACTTGGGTTTACCGCCTCAAGGAAAACTGCCACGGAGATCCCCTCATCTACAAAATTCAACTGTGCCTTCAAGGGTTTGACCAAATTTATGGTCTGGATTATCAAGACACTTTTTCTCCCACTGGAAAGGCGGCCTCTTTACACATTGCTTTGATGTTTGACCTTTTTCACTCTCTTCCTATTACTCATTTTGATGTGAAGAGTGCCTTTCTTCATGCACCCTTGTCTGAAAAATTTATCATTAAAAGACCACAGGGCTCAAAAAGAAAAAAAAAATTCCTTATCTTACAAAAATCTCTTTATGGTCTGAAGCAAAAACCTGCAAACTGGTTCTGCACTCTCACTTCTTGGATCCGCAAACAAGGCTTCCACAAATCCATCTCTGATCCTTGCTTGTACATCCACTCAGACTCCAAATTGGTTCTCTTCTTTCACCTGGACAACCTTATTCTTGTTGGCCTTGGTAACAACTTTCAAGAAAAATTTCATAAGAGATTCCCTAAGTCTAGTCATCACAAGCCCAACACAATTTTGGGAATGAAATGAAAACATATTGGAAATAAAATACTGCTGTCTCAACCCAAACACATCAAACACGGATTGGAAGAGCTAAAAATGTCAGACTGAAAACCATCTTCTGTTCCTCTCACTGCTAACTTCAATCTAACGCCAGCTTCTGCAAAAGATCATGAGGGATTCAACTCTCTCAATATCAATTATTGATAAGCTTTCTTTCTCATAAAATACATAGCGTTCCCCACTCAAACCAACCTTAGATTTTCTGTCTCAAGCCTTGCTAGATTCTGTAAAAAGCCAGGCATTTGTCACTGGAGGGAAGTAAAAAGATGCTGGAAGTATCTCAAGGCAACTAAATATTTCAAACTCACCCTGCAAGTTAACAATCTGAATACTCAAATACAATGTTGCAGCAATGCCACTTGGAGTGATGATTTGGAAACCATGCGTTCTCAATAAGGCCATCTTTCCCTTATTTTCAACTCACTTATTTCATGTAGCAGTTACCATCAGCGTAATGACACACACTCTACTACAGAAGCTGAACTCAACCCTCTCTTTTATTCCTTGTTAGAAGCCATATGGATGAGAGGTCTAGTAGCCAAGATTTGGAAAAAAGATGTCAAACCAATTTTCCACTTTATTGAAAACAAAGGCCTCAATGACAAAGTCAAAAAGTTTGGGTGTAACTCCAAAACTTGTCACATAGATATAAAAACCAAAGGGCTGCGCAAGGAACTCAACCTTGGAAATCTTGTCATTAACCTCATTCCTTCAACTGACATGAAGGCCCATGGACTCACTAAAGCTCTTCCTCTTCCTGCTCTCACATGCCTTCTTCAGTTAATAAATTCCTCTTTTAAGTCTCCGGCTCCAGTCTTACCAGTCACTGGGGGTGTCAAATAATTCACTCCTACAGCTGCAGAATCTTCCACTGTCACAAGTCCTCAGCCTCATTTCACTGAAATTTCTTTCATTTCTTCTTTTCTTTCTCAGAGTCTCCCAAGTCTCATCTCTTCTTCATTGGATCAATGCAAACTCAACAAAACAATGCTCAACACAACAACTCTCAATCCTAAACACAACAACTCTGAACCTCAACTCTGAACCTCAACTCTCTTCTCTATTTTCTTTTTTTCTTTCTTTGTATTTTTCTTCCATTATTTATCTCCTCCTTGGCTTCACTCTCTCAAATATATCTTCCCAAACTCAATTCCTCAACCTCTCATTCTTCAAGTACTGACTGGTAAGACTATCATCAATTTCCATCTTACCCAAACCTCTGAGATCTAACCTTAGGAATTCTTCTCAACTCAAAGCCATCTTTCTTCTCATTCTACAGCTGTTTTTTCTTCTTCTCAAATCAACACCTCAATCATCAGTCTTGTCTACCTTCCTTTTTTACTCTGTTGCCTGATGTTTGTTTCTTTCATCTTATCCTCTCTCTTGCTCTTCTTTCTCTTGCGCTTATACTGATGATGATCTTGGCACAGACCTCCTTGTTCTTACTTCTTTTAACTTTCTTCTCAGAAATCCAACAAAATTAAAATCACCAAAAAGACAATCAAGTTCAACTTGTGTTAAGCTGATCCCATCACAATAATTAAAAATACTCATTATGATGGTATCATCCCAACACAAGTTGAAATGACTTACCAATAAAATCTCATTCAAAACACTCAAGATAATGATTTTAAATCAAAACACTCAACATAATGATGTTCAAAATGTGATAACTCTTTATATTAATAGAATTACAAGATCAGATACAGAACCCAAACCCAAAAGATGAAATTAAAATGATGGTAATATCTTAGAATACAACTTAAGTTGATCTTTTAGATGTTCAACCCAAACAGAATATTTTTTAGAAGTCAAAGAAGCAGGTTTGCAAAAAATGGGTGGGATTTGAATCATTTCTCCCCCAAGTACAAGATGAACCCAGTGATTATTGTTGAAGAAGCAAATGAAGATTGCATCTTATTTTTCTTTTACACCCATTTTATAGGAGTATAAGTACAACATGAATCCAATGACATGAAACATATTGGTCTTCCATATGTATCAGCTATTATTTGACCCATATCCAACTTTGAAAGCCATTTTGAAGAGGGAATATTTTCATCAATGTCATTAGCATCAAGTGTTTGTTCTATCTTTTTAATTTCTTTAATGCCACAAAGGATCTTAGAACAGCATGTCTTATTTTTCCTCAATATTTCAACCATTTACTTTCTTACTTCAAACCATGCATGCTTATCATACCCAAGTGATTTTGCAATGACTCTAAATCCACAATTCCCATCACCAACCAGATCCCAAACCTCCCCCAAGAACTTATGTAAGCTCTGAGGTATTTGATTGAGGTAATTCACTTTTGGTTCCTAAAATCAAAAATTCATTATCCAAAATTCTAGTCTCATTAAAGAAATTGATACTCACAAAAGATGAGATTCTGTTTTACTCCTCCATTTCTTCTTCTTCCTCCTTGGAAAAGGATTCTGATTCAAAATAAAGGGGCCCTAATTCACTTTCAGTCTCTTCCTCTGCAGATGAATATCCTTCCTTGCACTAAAGCAATCATTTTCCCATAAGTTCATTAAACCATAAAACTGAACACTCAAAATAAAGAGTTACCATCTTTGTTCTTTTTGGATCCCTTTTAATCCTTTTTTCCCTCTTAATTTCTCTTTCAACATGTTCAAATTTTTGAAGTTCACAACAAGTTGTTTCAAATTTGTCTGACCATGGCTGGACTGGAGGACCATTTGCTTGGAAATAAAACTAGCTGTATAATGAACCAGGGACTTCAAAATCTCCAATCTAACTTTTTGAGGTTTTTCCATAAGCATGGAATTCAACTTTTTAAAAAATTTGGTTTTGAAAAGCACTGAATCTGTGTCAATCTTTAAAAAATTAAAAACATTAATTAATCTGTCAATCCTATAATTTCTCTCAATCCTATAATTTCTGACAATCCCATAATTTCTGTCAATCCTATAATTGTTTACCTTCAAAAAAACCAAAAACACTACTTACTTCACTGGAAGGGTCATAGTCTAACCTCCACTGGGGATGAAAATCCTCAGGCACAACAGATCCTTTTGATGCTAGTATTTCAGCTAAAATGTGGGAACACAGCAAGACTATTTTTTTGAATAAGACTTTGAGCACACCTTGCCATCATGGTTGCGCTTTAACTTCTTGAATTTTTTGCAAATTAGTTTGAATGCCTCAATTAAAAATTTTTAACCCAAAGTTAAAATTTCTTTTTGAAGAACAGTTCATAAATTTTTCCAATATTTTTTAAGTGATCCATGCACTGATTGGATTTGGCTCTCAATGGTTCTTTCTAGGTGTTTCCACACATCCAAAATTTTTCCCAAAGATCCCACAGGTAATTTTTTCAAATTAGCATGGGCCACTTCTACCCAAGATGTTGTTTCATTTCCAAATTATGGGTTTACACAAGTACAAACAGTTAAAAACGTCTCTTGGATATGGAAAATGTTCTTTTACATATACTCAAGCACATCCTCATGGTCTGTCAAGAAACACTGTATACAAGTTTCAACATCAGCATTCCCAGAAGAGATGAACAGAAGAGGTAATAAATTGGCATACTCTGAGTTCTTCATCATTGACTTTTGCCTCCCCCTTGGTTTCAGAGGCCCCATAATTTGCCAAAAGATTCATAAAAATTTGAAATCCTTCATTGTCATTATTGAAGCAAACTTTAAAATTTTCTTGAATATTTTTAGCCAAGTGCCAGGAGCACAACTGTCTGGATGACTCAGGGAATCTATGTTCAATAGCACAAATAAGAGTTTTTTAACAGTCTTCCACAAAGACTTTGGTAATCCTCTTGGGATCATAAGGAAACTCCTTCAATGAATTCAACGCTCAACCATAGAACTCATACATTTATCTTGCTATAAAAACAAAATCCTTTGTAGAAGTATTCTTTTTGGATGTTATTCCTACAACATGCAATAGAGGGATGTTTTAACCCTTTGTTTTATAAGTACAATCAAACAAAGCAATATGATGGTATTTTCTTCAAAGTTTTATAGACTCGGAATGAGCCAAGAATAGGGCCTCTAAGTGACCCTCTTCACCAAATTTTGATCTGGAAACCCACTGGGATTCCTGGAGCATTTCTAATAGAACATCCATAACACCTTTCCCATTCAGTTCTGCAAGCTTTAACTTCCACTTAGTGTTATAGATTGTTCTATGATCAATGTATTCTCCATCATCAATCTTTCTCAATTTACTTTTAAGCTGAACCATATTGAGCCCATGTTTCATTCCTTCTTTAATTTTACCCAAGGATTAACCAGAGATTCTCCTCAGTTGAGGATGCACTGAGGGGTTTTCAGATGGTTGATGATTGTGTAGGAAATTTCTAATGGAGGGATGCCACATGGGATCTGCTACTGTAAGAATTTCACAGATCATGAATTGACACCCAAAATTTCTTTTGTGAGTTTGCCTTTGATGTTTGGTGAGGTATGGCCCTTCATATACCCCAAAGCTGTCACATGCTAAATCCACATATTCATCTTTCCTTGACTTGAAAGTAGTCAATGCATATCCATGCATGGCTGCCTATTTTTGAAAATAAATATTGGATTCTTTCCTACTAGCAAAGACTCTCACAGGAGGAGGTTCAAGGGGCTCTGGTATCCCTTAGTTACATAGTTACATGGTTACATTAGTATTTATCAAGCCAAATCCTTCTCAGTCAAATGAAATATGAAATGTGACCCACCAACATTATTCAATTCCAGTTGTGAAGAAAAATCTTGTTCCTCAATTGTAATCCTAGATGAGGATGCAATTTGGTCTTCCAATGTTTTCTTTTCCAACTCCCTATCCAAATCCCTAGATTCTACCAGACCTTTGTTAACCACACTTGTAATTAAGTCCTTTAAAGTAGAAATGTTTAATCTGGGAGCGCTTGGGCTTGCCACTGTTCCCATAAACCAACAAAATTAAATGTAAATTTAGTATTCAATTAAATTTTAAATCCAACAACTCCAAAATTTTCCTCACTTTTGGGTTGAGAAAAATAAATTTATTCAATGGGCATGTGTTGTGTGTGTATGTGGTTTTTGTGTGACAACACTTTGTTTTTTTGCCAATACGCGGATTGTTTGATTCCAAAGTTTCTTTTTGTTTTCCAACAATAGTCCCACATAGTATGCCACATCCTCAAATTTGGTTTGTGTCATACTGACACCTAGCTCAGTCTAACCTCAGCAAACCCAGTCTAACCCTCAGGCCTAATCTACTTTCCAAGGATCTTTAACCTTGGGGATCAGGAGACTTATATCAATATATCTCCAGTAACTATGTATCCTCAGGATCTTCATGCAGTTCATATATACATATATTCTAACCTCATACAATATGCAGATAGACTAAATAGGCTTACACATACTTAATCTCCCAGGTCTGCACATCCTCTAACCTTATGAACTTTGTCTAACCCATAATCTGTCATGGTCTATCCTTTGGAAATACTTATGTACATCCTCTTTCAGATTGTATCCCATACTCTCTCTACTTAGTACATAGTGTCATGACCTCTATGTACACTTTAAATCCTTCCACTATACTCTCCCAACTTAGAAAGCTCAGACCTGTAAACTTGCCCCAATGTAGAAGCAGCCTATCCCAATGTAGTAGCATACCTGATCAGCCCTCACTGTTACCTAGACTACTCTCTTTTCATTGCATATGTAGTCTGAGCCCCAAACAACTTTACCTCTGTTGTATTTCCAGTCTATTTAAATTGGCCTCCTCTTCCTCCTTCCTGATTTTCCCCCAAGAAATCAGTTTGCTACTTCTTACTAGAAATTTTTCCCAGAAAGTGTCCTCAGTACCTTATCTTCAATCCATCCCTACTCTGCTCCTTGTAGCCTCCTCCATTAACCTTGCCCCCAAGCCTACTGAGAGTAGAGTCCCCTTTGTGCCAAGACCTTCTTTCATATCAGAAGCCCTTGTGACAGGCTGAAATCACTAAAATGTGGTCCAGGGGGGCCTAGGTACCCCAATTCCCCCCCCCTCAAATGGCCCATTGGGGGCTATTATGTCCCAAATGAGCCAGAAAAACCAGTGCAACCTCCCAGGGGGTTGCAAACACTCAATTGAAACTCAAAAAATTTCATGAAGCCCCAATTGCAACCCGTTTTGAGTTTCCATTGGGTGTTTGCAACTCCCCGGGGGATGTGCAATTTGTGGGGGATTTTTCCGGCTCCTTGTGGAGTTGTGCGTTGCTGTTCACAACACATAAGGGTTTTGAATGGAAATTCAAGCCTGTTTGCAACCAATAGGTTGCAAACTGAACATTGGCAATTTTTTATTGTTTATTTTTTACATTTTACTAGTATATGCTCCCAAATTTGGGGGGGGGAATGGCATTTTCCCAGCGCAGTATGGGCTTTTACTGGTGAAAAAGCCTTACTGAAGATGCATGGCCGGCATCCAGTTTGCAGCCAAGATTGCGGAGAATGATGCTGCCTACTCAATGGTTTTCAATGGAGGTCAATTTTATTATTTTTCAAACCTCAAAAAATCAATCTTTTTATAGGAGCAGATTTTTTCTTTTTTTTTTTGATGATTTTTGAGCTGAGAAAACTGATGGGCCAAATTTTTTGACAAGTGAAGTGAAATTTGTTTTTGCCCTTCCTAGTGTGAAATATAAACCACCTTTAGCACCCAAGATCAATTTTATAGGTGAAAATAACGCTGGTGATTGAATATGTCATGATAAAGAAAAGAAAATAATAAGGAACTGGTGAAAATGGGATAGTAGTTTTGCCAAGTGTTTGTAGATACAAAAAGACTATTCCATCACCACCCTATACTGAGCAGGAAATAAAATGAATTTTCAATGAGGAGCTGCAAAAGTAGAACAAAGAAGTAAATTTTGAGCTCAAAGCCAAGGCTTGAACCATGAGAGACAAACAGTTGAGGGCATATCAGAGAATCAAAGGGGCCAGGTTGAAGGAAGGCCAAGCAGAAGATTGCCAGCTAAATTCCAAGGTTGGCTTACTTGGGGAGACTTATTTAATAATTTTGATTAGATATTTAGGACAGGGAAGGGCAATTTCAATAAGCTTTGAAGAAAAATGCCTTATGAAATGGAGATGGAGAGATAAGGATGGATTAAAAATTCAAATAGGGCTTGAGCTGTGAAGTAAAAAGATATCTTTGAAGAGAAATTTGTACATCAAGTGAAAATAATGAAGTAATGTTTTCATTGAAATAATGAAAACTTAATCAAAGGGATTAGAGGAATAGTGAGGCAGTTGAATAAAAGTTGGTAAAATTTTTTAAAAAAATGATTCTTGAATTGAAACATTTTATTGAACTTGATAAATTGTCATATATAATTTTTTATTTTTGTATTTTTTTTTTTTTAGATTTTAATATCTGTTGAGGGAAAAATATTTTTTATAAAAAACTGATTCTATTAACAATTGAAAGAGAATATAATTTGGACCATGATGAAAAAAACAATCATATCAATATTTTGAGTAATGATAGAGTTATCAAATATTAAGTCTCTTTGAAGTATGTCACAGAAATATAAACACAGTCCAGAAACCCAGGTGCATCATACCAATGAAGAAAAGAAAAGAAAGTATGATATAACTAAATAAAACAATTAAAATAAATTATTATGTATGTAATTCCAAAATTTCCTATACAGATAAGAATAGCAAGGAATATCAGAACAAATCAAAATTTCATGCTCATCACACTCCATGGTAAAACAAAGAAACCAAGGAGAAAATCATGTTTCAATTCCTTCCCTCTTAGCTTGTATATAGTCATATTGGTGAGGGAGATCTTGTCTATAGAAGACCCCCTCTACCCAGTTGTATTTCCCCTTCCATTCATATTCATTCCTTTTAATCCATCAAAAAAATTATAAATATCATTAAACTTATCTCCTGAATATATTTCTATTTCCAATACATTATGATTACCAGATATCAACCCGGTCAGTTTAATTATATTGCTTGTTTTTTTGTCTTGGTGGCCCCTTGTCACATTTTGTTCCTAGTGGCCACCTTACCCGCCTTGATTTGGTCTTATACCGCAGTCTTATTCAAAATTGTTACTATTGATTGTTGGTCAAGTGCCATATCCATTTTTGTTTTTGTTTTTGGTGGTTTCTGCCATATTTGGTCTTTGGCTGTCTTACTTGTCTTTATTTGGCTGTACCGGTTGTCTTATTCAATATTGTTTTATTGTTGCAAGGGGAATACTCCCTTTTTTGTTTTTTTTGTTGTACTTTTGTTGCTCTTGTCTTGATCATATTTTTTAACTCAATTGTCTTATTGATTGTTGCGCAACTCATAGATAGTTGCTTGTCTTGTCATTTTTTTGATTGTTGCTCAGTCTCAAATTATTTTGCATCCCTTGCTCTTTCTCTTTTTCCTTGTCTTTCTTGTCTTGATCAATTTGGTTTGATTGGTCATATACAATCCTTCAACCCTTAGTGTCTTGCTCATCTTGTTGCCTCAATCATCCTTGTTTTTCCCAATTGCCACCACTGGCTGTTGGTCAACTTGCTTGTCTTGCTTTCCTGGTTGCCTTTTTTGTTGCAATCAACTCATTGTGTATTGCTTGTATCTCTTGTCTTCTCCTACCACTTGTTGTTGTTTGATATTTTTCAGAACCCATTTGTGCCTCACATATCTTGTCCTTTCCAATTCTATTCATTTCTTTTTGTGGTTAATTAATTTTATCAATAATAACATCAAAGAATGTAACAATAATAGAATTCAATAAAAATGGCTAACACTTGTCTCAGAAGCAGGCTACTCCTGACAGAGGAGAATCATTTCACTTGGACTACCATGATGGAGTCCAAACTTGATGTTATTGGAGCCTTGGATCTCATACTTGGGACTGAACCTCATAGGCCTGAACCTAGTAGGCCTGAACCTAGTAGGCCTCAACCTAGTAGACCTGAAAATAAGTATCAATTGAATAGAAATGCATACAGCCTTATAGTCAGACACTTGAGTGAATCAAACCTTTCTTATGTATCTACTAAACTTGATCCAATACTTAAGAGCAATGGTCAAGCACTTTGGAAACTCTTACAAGATAAACACATGGCAAATGACATTGCCATTCAAACATTGGCATTTGCTAAGTTTAGAAAAATTGAATTTCAAGAAACAATCAGTTTCATTGCAGATTTTAGAGCTGCTGTTAGTAAAATGAGACTTGTTGGTTTCAAATTGGAAGAGACTAGAGTCTAGGGGAAGCTTTGCCGCCCTGGTTTAGGATGGCTTCCATTATGTTTTCAAGAAAATTATATTTCAAATTCTTTTATGGGGTTTCTCATGGCCACCTGATCTTTGAAAGCCTTTTCCTGGGAATAGAAGACAGGCGCATCTGGCCTCTTGCCTGAGGATTTTAAACCCCTTTCTGTTTGCACAAATTTTTATTTCAAGGAAAATTGTAAATTGCCAATGGTACTGGATTGGGTATCTTGATTAGATGTAAGGATGAGAACAATTATTGAACAATTGAGGAAATCAGCTTAGTTTAACTGAAAAATTCAGCAGCTAAAAATTTTAACTGCCTCCGCATCTTTGCTGAGTACCTGGACAACAAGTACATTGTCTGGGGACTTTGCCCTCAAGAGTGCCACATATAATTGGCAATTGGAAAAAACAGGGTGATCAAATAAACACCTACTTTTTTGTATCCTTGACCTTGTGACTTATTTATAGTCATCAAAGAGGCTACATTGATGGGAAATTGGTATATGAGGAAGCTGAATCCTATCTTTTTATCTTCCTTGTGCAATAACTTGAGTTTTGGTAAGATTGAGTTCTGTTGGACGGGCCTTTTGCCAAACTCAAGTTTCAAATTATCATCAAGCACATAAATTTCTTCAAATTCAAAATATGTGGCAGGAGTCCATCCAGTTTCATTGAATGGAGTATTTATTCTGGAAAAGATTGCAGAATATTGCTTTCCACAATATCTATTGAAATTGAATTAAATTCCCAACCTGGAATTCCAGATATTATCTTGGTTTTTAATCCATTGACGTCCTCATTTAGAGGACATATGATTGCACACTCCATGAGGAAATTTCCAATCATACAAATCACATTTGTCCTAATCAAATTTGAAAAGTTCCCAAACATGTAGATTTTGACTTTGTTCCTACTTGTTCATGATTACCAAACCTTTAACACTTGATAAATTGTATTTTTACCCGCCCTTTATTGATTTTATGCAGATGGCCTTTTCCCAATCTCAACAGCCGGTTGTCACAAGGGCTGCTGACATGCAAGCAGGGCTTGGCACAGAGGGGTCTCTACCCACAGTAGGCTTGGGGGAAAGGTTTACTGAAGGAGGCTAACAGGAGCAGAGGAGGATTGGGTTGAAGGGTGCTGAATTACACTTGCTGGGAAAGATCTCCTAGTAAGAAGTAGTAAACTGATTTCTTGGGGAACATCAGGAAGAGGGATGAGGAGGCCTGTTAAATAGACAAGAGGTTGGAACTACAACAGAGGTACAAGTGATTGGGGCTCAGACTATACACATGATGTCATGGGAACAGTCTAAGTAACAGAGAGGGCTGATCAGGTATGCTACTACATTAGGTTAGGCTGCTTCTACATTGGGGTAAGGTTCCAGGTCTGAGCTGTCTAAGTTGGGAAAGTACAATTGAAGGATGTACAGTCTACATGGTAGTCATGACACTATGTACTAAGTAGAGAGAGTATGTAATACAATCTGCAAGAGGATGTACATAAAGATTCCCAAAGGATAAACCACACAGAGGAGGTATGGGTTAGACAGAGAGATAACCCAAAGAGGTATGGGTTAGACAGAGAGGTAGAGTAGAGCCTGGGAGATTGAGTATGTGCAAGCCTATGGAGTCTATCTGTGTATAGTATGAGGTTAGACTATATGTAGGTATGTACTGCATGAAGATCCTGAGGTATATAGTTACTGGAGACATATTGATGTAAGTCTCCTGAGCCCTGAGGTTGAATTTCCTGAGAAAGTAGATCAGGCCTGAGGGTTATACTGAGGTTAGACTGAGTTTGGTGTCAGTATGACAGTACCCCCTGGTGAAGAAGAGGGCGTCTCCTGATGACCATAAAAGGAGAGGTTGAAGAGGCCATCCAGGTTGTCCTTCAGCCATGTCTAACTTGAGTTTTCCTTCCCCTTACCCACAACCATCACCACCATCCACCCCATTACCACCTTTATCTCCTTACACCAGATCACCTACACCAACCTATCCAATGGAGAAGACCAACAATTATTATCCAGTCCAGCAATACTACCCAAGTTGTGATAGGTGCGTCAAGCTTGGAAGAATCTGCACCACCAGTATCAAGCACAATTCTGCCAAAGGTGAAATTTGTAGGCAGTATGGAAGAATGTGTGATATGGATAAGCAAGGCAGAAAGGCCTTGGGGCCAACCTTATGGGTCCTGGAGAAGAGTCAACCTTTTGAAGTGAAAGAGGCTCCAGATGATGATGCCATGACCCTGGGTTACTCATCCAGACTTGATGAATCTTCAGGTAAGTGCTTCTGGATTTAGTATTGGAGGTGCTGGAGTGCTGATACAAGTTTTGCAATAGTCCGTTTGATGCAGGAGAGGTTGAAGAAAACGCAAGAAAAGAGGGAGGCACTTTGTTGAACTGGCAATTTGGCCATAGATGGTACGTCAAGGCTTCCGCAGGAGGAGTGCGGGGAGACATTTATACGATGGGGAACCCCTCACGTAGATTTGGACGAGGAGGTGGTCAAGGTCCCCCCAAAAAGGGTATGAAACAAGGGTATTCTGGAGTCCGTCAAACCCGTTGAAGGAAATTGTCGAAGCGTCAAAGGCGTTTTTCAAAGCGTTGAAGCGTCAAAGGGGTTCGTCAAACCGTCAAAGCAAACCATTGAAGCGTCGAACATTGAAGCATCAAAGAAAACTGTTGAAGCATCAAACGTCAAAGCGTCAAAGCAAACCGTTGAAGCGTCAAAGCCCACAGTTGAAGCGTTGAAGGTCAAAGGGTCAAAGCAAATCGTCAAAGCGTCAAAGCGGATTGTCAAAGTGGAGACAACAATGAAGATGCCAAAGGGAGTTTGGAGATGGAATTGAGTGATATGGATGAAGATAGAGGAACCACTAAAGAGATAGGTAAAGGAAAAGGGAGAGAGATCATTGTTGAAGAAGGGGGCAGATCAGATGACTCTTTGGAGTTAGAAGATTTAAGGAACAAGATGAAGGATTTGGAGGTGAAAATGAAGGTGGTGGAAGACAGGAGGAATAGAAGGAAAGGAATTGAAAAAAGAGGTGAAACTGAGGTCTGGTTGGAGGAATTGGAAAATGGGGAAAGGTTATTGGAGATGATGGAAGGAAGAAGATTCAGAGAAGATTCTGTTTTAAATGAAGATCAAGTTAATCATTCTTTGGAGATTTATAGTAGGAATTCTAGGAATTTAAATTAAAATTTTCAGGAAGGTTTAAAGAAGGGTTGGGGTAGTGAGATAAGAAAAGAGAAGTATGGGTTTTTAGAAGCTAGAAAGAAAAAAGTTTTAGAGATAAAGAAAAGACTAGCTGATATTTTGGCTTTAGCTGGACATACTTTTGAAGTAGGGACTACTATAAGGGGTCCAAATTCTTATCAAGTTTCCAAGTTAAAGTTAGTAAAGACTTGGATGTCTAGAGTAAAAGAGTTGGAAGAATTGATGTGTGAAGCTATCTAAAAAGTTGTTTATATGAAATTTGTTTTATTTTATTACTTATTAATATATATTTTCTTTGGAAGGGGGTAATTGATTTTTTTTGCTAAGGTTGAAAAAGGGAAAAGGAGAAAGAATTTTTTTTATTTTTTTTATTTTTATTTTTTATTTTTTATTTATTTATTTTTATTTTTTATTTTTTTGAAAAGGAGAATATGGTTTATATTGTTTTACTTTAAGGATGACTTTGGTTTTGAGGGGTAGAGTGTATGGAAGTCTTGAAGTAAAATAGGGCAGTTGGTAAGATTAGAGTGAGGTTCCCAAGTAGTGCTTTCCTCATCATTCTGGAAGCCTTTCCATTCAACTAAGTAAAATAATTTCCCCCTCTTAAGTTTGGAATCCAATATCTGAGACACTTCCCATTCTTCTTCACCATCAATTTTGACTGGCTCAGTTGGTGTTTGGTGCCTAGAGGATAGTGAGTTGTCCTGATATGGCTTGAGTAAGGAGGAGTGGAATACAGGGTGAATGGTGGACCATTGCTGAGGGAGTTGAAGCTTGAATGAACTTTTTCCAATCTTTTCTGTAATCAAAAAAGGGACCCAACCATCGCTCTGAGAGCTTATGAGTTGGACAATTAGTTTTGATATTTTTAGAAGAGAGCCAAACTTTGTTTCCAACGGTAAATGAGGCAGGAAAGTCACTTCTTTTTAGGTCAGCATATCTTTTGTAGGTTTTAATTGCCTTTTCCAGTTCAATACCCAATAACTTTTGATTCTGGTGAATCTGGGTTATGTAGTGGCTGGCAGGTTGATCATCTACTACATGGAGACTGTCAAAGTTGGGGTGTTGTCCATAGATGGTGAAAAAAGGAGATTGCTTAGTAGAAGTGTGAGTGGAATTGTTGTAAGCAAATTCAGCAAGGGGGATCCAGGTATCCCAGTCGTCTTGGTGATAACTGACATACATACTAAGAAATTGTTCTAGGATCTGATTTACTCGTTCCGTCTGTCCATCTGTTTCAGGGTGATAAGCTGTGGAAAGATTTCTTTTTATCTGTAATTTTTCACATACAAGTTTCCAAAAGGAAGAAACAAATAAAGATCCTCTTTCACTGACAATTTCAGTTGGGAGGCCATGTTCAGTAAAAACATGAGAAATTAGTAGGTTAGCTAACTCCACAGAGGAGACATCAGTTCTGGTTTTAATAAAGAGTGACATTTTTGAAAAACAATCAACTACCACAAGGATTGAGTCAAACCCATTGGATAGTGGCAGTTGTGAGATGAAGTCCATAGAGAGTGAAGTCCAGGGAGAATCTGGAATTGGTAAGGGTTGGAGGAGTCCAAGCTTTTTGTGGTGAATGGCTTTGTTTCTGCTGAAAAGGTAACAAGAAGAAACATAATCTTTGATGAAGGAAGTCATATTTTCCCAATGGAAATCTCTTTTGACTAGATCAGCTGTTTTGTCTTGGCCAGGGTGGCCACAGAGGTGAGAGTCATGTCTTTGTCAAAGTATTTCAAGTTGGAGTTGTTCATCCTCCTTGGGGATTGCTATTCTATTTTTGAAAATAAGGAGTCCAGTGTCTGGGTCTATAAGATAACTCTTTACTTGTTCCTTTTTATGTAGCTTCTGAATAATCTGCTGGGTTGATTTTTTGGAGATCTGGGACTGAATTAAGGTTTCCAATTGTTTGGCAACCTGTTTTGCAGAGATAAATAAAATTCTAGAAGGTTCAAAGTCAGTCTGTTTCAATAGTTGCTTGACATTTGCTGGATTCCTTTCTGCATAGGGCATCCCCCCCTTGGGATAAATGTTGTCTTGACGTGACAACACATCAGGCACTATTGATTGCTTTCCAGGTCTATAGACTATAGTGAAGTCAAATTCAGACAGAAACTCAGCCCAACGGGCTTGGCAATGAGTCAAGACTTTGGAGGTCATGAAATATTTAAGAGATAAGTGATCAGTGAGAACTTCAAAGGGAGAAGAAAGACTGAGAAGGTAAGCTCTCCAGATCTTGATGGCCCATACAATGGCCAGGAGTTCCTTATCGTGGATTTCATAGTTCAGTTAAGCACTACCCCATTTTCTGCTGTCAAAAGCAATTGGGTGTTTGGATCCATCAAGGGAGACTTGGGTGAGGACAGCCCCTAGGGCATAGTCACTGGCATCAGTCTCCAAAAAGGTTTGTAAGTAAAAATCAAAATGTCTGAGTACAGGAGCTTTAGTAAAGGCTACCTTGAGGTCCTCAAACTGCTTCAAAGCCCCTGGGGATAAAGGAAAAATGGGGTCTGCTCCAGTTGGAGCAGTGAGGAGGTGCACCTTCCGGGAATAGTTAATGATAAACCTGCAATAAAAATTAGAAAAGCCCAAAAACTGTTGCAAGGCCTTTTTGTTTGTTGGTGGCGGCCATTCCAAGATCTTCTGGAACTTGGAGTTTTCCATTTCAATGCCACTTCTGGAAATGACATATCCTAGATAGTCCACTGAGGAGGCATGAAATTCACACTTAGAAGCTTTTGCATATAAGGTGTTCTTCCAAAGTCTGTTCAAGACTTCACACACATGAGCTGTATGTTCTGTTAAGTTTTTGGGAAAAATAAGAATTTCATCGAGGTATACCACCACACAGATGGTCAGAAGGTCTGCAAAAATGTCATTAACAAGAAATTGAAAAGAGGAAGGAGCATTGGTGAGTCCAAAAGGCATTACCAAATATTCAAAACTCCCAAACTGAGTTCTGAATGCTGTAAGATGTTCATCCCCTTCCTTAATTCAAAGGAGATTATAAGCACCCCTGAGGTCAATTTTGGGAAACATGGTAGAACCAGAAAAGACTTTTAATAAGTGAGTCAAGGGAGGAATGGGATACCGGTTCTTTTGAGTCACAGCGTTGAGTTTGCAATAGTCAACACACAATTGCAAACCACCATCCTTTTTTCTTACAAAGAGGACAGGTGCTCCAGTGCTGGAGTGCTGGGGTGAATGAAACCTTTCTCTATATTTTCCGCTATATAGGCTTGTAGGGCCTCCTTCTCATGGTGACTAAGGGAGTAGATAGGCCCAACTGGAGGCATAGGGCCTTCCAGTTTGATATGATGGTCATAGGCGCGATGAGGAGGGAGTTTATCAGCTTTGACCTTGGAAAAAACATCTAAAAAGGCATGATAAGCATCAGGAACTCTCTCCATCACAGTTTCAATTTCATCAGTTTCCTCATCTTCATCTAAACCTTCTGCAGTAGCCTGCTTTGGGTCAGAGTCAGAAGTGGAAATAATCATACGCAAAAATTGAACAGATAGATCATCCTCCATATCCTCCAAGAATTTCAGAGAATGTCCAAAGAATATCCTGTTCACAGAAGTAGTTGTTGAACTCAAAGGAAAGTGTTTTGAGTGCATAGATTCTGAAAAGGGGACAGGAGCAGTGACCTGCAGGTTCACTGGCGGAAAGGAAGTAGTGGCCAAGGAGAGTTCAACGGAAGAGGAATGATCCAAATTTGGTTGTTGTCTTGGGGTGATCAATCCCAGTTGCCAATTTACCTCTGGGTTCCAGAAATGGAGGAAGTAAATACCTAGAATAATGTCTTCTTTTGGGGGAGTATCAACAACCAAGAAATCCCATTCTCAGTTGGGAAAAGAGGGCAAAGAGAAATTGAAGGAAACCTTATGGGTGATTTCCTGGGAAGGTGAGTCAGAAGGACTGAAGGTAAATAAGAAGATAGGAGTGGTCAGAGGTTTGAGTGACAGAGAAAACTTTGAAACCATAGATTTTGAAATAACAGATTGAGTTGCTCCAGAGTCAACAAGTACACTGTAAGCCTGGTTATTGGACAAGCAAACAAAACGTAAGTCTTTAGAAGGAGGGCTAAAGTCTTTTCTTTCCAAAGTTTGTACTCAAATATTGGGAGGGTGATGGTCAAGGAGTACCACATTCCCATCACCTAGTCTTTTCCCTGTTTGGGTTTCATAGGATTGGGCTTCTGGCCAGGCTTAAAATCTGGACATTTCCTGCAGAGGCTAATTTTGTGAGTTCCTCAACAGTAGTTACACAAACCCTCTCTTTCTCTCCTAGCTTTTTCTTCAGCCTTGAGGTGTCCATCCTCTCCCATGTTGGGATTGGGGACATAGGTTGGAGTAGAATTAGTAGGGGTTTTCTTAGCCTTCCCCTTAAACCTACCTGGTTGGCTGGTCTGGTGAGATTTCTGAGGGTTTGGAAGACTGGGTCCAGGTCTTGAGGTCTGAGGGAGAGTGAAAGACTTCTCCCAGATCCTTTCATGGTAACAAGTGTCATACTTAAGAACAATATCCATTAGGTCTTGCAAGGTTTCTTGAGGTCCATCATAACCAGCTAGTTGGTCCAGTAATCTGGCTGGGAGACCCTGTCTAAAATGAAAGAAAAAGGCTTTATCACCCCACCCAGAGACCTTGGTCATAAGTGTCCTGAATTCAGTGATATATTTAGTAGCATAACCACTGTCTTTCATCTTAAGAAGGGTTAACTCCTTCTCAGCACGTTGGATTTATAGACAATCCCCCAAAAGGGTATGAAGCTGTTGAGTGAATAGAAGCCAGGAGTTAAGTATGAAGTCTGGCTCATGATTACCAATGTAAGCAAGATAGGGTTGGATCCATCAACTGGCATTTCCTGAAAGGTAAGAGACTGTAAAAAATACTTTCTTTCTGTCATTAGAAAAAACTCTCTCATCATTTGCAAAAATGAGTTCACAAGCTTGAAGGAAGGGTCTAAGCTTGGTTGGGTTAGTTCCATCAAATTTATCTGGGGCATTGATAGATGGAGATTTAAAGTTAGCAGAGGGTCCATGGTCAGCAGGTTTAGAAAGATGAGTCATTGCAGTGGTCATTTGCTGAAGAATGGCCAGCAGGGCAGGGTCAGTTGAAGGAACCTGAGTGGTGGAAGGAAGGTTGGTGTGTGGGGAAGGTGAAGGAACTGCTGTTGCATTAGAAGTTTGACTAGGGTTACCCTCTGGAGATGGTGAACACAGGCCACTCAAGATTCTAGAATCAAATCCTGAGTCCTCATCCTCTTCATCTTCCTCACCTTCTCCTGGGATTGGGACCATGCTTGCATCATAGGCAGGAGAGTCCAAACCATGGTAACCTGGGCTTGGAAACTGACCTGTGACCCTGTGGAGGCTAGCATTGTCAGAAGAAGGAATAGTAGAAAGGGATACTTGGGGAATAGGTTCCAATAAACCTGTATCCATAGGAGTGGAAGTGGTAACCACTGGTGCAGCCAAGTTAGAAAAAGTCCTACCTGTTCCACAAGGTCTAGGGGTAGAATGGTCAGTAGGTTCAGTGACACCTCTCCCCCTGGAGCTACGGGTGACTTCTGAGCTAGAAATGTGAGAAAAAAGAGCATGTCGTGGGGGCATTCTTACTTCTAAGAATAATTAGTTACCCAAAAGTTGTTCTTCACCTTGGAGCAAGAATAAAATGATTAAAAGGAATTTTTCTTCCTCTGATTACCTTTATGGGACATTCAAATACTGGTTACTATACCTTGTCTAAGTTTTGAAGCGTCAAAGCATCAAAGCGTCAAAGCGTCGAAGCGTCAAAGTGTCAAAGCGTCAAAGCGTCAAAGTGTCAAAGTGTCGAAGTGTTGAAGCGTTGAAGCGTTGAAGCGTCAAAGTGATACTTAGAGGATGGAGAGCTGGATCTCTGAGTAGGTTTGACAGTAAGGTAAGGGAAGCAATGAAAATGGCCACAAATCAAATAGCCAAGTTCAAGGTTGGGACAAAAATAAAGCAAACAAAAATTGCCACAACTCAATAGCAAGATTTGATGCTGTCTAAAAGGGATAGGGAGTGTGGTTGGTGAAGAAGGGGTTATTGGGGAAGAAATCAGTTTAATGTCACAAGGGCTGCTGAAATGCAAGCAGGGCTTGGCACAGAGGGGTCTCTACCCACAGTAGGCTTGGGGGCAAGGTTTACTGAAGGAGGCTAACAGGATCAGAGGAGGATTGGGTTGAAGGGTGCTGAATGAAACTTGCTGGGAAAGATCTCCTAGTAAGAAGTAGTAAACTGATTTCTTGGGGAACATCAGGAAGAGGGATGAGGAGGCCTGTTAAATAGACAAGAGGTTGGAACTACAACAGAGTTAAACGCGATTGGGGCTCAGACTATACACATGATGTCATGGGAACAGTCTAAGTAACAGAGAGGGCTGATCAGGTATGCTACTACATTAGGTTAGGCTGCTTCTACATTGGGGTAAGGTTCCAGGTCTGAGCTGTCTAAGTTGGGAAAGTACAATTGAAGGATGTACAGTGTACATGGTAGTCATGACACTATGTACTAAGTAGAGAGAGTATGTAATACAATCTGCAAGAGGATGTACATAAAGATTTGCAAAGGATAAACCACACAGAGGAGGTATGGGTTAGACAGAGAGATAACCCAAAGAGGTATGGGTTAGACAGAGAGGTAGAGTAGAGCCTGGGAGATTGAGTATGTGCAAGCCTATGGAGTCTATCTGTGTATAGTATGAGGTTAGACTATATGTAGGTATGTACTGCATGAAGATCCTGAGGTATATAGTTACTGGAGACATATTGATGTAAGTCTCCTGAGCCCTGAGGTTGAATTTCCTGAGAAAGTAGATCAGGCCTGAGGGTTAGACTGAGGTTAGACTGAGTTTGGTGTCAGTATGACACCGGTCAGCTAACATATGTATGTTCTTGCCTGTTCCATTGTGATCTCCAGTGACAAGCCATAGTTTTTTGGATAGCTTCAATTTAATGCAGGTCTTATAAAACATACACAACTTGAAGCATGCGACTGCTTGATCTTTAAGGGTCCCCTGGGAAATCACTGTTAAAGTTCTCCATAAAAAACAACCACAAATCTTCCAGGGTCCTCTTCATTTTCCATGACTATCCTTAAGAACTTGTCAACTGATGAGATTGAATGATTATTAGACATAATTATCTCATCCCAAATTACAAGCCTTACTTCTAAGAGATTCTTTGAACACTTGTCAGAGGGAAGCCATGTGCATGACATCCCATAACTTATAGAAAGTGGCTGGAATGAGCTGTCTGGCCTTGCCACAATAATAGAGC
This sequence comes from Puccinia polysora, assembly GCA_025617555.3. Lineage (NCBI taxonomy): Eukaryota > Fungi > Basidiomycota > Pucciniomycetes > Pucciniales > Pucciniaceae > Puccinia > Puccinia polysora. The sequence goes on along the minus strand of CM062634.1, from coordinate 24,884,103 downwards.
AGAGATTACCAACAACAATACTTCTATCTGCTGGAAATCATTCCCATTGCACCAGTGAAGAATTCTTTTGAGGAGATATTTTTTTCCCTGACCTGCCTGGACCATCTATGAAACAAGTAACCCCCAAATTTTGGTCAAGGAAGTCAACAATGGCCTCAAAAATTGAATATTGACTGGCATTTAGCTTTTGGATTCTATCAGTGATATTTTGATTGAGAAAATAGTAAGCCTCCTTGATCACCAATCCAGTGCTTGTGAAGACACTGAAGTCAATATCCCCAATATTTAACCCCACTCACTCCAGAGTTTTTCCTTGATATTCTAACATTACCAAAATTTTGTAGAGACAAAAATCTCTTTCCATGTTTTTGCCATATGATGATGGCTTGATAGAATATAGCTTGTTTGAAAGGTACTCACAGTTTTCCGCCAGCTGTGATTGATTTCTTTGAAATAGACGGACTGGATCAGATGGTTGACTGTGGATCAGGAGAAGTAAAAAAATTTTGAACAGGCCATTCCCCATCATAAAGACAGAGGCTTCATTTAAGCACCTGTCATAGTGATAATTCAATTGAATTATGCCCAGAGTTTCTGGGGCCTTTCTGAATTTTGAATTCACAAATCCATTGATTTTCCATAGGCTCTCAGATCCTGTAATTCCCTTACAGTTCAGGAGAAGTAAGCAAATACAATAGCGTTCTCCTTCTGTTACTCAAGTAAAATCAATCCATCCTACTGAATCAGACACTTTCTTCCAACCTTTTTTTTTTTTGCTTGTTTCCCATGGAAAAAATTTGGGTATTTTGTTATAAAATATAATCCTGGAAGGTATTCAATTTCCAACAGAATTTAGCCCTTTCAGTTCAAAAAATTTGGTTAGAGTGGTCCTTGAGCCAAGGCCTGTTTAGATTTGCTCTATTGCGCCCTCAGGATTGACAAAATACACCAATTTCTTTTCAGGCAAGTGCAAGCTCAAACTTGTGACTGCTGGGTAGTTGCCAGACATGGGATATTGCAGTATTTTCCAAGCAGCTAAAATTTTATTCCTCAGTTTCAAATTTAATAGAGTGATGAAGCCAATCTCACATTCAGAAGGCCCTACATATTTTCCATTGAAAAAGGCCTTGGTCTCCTCATTTTCCGTCAGTGCCAAATGGCTTCAATCCTTGCCCTTACATATGTATTTATGCAGGTATTTAACTGCGTTGGGGATGAATGGAAGTTCAATATTGATGTGGCATTTGTATTGGAGGCTGAGATATTTGTTGTAAGGAACAAAATCACAAATTTTTTAGAGTTAATAATACTTTTTGTACGCCTGTTTGAGGTCATGTCTCTGGTATTCTGGGAATTGTTGTGGACTTAACATGGTTGAATTGGTGTAAGCCTTGGGATAACCATATTTGAATTGTCCATCAACCCAGCACCTCATTTTCTTGTTATTTTCTAGATTTGACAATCCCAAGCCCTCCCATTGTTAAATTATTGATAAGGTTCAAGTCCATGCTGGGATTCATTGGGATCCTATAAGGCTGCTCAGGGATGAAGTAAGAAGTAAACATATTGGCCCCCTCACACTTGATAAAGCGCAAGCAATATGAGTATGCTTTTCCAGGAATTAAGGCATGTTGTTGGGAGGTATTTTCCATGACTTTAATTGTGATTTTGTGGGGGGCCTCTTTGCATAAGCTTCCAACACCAATGGCAGCAAGGCAATATTGAAAGCCATATTGAGATCCAGGAGGAATATTTGAATTGATCTGCACAGGACAGATGTGGATTTTCAAAGATTGGTGAGATTTCAGAATCCACCTGAGTGTTGCAATTAACAGTGAGTTAAAGAGCCCTACTTACCTCTTGAATGACCTCAATGATACCATGGGCATGAGTTGGATTGTTTGAGGGCTTTCTATAAGCTCACATGTCTGAAAAGTTGTTGTTAGGAGACAATAAAATGGATATAATACAGTATAGTTTTTTGGTTGAGGCAAGGACCACAAGGGGGGGCAACCAGCCCAACTTTTTTATGGGGACAAACAGAAGGATGGGGATTTTCCCATAATATGGTGTAGGCTTCAAGGTTGCCTCTTGAAATGAAACTAAGGCATGTTGGTCAGATGTTGATTGTGATGGGGTGGGTGGTAAAATTAATGGCCAGCCTGGAAAAGGAAGTGACTTTTCTTACACTCTGTATCCAGTTTTCTCCAGATTAGGTTGTTTCCAACCCGCAAAAAAAGAAAAATGAAAGAAAAAGCAGGTTGGAAAAGCAGAAGTCTCATGTCTACAATATGTTGCCGTACAGATTTGGTGCAAGGGTCAAGACACAAGTCTGCAAGAAAACAATAAAGTACGATTTGCGTACCAATGTTGGCTTGATAAGTGCTCTGCTAATCCTTGTGAGTACCTGAGATGGTAAAGTGGGCAAGGATTGCCATATTCAGTGTATTATTGTGATGGCTCAATCTGTGAGAGCATTGTCAGATTGGTCCTTAAGGAAATGGAATTTGGATTTATCACTGTCTGGCTAGGATCATAGCAATACACAATTGAAAAGGTTCATTAAAAACAATAGAGGGAGGTTTCCAAATGCGGATCAGCAGAAAGCCATGGTTCTTGGGATGAGGGGATATCAAAAGAACTGATACAGCGGGTATTTGGTTCACCATTGTCCAAGTAGAGGTGAACAATAGATTCATTCAAAAAAGGGACAACTTGAGGTCTCAATTGCATAGAATGGGGAGTCAGTATTTGGGAGGAGGAATACAGGAAGCATAAACACTATATAACAGTGAAGAAATGTTGCGGGGTTCAATGCTAGGTCACCCCACATTGAGCCAACAATCCTCAAGGGTGTGACCTCAAGAGAAGGTGAAATTCTGCGCCAGAATGGATCTTTCAAGGTAGGTTTTGGAGTTTTAGTAAGGTGGGGAAAGACGTGATCATTATGATCCTGAGTAAACTACCAAGATAATTGGAATCCTTTGTTAGGATTATAAATCATTAAAATGAAATCAGTTCTATTGACTATGTCCTGAAGAAGCTTGAACAAGATCATGTTCAATTAAAAATTTCTGCTGAAAATGAGAATCAGAAGCATTATTTCTGAATAAAAACGGAAATAAAATTTTTCAATTATTGCAAAGGAAAGACTCATGTTGAAGCATACTGTTGGAAAAAATACCCAGAAAAACAACCTCAAACATATTTTTCCCATATGGACAGTGATAACTCTTCAGAAACACTATACAAGGAAGTAACATCTCTTTAAAAGATAAACAGTCAACATGTAAGGTTTTTTCCCCCTGCAGGATTATGGAGGGTGTTGAGATTGTAATCTGTGTTGAGGGAAAAATAATTGTTATGAAAACCTGATGCTATTACCAATTAAAAGAGAAGATAATTTGGACCATGATGGAAAAAAGAATCATCTCAATATGTTGAGTAATGATAGAGTTATCAAAGATTAAGTCTCTGTGAAGTATTTCACAGAAATATAAACACAGCCCAGAAACCCAGGTACATCATACCAATGAAAAAAAAGAAAAGAAAGTATTATATAAATAAATAAAAAATTTAAAAGGAATTATTGTGTATTTAATTCTGAAATATCAGATACAAATAAGAATAGCAAGGACTATCAGAAAAAATCAACATTTCATGTTCATCGCACTCCATGGCAAAACAAAGAAACCAAGGAGAAAAGAATGTTTCAATTCCTTCCCTCTTAGCTTGTATATAGTCATATTGGTGAGGGAGATATTGTCTATAAAAGACCCCCTCTACCCAATTCTGTTTACCCTTCAATTCATATTCATTCATTTTTTTCCATCAAACCAATTATAAATATCATTAAACTTATATCCTGACTATATTTTTATTGCCAATATGTTTTTTGTCTTTTTTCTTTTTTTTCTTTTCTACTTCTGTTTTTGTTGTATTTTATTTTTTTACTTATTATTATTATAGTGCTTAAAAAATTCCATATTATTTTAGATAGATTAAATCAAGAAAAAATTGAATGAATGAAATAAATTAGAAATGAATGTATGAAACAAAGACTGGAAGAAGGATAGGTTTCCAGTTGACAAGGGTTACAAGGGTAATTCAAAGAAATACTTGAACCAAGTCAGCAAAACTTTAAATATGGTTGGCTTGTTTCCAAGAGGTGCAATCCTTTTCAGACTGGTATCCATTCCATTTTACAAGGTACTGTGACTGTCATTTGCATATCCTTGAATCAAGGACACAGCTCAATTCCCACTCTCAATCATAGTTGATGTTAACAGGTTCAGGAGAGGGATGAGTCTTCCTTGGGTATCAGCTGCAAGATATATCTAGGAAAGAGAAATGAAAGACTGGATGGATGGCTTTCCATTTTGAGGGTAAAATGATGCTGACTGTGTTTAAATGGTGAAACAACAGATTCAAATTTCAAAAGGCTGGGTTTCTTTTTGGAGAGCATGTGTGTAGTTCAAGTTGTGCTAATATTTAAAGTGTAAATAACCCAATGTTCTGATTTGAATTTTTGCCCCAAATTCCAATTTTTGGTTTCTTTCTCCTTGTCATGAAAATTAGCAGCTTTGAGGTTGTTCCAAAGTTTCTGTGAGAGCAATTGAGTGAGAGTGAGTTAGTCTGTAGTAGTTCAAGAAGGTGCTACATGAATGGTGTCAAAATTTGGGTTCCTACTGTAAGGAGTTTGGAAAGGTGACTGTTTTGTGGAAGAATGAGTGTTGTTTTAGGCCAATTGTCCTAGTGGAAGCCACTTTGACCTGTTGTACTGTTGGCAACAGATGTAAATTTGAAGATATTGTTTAACAATTTGATCAAACTGCTTGGTTTGACTATCCAATTCAGGGTGATAAGCCATTGATAAGTTGATGTTTTCAGGGCTGTTGTTGGCAGAGCTGCTCCCCCCCCCCCCCCCCCCCCCTAGGTATACATTGTCACAACATGACAAAACATCAGGGAGTGCCAGATGCCTACAAGGGCAGTAATTTATTATACAGATGAATTTGAGGAGGCATTTGGCCCAATGTGCCAATCTAGGCATCAGAAATGTTGTGCTCATGGGATCATGAAGTACTTGAGAGAATTGTGATCAGTCAAGTCCTCAAAAGGCTCCATAAGACTTAAAACATATGAAACTACACAATGTATTCATTTTGTCACACTGTAGATCAATCAAATATCCCATTATATTGAATGTTGTATCATTTTTCTGGCACCAATCTCAGGTTTGGTCTGAAGGTTCTAAATTTTCCTTTTGAGAAAACTTTGATCCAAAAGATGTGTACCTTGAAGCTTTGGAAAATGTCACATTAATTTAATTTGATGGGATTTTTGATCAATCTAAAACGTGACAAAACAGATGCTGTAGTTGCATGAGATGGTTACCGCCAGGCCATCGAGGCCCCAGTGGTGTATGTGTGCATTGACTTGGTGAAGAGAGGGGCGGGGTAGTTTTTATTTTTATGCTTATTTTGGTGTGGTTAGGTTTGACTTGATGATCAGAGTTATCCATGCTCATCACTTAATCCACTTCTGACCTTTCTCATATCAAATCCATAGATCACCATCGGGAAATTCCCATCACCCACTTTCACCTCTTCCTTCACCCCGATGACTCGATGCTCGACAGAGTCCACCTTGTGGCAAGCTCCCTAATCCGAGCCAAGTTGAGCCCGAACAGCGCCTCCAGGTCGGACCATCCAGCTTCTCATCGATCGGATTGGTCTCCATCCCAATCGGTTCGCCACCACCACCAACCATCTTCCAAAAGGTTCATCCGACGAGCCGAAACCGACCCGTATGGAAAGATCAAATCGTTGGCTCGAGGCGAACCCATCTACACCGCCAGATCAGCCCACAAGCTCATCCAACTCGATCAACACTTTAACCTCTTCCCCCGTCATCCCACCTCGTCATCACCCTTCAGGGTGCTCGATCTCGGTGCTGCTCCCGGTGGATGGACTGAAGTCGTGATCGACCGATTGGCTAAGCTCCAATCGAATCCGAGGGGTAGAGCCTCCCCTCATCATTTGATTGCTTGCGATTTACTCGACCTCAATCGATCGATCCTCTCCAAAGTCCCCAAAAACACTAGATTCGATTCGATCAAGGGAGACCTGAAGAGCGATCAGGTTCAAGCGCAGATCTCGGACTTGCTCAAGGCCCATTCTCATCGAGCTCTCGATCTGAGTCCCACGACCGTCATCCTCTCGGATATGCTGGGTCCGATCTCCGGGGTCGCGATCCGAGACGCTCAAGAGTCCTTCGAGATATCGGTCACTGTTTCAGATCTTGCTATCAAGCTCACTCAACCCAATGGTCCTCCGTCCGATACTCTCGTCCTCAAACACCTTCAGTCCGAATTGACTCCAGAGTTCAGGGCTCGATTACTGGCCGATTGGAAGATCGTCAAGTGGTTCAAACCTCTCGCAAGTCGAGCCGAGAGTCGAGAAGGGTACTTTGTCGCTCGTAAAAGAAAATCCTCAGTCGATTGACGTTCAAAACTCTCTGAAGGTGCCGAACGATTTCAAGTGACGCTTAAGAAATGCGTGCCTTTGACTGGACTTGGGAAGAAAAAAGTAGGATATGTTGGAAATTTGACTCGATGTGTATCATGACTCGGAGGTTGATTAAGGTCCTATCTGATCGCTTCAGTAGAGCTTTTCCAGACAGGATGAGAGCGTTGAAGAGGTTCCCCGCTTGCTTATCTGACAACGCCTTAACAAGACGAACCAATTAACTGATGAAATCACTCACCAAGTGCCAACCTTTGATTATAAGTTGAAAAGAAGCGGTCACAAAAGAACAAAATTGGACTAGTTCTCAACTGTTTTGGTCAAAAGCTGTGCTTCCAACCACATCTTCCATCCATGTAACCATAATTTCAGGGGCTTCCTACCTGCAGTTCTTAGTACAGTTCAGCGATGAATTCATGGATGGGAATCAGAACACGCTGGCGCAGATGGTCTGATGATGTTGAGGGCTGCCATTCCTTTTTTTTTTTGCTGAGGGGGGAGGTGACTGTTGTTAGAGATGTGCCAAACTTGAAGGTTGTAATTTAACAAGGATCGGATAAGAGTGAGGACATGGTATGTATAATCAACAAAGAAACTACCTTGTAGGTGAACAGCAAGCTGAGGAGACAGATCAAAAACAGATAGAAAGCAATGTGATGTAAGTGTCCTGAGGCTAAAAAACAGAACAGACAAGTAGTATTTATGCAGAGACTGGTGAATCAAGACTGTTGTAATGAGAACATCCAGGTGAATCACCACAATGCTGCTAAACTGCTTCCTGTGCCCAAGAGGGCCAGAATGTGCACATACTCTTGGCATAGAGCCAGACCAGCATAAGCACTCTAGCAGCAATCAGCACACTAGCATAATCACCTGGCCATTCTGAAATTCAGCCCCATCCCTTATTCAGGACAGGGTGTTACATCTGGAGATTGGCTGACTTGGGCTCTTCCACAATCTAACCACAAGGAATGGTGGAGACCAACAAGATTGTTGAAAATTCTATATTCAACAAGGTGTGTGAACCTGACTGCTGCATTTTTATCCTCATCCACATCAATCTGTATTGCTCCTTAAGCTTTGCTTCACCTCACAGATTCAACCTTTACCTACACAAAGAAAAAAAAATCCAAAAGAGCACCCACTAAAGCTACTTAATGCCCCTTCTTCATCAGACTCCCTATTCCAACAGGCTCAGTGGGGAATTGCTGGTTTCTGTGCAGTCACATAACCAGCCAGATACCAACTGCACTTTCAATTTCAATTCTCTTGCTTTTCTCTCATCCTTCCACTTCATCTCATCTGCCTCAATCCTTGTTTTGTCTATTCTCCTTGATTTTCATCTTTTCATGATTTTTTACTCAGCTTGTACTTTTATTTCCTTCTTCAACACATCTCACCTCCCTTATTCCTATTCATTAGCCTATATAATCACACATATTAAAATTCAAACTGTTGCCCAATAGAGCAAAAAAATAGAAACAATTTCCAGCATCATCATCAAGAGAGATGCAAGACTCATTCAAGCTCTAAAAGATGCCACCAAATTTTCTACATGCAAGTTAAGAAGCAGATCCTTTCTCAAGGAAAGGAGCTTTGGGATTTGACCACTAACAAGTCTCAAGCCCCTACCAAACAAAAAATTAAAAGAGGACTTAGGAAAGGCAGCATGGACAATGATATCACAAACAAGCATTAGAGTGCATGAATCAAATTTTAAATTCTAGCAAAATCAGAAGCTCCATTAAATTTTGGATGAAAGTCAACAAAACAAATTGGAAAGCTAACTCTGTAGGCCATCAATTTATTCTTCAAAAGATGGAATGCAATCAAGTCTAACAGTACTTTTTACCTGTTTTTTAACCAAATATTAATCTGCCTCATGATTTTTGGGGAAGTTGGATTGCTTCAATGCAACCAGGCTTCCTGTTCAAAGTTTCTTGAAAGAATTCATGATTAATGGCCATGAATTAGAACACCTCTAATACTTGATCATAAAGCCCACTGATCAAAACATCTCCTTCCTAGAGAGCTGAAATATCTCTAAAAGGATGATGGGATCATCAGTTCAGAAGGAGACACCAAGTATTTTAAGAAATTTGAGAGCTATGGAAAGAAAAGTTCAAGGCCAAAATTGTACTGCAAGAACGGGTAACAAAACACCACCATAACAACTCACACCAAAGATTGATTTTTGGGTGGTTTACCTCAAACTCAGGCTAATGAGGAATAGAGTTTTTCAAAGAAACTGTCACAAGGAAGGCATAAGAATGGTATAAACCCTTCTGAGGTACCAGAAAATAAAATTATTCCATGCAAAAAACTTTACAATACCACCTGTACAGACTCCATAAAAACCAAAACCTCCTCGAACTAGGTGATACTTGACAGTGGATCAAGTATCCATATGTTCAATTAATGTGCCCAATTCACATAATTCCTTTTTCTTCAGCCATTTAGCTTTTGGGCTTGACCCATCTGCAATATTTCAAATTTGCTGCTACCACCTGGAAAGATGTGCACCTGGGATAGTAAAAAATATTTATAATTTATCTCCTTCTATGGATGTGGGATGGAAATTTGTTTGAGAGAATTTAAATTTGGTGAAGCAAAAAAAAAAAAAAAAAAAGATATTTTCAAGAAGGAAAAGAAACCAAAGCCACCCATGATCAATTTGCAAACAGCTTTCCCAAATTTCAGGGAGATAATCTCATGAAGAGGGCATCATAAACAGGTAGGTGTGAAAAGTCAAACCTAGGAATCCAACCAGCTCTCTCATCAACACAAAAATAACCATCTGTTCATCCAAATTTTCACCCACAAAAAACACCTACTGAGAGGGGAAAGAATTAGGTGGACATGAAAAAAATGAGAATGACCAATGGCAAAAGAAATCTCAAAGTTAATAAGACTATCCCTCAAAATTTAAAGTTGATGCTCAAATTTAATTGAAAGTTGAAAGCAAGATTTGTTTGATAATAAAACTGTCAGCTTACTGATATCAGGAACCTTGCAGTCCTTTAGCTACAGAAAGTAATATTGGTCTTGGAATAATAATGATTAGAAGAAAAACACATAAAATGCTCAAGAATAATGATATGGTCAGAGGAATTGCAAGGTTTGGAGTTTGGTTTGGTTAAAATACTTTTTAGTATATGTTTAAAGAGGGGCCACAGCTTTTAAAAAGCTGGGGATCTTTACAGAAAACAACCTCTCTTCAAGGGGCAACTTTGTGCTGTGTAAAGAACTTGGGACAATGAGGTCCTAATGATTCACAAAAGGGGTTGAATAAAGTGAATGGGCACAAAAGGCTGATTACAGCAATTAATTCTTGATGCAAGGAGGAGAAAGCTTACTTCTTTAAGTGATGGCTCCAATTATCTTGAAAAAATTTATGGTTGAAAGGGTCTCAGGGAAATATTTTAGGTTTTTGCTCATTTTCTTCAATGGAATTAATATTGTTGTTAGAATTAATAATTATACTAACAGACTGAGGCCATATATCACTTTTTTATCTCTTATAAACACTTGATCAAGGATGGAAATGGGTCTGATTTGATGCTAAAAACTAATGGTGTTTAAATTATCCAAAAAGGGCTGAATATCTACCTTTTTGGGGTAAGAGGGCCTTCTCAGGGAATGTAGAGAGATTGGGCTTGTGGGATAAGGCTAGAAGGCTTTCCAGGGATAGTTTTTCACAAATTCTTAGTGCTGTTACTCATTTGGAACTTTCTGCCTCATATTTATGTGTGAAATAATTGTCAAAACCTATTTAAATGTTAATTTGTTATTTTTGTAGTTCTGACATATTTACTAATTTTTTATTATATTATTTTGAGTAAAAGGGTCAGAAGTGGGTATTTCCAGATTCTCCTTCATCCTCTGCTCATTTTGGTAATTTTTAATAATTTTCAAGGGAACTTCTTGATGTGTTTTGTGGTTCCTAAAGATTTGATAAAAGTATTTACATGACAACCTTTATTATTGTTTTCCTTAATCTGTCTGCTTTATGATTTGAATTTCAAGTGTTTTATTCAATATTCAGAGTTTTCAAACATCCCTCTATCCTTCAGTCATATTGTTACATACCCATGATGCATGAATATGAGTTTTAGCATGTTCCTGCCATGCCTGGCTGTCAGGAGTCCTGCAGGTATTTTTGACACGTGCATACCTGACGGCTGAATGCGGGAATCAGGCTTCTGCGGCCAGCAGCATATTGCATGTGGGTTTCTTTACAGGTGCCTAAATTTTGAGTTTCAGGCGCGTGTATTCTTTCTGTATGGATGCAGGGCTGCGCGTGGGAATTGTGACAGAACACAAACCTGGCTGTAACTCCTAAAATATACACAACACCTCAATTCTGAGTGATTTTTAAGTGTGAGACCTATACGTGACAACACATGTGAAAAATTAAGATGGCCAAAAAACATTTGAAGTGGTGTTGTGGTTTTGGGTCATGTTCTTGTAAATTTACTCAAAAATTTAAGGAGTTGGAATTCAAGGTTGGGGTCAGTGAGTGAACCTACCTTATTTTTGGTGAGGAATCCAAATGTGTAATAATACTTTAGGATTTCTCACTCCTTTCAATATTTATAATTTATTTCTATTTTTATTTTTCTTTGAAAGCTTGTTCTGTGCAAGTAAAAAGCTGACATTTCCCCACTCTATGATATGTCTATATCTGAAAAAAAATTTGGGGCTCAATGTCTCTTATTGACTCTGTAATTTTTTAGGTGTATGGGTCCATCTGGGATGTTGTTTTCAGCTAACCACTCATCTCTATCAGCTGACTCTCCTTTATACCTGACCAGGTAAAGTCTGATATTGTTTCCATTGCTCCTTTCCTTTTTGTCTTCAAGTATCTTGCTGATATTTCCTTTCCCTTTAACAGGGTCAGAATCCAAAGGTATCTCTGGTGGAGGGGTTTTTTCCCCTTCTCTTGGGTGGAAGTGTTTGACTAGGCTTACTGGGAATACTGGGTGTTTCATGGAAATTTCATCACTTAGGATTAATTCTACAGCATTCTTTCCATGAAGCTTCTTAATGTTGAATGGTCCTACAAAAGCAGGTCTCAGTTTTCTGTTCCCTGAAAGGTTGTTAAAATTAGTGATTTAGATCAGGAATTGGTCTCCAATTTTGAAATCAGGTTCTTTATGAGTTCTATCCCATCTCTTTTGGTTGTACTCAACAGCTTCTTGAAAACATTTAGCAGCATTTTTATTGGCTATGTCTATCATGTTCTTGAATCCTACTGAGGTGGGATGTATGCTGACCATGTTCTGATTAAGATTGTCTTTGGGTAACTTAGGTATCCATCCTCTATCTAGGACATAGAGTATTTCTTTGGTAGTAAAATTCCTGCTGCTGTTGTAAGCCATTTCTAGGGAAGGCAAAAGGCTGACCCAATCATGAAAATATCCATCTGCATTTTTGTATTCTAGTTCAAAGGAGCAAAATCTTCTAAACATTTCTTCTAAATTCTGGATCATTCTTCCAGCTAAACCATTGGTTTGGGGATGATAATCTGTGGAGAAGGCTAAGGTAGTTCCTAACATATCATGAAGATTTATCCAGAATTCAGAGCCAAATTTGGGGTCTCTATCACTTATGATAATCTTGGGGACTCCTACATCTGAAATGAGTCTTTTTAAGAAAAGTAGAGCTACTTTCATGGAAGTATCTTCCTTGTTGGGTAAGAATTTGGATTTCTTGGTAAAACTGCCACTATGAATAGGACTGAGTTTTAAGATTAAGCTCCTCCTGGATTTAGTTCTGTTACAAATTCCATTTTGATGATTTACCATCTATTATTGGGTTCAGTGATCTTCTGCAATAAGCCAAACTTCTTCCCAGTAGTATTTTAAGAGTTTTGGAAAGTCTTGCAGCTGGAAAAATACTTGATGGTGGAGTATCTCTAGTCAATCCACCAGGCCGTTTTATTTTGAACTTTTCTAAATTCCTGTCATTAGATAAGTCTCCGAAGGAACAGTTATCATGGCATTCAGCTAGGATATGTCTGATATGTTCTTCATTAGTCAAGACTAGGAAACTGGAGTGTTTATGTTGGTAATATACTGGGCCATCCCAAGGGGTAAATCTTCTAGCTTTATACGCTTTTATTAATGGTTCAGGAAAGCTGTTGATTAGTTCAGATGGAGGGTTAGTGCTTTCCATAATGGAGATCAAGATTCTCATACTAGGGTTGTAAGTTTTCCTAATGGAGTCAAACAAAGATTCATCCAATTCACAGATATTTATCCCTGTTATTGGAGCTTTGACCTCAAGCAATTTTATGTTGGGTATAGGAAAGATTTCATTATCTTTTGGGTCATGAGCAGGGTTTCTGGTCATTAAGTAAAGAATTCCTACTCAAGCTGTCAGAATTCTGGTTTTTGCTTCCTGCTTGATTTATTCTAGTCATCTGTCCTCTATACTTCTGAATAGCTATCTGCCATATCAGCATATGCCTGCTAGGATTTTTCATGTTTATGAGAGTCCTAACAGCATTGAATTCTGTGATTAATACAAAGTTAGTAACTTCAAGGTAGTAATGGAGTTCTTCTAAGGCCCAGGCTAGAGCAAGAAATTCCATCTTGCTGGAACCTGTCATACCTCGCACAACTGCAAACCAACTGAGAGGCAAGGCCTAACCAAAAGGCTATGAGACTGGATGAAATCCAGTCCACTTTGCAGTTATTATGGTGTCACATACCACCGTGTGACAGTACCCCTGGGTTTAAGGGGACTTTTTCCCAAAGTGTGTATGTCTGGTGGCACTAACCCATGACCTTGCAACATGGAGCCATATTCAGACACACTCCTGAACACCATAAGGAGCCACCAAGACTTGGGAGTATTGCTGTTGACAGGCCGAAAACCCAACAATTGTCACAGGAGCAAGCCGTTCCCAAAACTTTTCCTGATTGCAAATTGAACCCGCAACAGGTTCATCCAGTCTACTGTCATCCCTTGCACAACTGCAAACCAACTGAGAGGCAAGGCCTAACCCAAAGGCTATGAGACTGGATGAAAGCCAGTCCACTTTGCAGTTATTATGGTGTCACATACCACCGTGTGACAGAAACATATCTTTTCTCTGTATCCTTAACTTGTCTGGAGATAAAGAGTATTGGTTTCTCCACAGGTTTGTAATCTTCTATGATTTGCTGTTGTAGGGCATCTCCTAGTGCTTCCATACTAGCATCTATCTATAGATTGAAAGGTTTGCTGTAATCAGGTTGGATTAGCACAGGGGCTGTAGTCATGGCTACTTTGAGTTCTTCATAATTCTTTAATCTTTCACGATTCATCTCAAAAAGAGTATTGTGAAATAAATTGTGGAAAAGTTTTATTTTAATACTTAAGCTCAGAAAGAAGGAAATAAAATATGAAATTATCTTACTGAGGAAAAAATATTCAGGTAAAGGACTTTTACTTCTAAATTTATTTTAATTATGATGAGGGGGACTGGATAAAAACGGATAGATATGCTCTGTGTCTATGAATAAAAATTCTACAATCAATGTATGATGTGTTGGTTGGTTTGTAGAAACAGACTAGCAAGTGGACCACAGCCAGTGAAAACAGAGGAGTAGAACTTTTTTTAAAATTAAAAAAACGTGGAACAGAAAAGATATAAGATAACACTTGGCAGGTTGCCAAATGAAGAAATCTAATTTTTTTGGAAGAAATAGACCATGCAGACTACCAAACACAGAGGATGGGGGGCGGTTGGAAAAGGTGAAAGTCATGGCTTAAAAATGCAGACAAAAATATGGTAGAAATTATGAAGATGGGAAGGTAGGAAACAAGTGCAGGAACAGATCAGGAAAGAAATTTCAGGGACAGTGGGAAGGATGAAGTCAAGGGGCCAGAGGAATGACCCATGTTTTTAGGGGATTTCATGGCAGGTTTCCACCTAGCAATTATCAAGGAAGACAGAGATTCAATTTGCATAGGGGGTTGGTCTTGGTGCAGGAAATCAGTCAAAAAGATTTAAAATTCATAAAAAGGGAAAACTTTCTCCACCAGCCCCAGGTATTCAGGAGAATGAGGGCGGAAGAATATTCTGGGGTAAAGCAGATTGACTGTGGACAACTTCCAGAGAATAGATTAGGAGTAGGGATTTAAGTTTTTGTCTTTCTGTTGTTTTATTTACTATATAAAGAGGAGTGAAGAAAATTTGGGGAGGAGCATCAAATTATCAAGACACAACAAAGGGTTTAAAACCACAAGAGAGAACTTATTAAAAATAAACATGATTTGCAGAGGACTATTTTGAGAGAGATAATTTCATATTCTTTTAAAATGAATCGTTTCTGTGGAGCTTAGTTCTTTCACCATAATCAGAAAATTAGATCTTCCTTAGGAAACAAAGCTTTGGAGGACTCTGTGGAGGAGAATTTCAGAGTTTTAGCTAAGAAATTTGGAGCAGCCAACAGAATTTTTCCTTTTCTGGCTTGCTAAACCACAACAGAAATGCAAGACTTAATTAAATGAATGGTGACATTGGGATTCAGGTGGGAAATGAAATGATGACAGAATGCAAAGGCAAGGAGAAAATTAAATTCAAATGTGACAGAGTGATGAATGTATTATGATCAAATGTCAAATGAATAATGATCACTGAGAATAAAAGGCTTGGTTTAGTTAGGCTAGTAATTTATGGTTGTTTATAAAACGTTTAAATTGGTTGTTCAATTGAAACGGATTGGAATGTCAGCTAGGCTCAAATTCCATAGCCAACCGCAAAAATAAGTGCAAGGGTGAAAACCAAATCACACAGTTGATTTGTAATAGTTGTAGATGGTGCTTTACAGGGAAATTTCAATTGCAAGTGATGGACAAGCTACTGGAGATGGAATTTGCCTTGTGTTGAATGTCAAGATTAGTAATCAGATTTTATTTTACAGTTAGCATGAATTTTGTGTCACACCATTAGGCTGAGTTAGGCAATACTAGGAAGAGTTAATATTTCAAAGTGATGTTGACAATAAACATTAAGTTTGGAGGCTGAAAGTTTCCTGGTTATAAAAGTTCCAAGCTCCTGGAAGATTCTGGTAAGGTTTCCTCATCACTCAAGTTTCTCAAGTCACTAATAGTTTACTGCATTATACACTCTGGTACCCTTAATTAAATATATTGATATAATAATCATTATTTCTATTTATTTGCATGATTGCAATGATTTCATCAAGAGTAATGAATGATGTGTAAAACTTACTGCAGCCAATGGCAAATTATTTAAGCGCAGAAGATGTTGAATTTTCCCAGTGGCTTGTGCCTTCAAACCATCAGAGCTTCTGAAAAGATAGCTTGAAGTTCCTGTCGCTTGGAAAAGCAGGAATTGGATTTTTTGTAAAATTCCTGGTATTAACTACCAACCACTTCCTGTCCCCAAGATTGAATCAATTTTAGAGTGCACAGCTAGTAATTGATTATATTGGTAGGTAAAAAAAAAGAAATTGAAATTGAAATACTTAAAATCCCTTCTATTATTCCCTAGGTTTTGAATGTATTTCACAGAAAATCTACCACCACCACTGCCATCTTCTGGTCTTAAAACAAAACAAATTATGAAACATATTGAGGAAGAGTTGAAAAATATAGTTTCTCAAAATGCAGGAGCAGAGTCAAGACAGGAAGCCAGTACTTCAGAGAAGAGGTAAAAAATTGGATAATGAAATGGGAGAGAGGGAAACCAAGAAAACAGAGATGGAGGGTATGGGGAAGAAGGTGTAAAAAGGATTTGAAGGGGTTGTATTTGAATGAAAAATGAAAGAAATCAAAGCAAATGAAAAACATGTTTCACCAAGGGAAACCAATGCAAGAGTATTTTCCACAGAAATTGAAAAAGGGACTTCAAACAGGTTTAAAAGAAAGCATCAAAATGAATTATAGATGGAAAGAGATAAATGGGAATTAAATTCAGAGACATTTCAAGCCACAAAGTGCAAAGCTATATTTGAATTTTTTTTATGAAATAGGTGAGATTAATGCAAAAAAATTTTAACCAATGGATGAAGAGGATGCCAAAAGTTTTTTCAAAATCATAGAATAACTGAATGAATCTGGGAAAAGGTTGAGGAGAAAACAATATAAATATACACAGAAACAACCTATTTCATCATTTGTTTGGTTTTTAATTTATTTGAAATTGTAAAGCAGTTTTTTTAATGATTTTATTTCAAATTCATTTAGAAAGACATTGAAAATGTGATAAATAGAAACAAAAAAAGAGAGAAAAATAGGATAAGAATACAAATAGGAAATGGGACTATATGGAACTGGATTGAATCTTTATATTGGAAAGTTTTACAAGTATAGGTTGAATGTAAATACTGAGGAAAGTTGCATAAATTTTGAATGTGTTTGGCTTTTTCACAAGAGGTACTAGCCTCATTGGAATGGTATCCATTCAATCCAAAAAGTTACTTTTACTGTCTTTTGCAGATCCTTGAATCAAGGACATGGCTTACTTCCAACTCCAAGTGGTCTTAAATATTTAAAGGCTCTGGATGGGGATGAGTCTTCTCTTGGTAAAGGTCTCAAGCTGTCTCTATGATAGTTGCATGAAATTAAAGATGGATTAGTTTTCATTTCAGAGTTAAATATGATGTAAATATTTTGGGACAAATACATGATTTGATCTTGAATGGACCAAGCTTCTTTATGGAGATTTTGCACACAAGCCAATTTTCTTGAATTTTGCAAGCATCAACCCATGCCAAATCCCCTACTCAAAATTTTGGTGCCAAATTTCAACATTTTCAAGATTTCTCCTTTTAGCACTGCTTTGCAGCTTCAATTTTGTTTTGAATTTTCTGTTGAAGGGATTCTTTTATTTGAGAATACATGTTCTATGAAAACATTAGCCAGGTCTTTCAAAGAGGAAGTTATATTGGCTTAAATAATCAAATCCATCTTTTGGAAGCAATCTAATATCATAAGGATAGAATCATATCCATCAGAAATAATAATTTGAGAAATTAAATCCATGGAAAGTTAATTTGGAGGAATAGGAAGGATTGGAAGTGGCTGAAGCAGCCCATACTTCTGGTGATCTGAGTACTTTTTACTATTGCAGTCTGTTGAAATTAGTCAAAGGCCGGGAAAGAGGAAAAGAAGAAGAATAAATGAATTTAATCTTTGTGACACTAAGAGAATCCAATCAGGTGACTCAGAGGATGGGGGCACTCAGTTTGAGATGTTTTGAAGAACTGATGGTGTTTATTTCTTAGTCTTGGGAGGTCTTATATACATAAAACTTCCTGATTCATAACAGGGCCAAACAGTGGTTGAAATGATCAGAGACATTATGCATAAATGCCTAGACAATGAATAGAAAAACAGGGACAAAGTCTTAACCAGATTCATGGCTAGCAGAGAAGACAAAGAAAATCAGTAAATTCACAGAAAACTAACTGGGTCTTGAGCCACTGGGTCTACATGCCTCTTGGGTCTTCTCTGCCTCTTGAGTTTAATGATAAATACTAGCAGACCTTCATAATCATCTAAAATGGTTGTTAATCCTTCTAGTCTAGATACAAGTAATGGAAAGAAATGCATATCATGGATGTCTTGATATGAGAATACTGAGCTGATTAAGAACATAGGAAGAGAACAGTGATCCAGGGTAAAGCTTGAGGATTTGGTCTTAATGAAAAGTATTTCTAACTCTTCTTGATTCTTCTTGTGCTGCACCTCTTGATATACACTGAAATATTTAGTAAGTTTATTTTAATGTTTATTTAAATGAGAGAAGTTGAACTTAAGTATGAGCAGAAACAATAGAATTCCAACACAGTCATAGAATGTTTTAATTTGGCCTTTCAACTCACTGGTCATACCAGGCCAACAGAAGATCTTTAAAATAACCTTGTAGGTCTTATCCTGAAAATCATTCCTGGCAAGCAGAGATACATTGCAATAATTGAAGATTTCTAACTTAATACTAGGGTTATTGGTGTGTTACTCCACTCCACTCCCTTATATTTTTTTGATTTAAATGGTATCAATCAAGTAAAGAGTTGAGGTCTTAATAAGGGTATTGGTTTTCTATTCTTAGCTATCAATTCATGGTTAGATTTAGAGTTTCAATTGACGCATGGTCAGTCCCTCAGACCATCTTCTTATTTCTTTTGATTCTCAAGATAATCAAGGATTATTCATTAATTCAAACCTTAATGTGAATTATGTACATATAAGAGTAACACTGTGGAAAAAATAAGCATAGTTAAATACTTCTGTTCTTTGGTAATCAAAATATTTTAAATCTAGAATAAAATATTTCCTTTTTTAATAACCTCACAGCTACCCCTATGAGTAGTTTTTCTTAGCATTTTCATAAGACTACTTGGAAAGAAGCTTTGTTAACATCCTATTAATAAATCTATACCATGTGAAGCACATATAAAACCCAGCCAGAAATTTTGAGATCACTTAAACCCTTTTGATACCATAGCAATCCTTCATCAATCCCTATTTTCTGAGCATTATCCAAAGTAGAACTTCTGGAAATAACCTCAGCCTTGTTATTGTCTCTTATGGTCATCTATTTCCTCATAGCCAGATATAAATTCATCACTAAAGCCAAGGATAACCATCTTGAACTACTCCAAATATTTCAATAATTTGCAGGCCCATGCTAAAATAACTCCAAAAGAATTACTAGTATTATCCCAATCATTCCAAAAAGGAAAATTTTATAAATAAATTGCTAAAATGATGCCAAAAGGCATCATTGGTGTGACATCAACAATTCTTTTACTATAATCACAACAATTGGAATGCCTTTACACCCTAGTAAGGTGTGCATCACTCTTCAGGTTTAAAGGAGTGCCTATGGCAGGAGAAAACACCATTTGATGGCATTTTGGGCCCCAAACGCCTGAAAAGATCAATTGAGACCCTGATGGGCTAAATAAATGCCTTGGTGGTAGAATATTTTGTAGAACAGAAATATGAAACAAATTAAGTAAATTTAATATGTAAAAATACTATAAATAACAATTTATTTCAAGGAATTCAAATGTGACTTCATATTTGGAAAACAATTTAATCCAATTTAAGGAAACTAAGGAAATAATACAAACATAAATTTCCTCCAGCAATTGAAATATATCCAGTGGAATATAAATAACTTTGTATGAAACATAAAAAAATGCTACATAAAACTAATTGATTGTGGAAATTTAGATATTTTGAAATATTCAAATAAAAATATCATCCAGCACTTAAAAAAATATAGAAAAAAATACAAAACAAACTTCTTTTCAAGAAAATTGAAGATTTATGATGGAATGTAAGTTCCTTTGTACAAAGCATAAAAAATGCTAAAAGACAACTGAATATATCAATTTCAAAAGTATAATTCAAAAAAGTTTAAATATTTCAAAAAAAGAGCACTTGATGGATTTTCTTTTGTAATTTTCAGTGATAGCTGAATTCCTCTCATCAAATAGTTGAAGTTGGAATTTTTTTGTATATTTTTATTTTTTTTAAAAAGATATCTACATTTCAATTATGTTACTACATTGTTTATTTTTGGGAATATTTCAATAGATCCAAATCCCTCTCAGATTATAGGTAAATATGGCATTTTTCTGTTTTCTTTTGTTTTTGTTGTATGTTCTTTAAATATCACTGAGACAATATACATAATCAGTAAAATACATCAATTTCTTACATTCAAATTTTCTATTTTTGTACCTGATGAAACCTTTTTTTTAATATTTAAACATTTGAGTTTTTCTTGTGAAACAGACATATTTATTATTTTTATATTATTTTTTATACTTGGTACAAAGGTATACAGATTTCATCACAAATCTTGAATTTTCTTCAAAGAAGTATGTTTTTTATATTTTTTTTATAATGATTAATGTACTGGAAGATACTTATTCTTGAATATCTGAATTACCAGATTGATAGGTGTTTAGAATTTCTGCATTTTGTTTTAAATTTGTTACAAAGGTATTCATATTTGACTGAATATATCTCACTTTTTTCAAGGGAATCTATTTTTCATCATTTTTATTAAATTGGAGGATGTTTTTTTTTAAAAAAATCAAGGTTCAGATTTTAATTGCTTGAAAACAACTGAAATTTACAGTGTTTTTAAATATTTTTCTTAATCAATTGGTGTACATGTTTGAATTATCAAAAATATTCACTCCATACAAACCCCACAATCAGCTTTTTATCCTTTAGATATACTTTATTTTACTCTCCTTGATCTAATCATAAGCATAATATTTCCTGTCCACTATCACATTATAATGGAATACGTAAAATAAACCATGCCTTAAACAAAAATTAAAATAAAATAAAATAAAATAAATAAGAAAGAGGCCTTTTTATATTACACATAATGTTACTTAAATAGAAGCATAGGTACACAGAAGGGTGCTCTTCTAATTTACCACAACATCACTTCCTTTTTCCACTCATCCAAAATTCAAATACTAGAATATTTCTTACCATCCTCAAAATCAAAAAATTGTTTTATCTTTTTATTTTCCCTCTTGGCCATCTATTGTTACCATCTTATCACCATTTCTTACCTTATTTCTTATTTTTCTTTCAAAAAAAATCAATTTACCTTTTGTAATTAGCCCTAGCTCAGCTCATTCATTACCATCTGCGCATAAAATCATGATTCTCACCCAAGATATCTCCAATTTCAAATTTATGGAGATTCAAAAAAATTAAACCATCATATTTGACAACAATTCCTTCATAAAATTTATTAAAAGCCTTGAAGATAAGAATGGACAAATTGATAGGCATATTTTGTAAATGTTGTACAAGTCGAGTTTGAACTCTATCCAGCACTCTTAACTTAATTTTGATTAAATGAATCAATCATTCATCAAAATTGAAAATATTTGCACTTTTTTTGAAAAAATAAAAAATAAAACCAAAATTTTATCAATAGCTTTTATTTTTTTTAAAGCTCCTCCAAAAATATACCACCAAATTTTAACTCTCCTCCTCCTTCCTTGAGTTTTACCCAAAACTTTGCCTTGGCCATGAGCTCAACTTCAAACCCCATTTTCACTTTGAAATCCTCTTCTTAATTTAAATAAACAGCTTTTGAAACCAATTTGAATTATTTCAGGTCACAATAAGCAAAAAATATTGTTTAAACTATCCTTTCTGCAATCTCAATACTGCTGACATTGCTGAAAAAGCCAATTCTGTGCGGGGTAACCTCAAAATAAAAATCATCCCTTAAAGCATCAAATCTAAAGCTGTTAAAAAAGTTCCCTCTGGAGATATCAATTTCCTTACCAAAAACTTTCTATATGCAAAATGGCTCCTTGGTGATAAAGATTAATGGAATAATTTTTTGGATCCTAACTTAATCAATAACCCTCCCCAATTTTTGGCAATTATCCACTCCTTTCCAGTTGGTTTTTCTTCCAATAAAGTCTTTCATATTTCAGATTTATTCATTCAAACTGAAATCAATCTTAATATTTTACTTCCATCAAATGGCTTGGAGATCCTATCTCCAAAATTAAATCACACATAAGTTGAATTTTTAGCTTTACTACAAAGAAACTAGCTTCTGAAAGTGAGTCTGGTCTTCTTACTTATCATGCTGAGCCACCAAATTTATTCCTGAGCTAATTTTTTTTTCAATTTTCAAAAGTTGGACATCTTCCTAATATCTGCAAGAACCAATCTTCATGCTCCAAATGCAGGAAATCACACAATAATCTTTATTTTCAATCAGAAAGTTCTAATAATTCTGTTTTTGGATGTATCACCAAAAATAAATATTTCAATCCTTCTGTTGAACTTTCCAAAAACTCTTTCTATCACTCAGCTTTCAGATTAACCATAAAATTTGAGGTAACTTTCAAGATTAAAAAGTTATCTTAAAATGTGTGACAACCATTATATTTTGAGCAAAATAGATCAATTATCCTCATTTTTGAATCTCATTCTCTTTTCACTCAGTTAAAAATAAATTTTCATTCTCACTCTCTTCTTCAGGTTTCCTTCTCTTTCCTTCAATCCATTTTCTTTAACAAAAAATAGACTTTTCATAGTTTCTTCAATAAAAAATAAAAAGATTGTTTTCTTTTACTTCAAGAACATTGGGTTTACCCACATGGTCTTTTTTTCCCCATTCACCAAGGCTGGTATGGTTTCTTGAAATTTCAAAAACCTCTTTAACACTCTAATAGACATAAAAATTCTGTGTAAATTAGTAAAATCATTCCTTCCAAATAAGTTCATACTTTAAATTATTTTTTAAACTCCTTTTATTTCTGACTATTTAATTTTCATCTTATTCTTTTGATAAAATTAACTTTGCCTCTTTCTTTAATCCTTGCACTTCCTTTTTGGGAATTCAAATTGTCAATCAATGGCTATCCTCATTTTTTTTCAGATCTTATTCTGCCATCATTGAAATGGATTCTAATATTCATCATACATAATCATTTTCATCCTCCTTTGTCTCATCAATCTCATTATCAGTCTTCTTCTCTCATTTTTATGCTTTCATCAAAAGGATTTTATATTTTTTTCCAAAAAATATCACTAATTTCTTCAATCCTTCTATTCATTTGACTTGCATAAAATTTGTTTGGACTGATCACACTTCAGGAAATTTCATGGTCAATAACAAAATTCAACTTGATAATCATGGCTCTGATCATCAGACCATCTTATAATCCTTCAAGTTTGAATCTTTTTCTTTTGACATTCCCCGTTGTATTTCTATCCCCATTAAAGATATCAATCCACCCAAATTTAAATAATGCATTTATTATGACTTCATAGCTTCATTAAATTTTAAAAACCTCTATTCTCACCAGCATATCAGTTATCTTTCAAAAATTTCATATTCTGTCATTTATAATGGACTAGATGAACAATGCAAATAGTTTTCTCACTTGCCTTAAAAGCTGAAATATTGGTGGGATAGCAATATCCTCCACCCTATTTTCAAAAACCAGAACAGAGCTTACAAATGGCTCAAATTCAACCGCTCTTTACCTGATTCCTTATTTTATTATTCCTTGAAATTAGAATTCACACTCCACCATTAAAATTGCTTAAAAGCAATAATTGTCAGATTTTCTTAGCCCTACAATGATCCAACAATTCCTTTGATTCTCTTTTTTATAAAGAATAAATATTTTTTAATATCATTGATCCTCTTTGTGATTCCCATGGCTCAATGAATAATCATAAAAAATGTCAGCTGGCTACTATGCAGAACCAACTGAATAAGCCACCACCAACTAAAATAAAAAAAATAAAAATAAGAAAAATATGGAAATAGTAACTTTGAATAAAAATAGAAGATAAAACCTTAAAAAGTGAGAAAATTAGTAATATGACTGGAAAAATGAGTTTCTGGTTCCAATTTAGGTAGGGTCATCCACTGGAACCACGCCCAAAATCCCACTCCTTCAGGTAGAAACATGTTCACCCAGGAACCCTCCTGATCACATCCGCAGGTCTGGGTTTCTGACCAAACATTTTGTCAGAAACCCATAATTTTGTATAGTTTTGATTTTATGGGAAAAAAAACTTTTTTTCCATAACCCCACGCAAAGCCGGGGGACCTCTGCAACTGGGAACGCAGCTCTCAGGAGCCACAGCATGCCCAGCCCCGCAAGTAGTCAAGCAACAACCTTGCACAAGCCCAAGGAGGTTTCTGTCAGGCAATGAGCCTGAAAGTAGTTGCCTGGCTACCTTGCGCGGGCCCAAGGTTGCTTCTACCAACCAGCCTTGCGGATATTCAAGAATCTATCATGTGCAGCAGTTGCTACCTGCTACCAGGCCTCGTAGGAAGTTTACCAACTACCTTGTGCAGGCCCCAGGCGACTGACTGGGCTGTTTCAAGGCAACCAGCAGGCCTACAGGCTGCCCCCCCTCTCCCCAAAAATGGAAAAAGGGCTGTAGGGTACCACCTACATACCCTAAAGCCTTGTTCCAAACCAAATGGGGCCCAAAGAGCTCCACCATGTGGTGGGGAACAATATCATACTTCCATAAAACCACTAAAGTCAGGAAAATGAGGCCCTGCACATTTTGAGAACTGTACCAGAAGTTGTCAGGGACCCTTTAAATGAGACCTGTACGGAGAATATGGACCCCAAATGGGGCATAATAGTTACTTTGGCCCCCTGGGAGTGCGCATAAGAGATAAAAAGGGGTAGATGGCTCACAAGACACCAAAGACTCATACAACACACTCCTGTATCCCAGTAATAAATCTGCACGTAACTAGTCACAACTGGGGTGTACTACCTAATTAAGTGGCTGTAATCAGACCAATGTGGGAAGAAAAGCCTCAGAATTGAAATAATCTTTCAGCATAATTTTGCCAGAGCATTTTTCTAATCCCCTGGCCTCAGGAATCCATGGCTTATACTTACATATATTAATTAAAAACCACCCACTTGGCTGATACAGTGAGTTCATTAAGGGCTTGGAAACATGTATCCATCCCCAATAATGATGACATAGGGCTTTATTTACCTCTTTAATAGCTAGAGCAGGTCCAAATTGACACATGGATGGTCTCTTGGCCTCAGAACTGGCCTAGTTCACCCTCCTCTGGCTGGGAAAAGACCTGCACCATGAGGGGATCCAAAAAATATAAATAAAGGCCTCTCCCCCAGCCAATTCTCACTCATTCATTCCAGTTAGACAGTTATTATTGCTTCAGATATTTTTTCCTCAAGCAATCAAACCCTTATAAGAAACAAGTTTGTGATCCTGGAACACTTTCTGATAAAATTATAGACAAAAACTCTTGAATCCCTTCATTTTGGCCAAATCATCATCCAACCATTCAGCCTGCTCCCGTATCAACTTCCAGCACCCTGAATCCTTGCATATTGGCCTATCCATCAAGAATATTTCTGGATCTAGACCTAGTAAGTGATTGTGCTGACTTCTATCCCTTTTTTAGGTTCTGCACAACCCAATCACCAAGGAAATTATACACAACCTTCTTGAAAGGAGTCCTTTTAAACCCCACAGGCACTAAAATTGCTCCTATATTGTCCCAGAAAGACATATACCTGTGGCCCGGAGGGCTCAAAAACCCCAATAAGGTCTTGGAACCTCCTTTCAAATTTATTTTTATAAATATATTAATAAATTTAACCTCTTTAGCCAAAATATATCTCTGGCATTTATTCCTATTTTAACTCTAAACTTTTCATCACCTCTAGTAGCTAGAAGGAGTGAGGTCCTTGGAATCTAGTAGGCTGACAAAAAAGACTAAGCCAAAATCCCTTTTCAAGGAAATTCTGTTATCAATTCAGAGTCTTACCTTTCTGATATTTACAACTCTTCATCCTCTTTTTATCCTAATTATTCTTTCAATACTTATTCTTCCTTCAAATTTGACAACATTATTTTTCAACTTGCCACAAATAATTCTCCTGGGCTTTATAATATTCTCAATGAATTCATTTATATCTTCATTTTCAGATTTAAATTTATCCCCCCCATACTTTTCAATAAGATCCTCTCTTTTGGTCATTTTCCCACTTTCTGGGCGTAAAGCTATGACTAAAATAATTGAAAATTCAGGAAAACATTATTATGCTCATTTTAATGCTTATTTACCTATTTATTTACTTTTTCCAATCATTAAAATATTCTAAAAAATAATTAACAATCAACTGACCTACCGGATTAATATCAAAAATTCAGCTGCATCTGGTCACATGGGTGCTGTCAAAGGTTGTAATATTTTGATTCTTGGATCAAAGCAAAATGAAGAGACAGAGAAATTTTTTTAGGGATTTGTTTGGATTTCAAATCTTTTTATCCCCCTGTCTTCAGAAATTTTCTCATTTAAATCCTTCAATCCAAAGATTTACATCTTGATTTTATTGAAATTATTCATTCCTTTTTAAGTTCTAGATCCACTCTTATAAGACTAGAGGATCTTTTTTTTTGAATAATTTTGACATTTATGACAGTCTCCAACAATGTTTTCCACTTTCTGTAACTTAATAAATTCTCTTCAATTCCTCTATACTCTTACCAACCCCTTATTTCACTTGGATAATGAAATCTCAATTGGTTTTTTAGATGATATAGTTCATCTCACAGCTTCCTCCTCAATTTAAAGCTGCATTGCTAGTATGAATAGGATTTCAGCTTTCTCTCTTGATTGGGAAAATAAAAATGGAGCTATTTTTGATTCAAAAGAAAACTAATATAAGGGCCTTTACCCACCAAACCATGACTAATCCTCCTTTTAAATTCAATAATCACTTTATCTCATTATACCATCAAGCTAAATGGTTAGCTATCTTCTTAGATCCAAAATAACTCATCATAATAATATTGAATCAATCAAAAATAATTTCAATGCTTCTTTTCATCAAAAATTCCAAATCATTAAAATTACTTCTGGTATAAATCCTAAAGAATCTTGTCTGTTGCTTGTGTCTGTTTTGAAATCCTGACTTGTTTTTGAAATTGGCCTTTGTTTTAACTCAAAAAACCTAGCTGAAGCCTGAAAAGTTATTATATTTTCTATATTTTCCATCTGCCATTCTAGTTACTGGCATGTTTTGGCAAACATCTCTTCCTTTTATTTTTAAGAATTTTTTTTCAATTCCTTGTTATAACCAATATTGAAAAATCAAAAATCACTATGTCTATTGCTATCTCCATAATTCTGGCTCTAGTCTTATGATGAAGATTTTTTTTTGAAAATATTTGAATAAATTAGATATCATCCTATTTCAGTTCATTTACAAATTGATTGCAATTTTCTTTTGAGTCAATACATATCTCCCCTTTGTCTGAAATTAATTTTACCATTCCTTTAGCCCCTGTGTTTTCCCCTTTGATTAAATTCAACAATATAAACATTTCTAAAACTGAAGCTCCAAAAATTATCCAATTTAAAACAACCCTTGAACTCTCCCAGGACTCAATAATTTTCTTTTTGGGTGGCTCTCCCATCAATAATAAAGGAATTGGAGCAGCTGCGATTCTAGAAAACAACACTTCATCTTTTTCTTATTCCTTTTTGAATCCAGAAAAAGCCCTTAACTAATTTTGAAGTTTAGCTTTGTTGCATTTATCCTAGTATTGACTTGGCTCATAATAAGATTAACAGAATAACTCTTAATAATCTTTTTATCAACAAAATAATTTTCTTTTCCAATATTCAGCAAACAATTATGACATGCTCCAATCCCTCAAAATCAGGCTTCACATATTGTTACATTGCCATTTATTACAAATTATTATCCCTTAACTCCAAATTCATGACCAAACTCTCCTGATGTCCAGGTCACTCCAAAATCTCTTTCAGTGATAAAGTTGATTCTCCTGCTAAGAGCAAATCTAATACTACCTATTTTTTCCAAGGGTAATGTTAAATTCATGGCTCATTGAGCCGTGTACACAACTCTGTACATGGCTCTTTGAGTTGTGTACACGGCTCAATGGGCCGTGTGGCATGCTACATGGCTCAAATGGGCCGTGTGGCATGCTACACACCTCAAATTGGCTGTGTGGCATGCTACACGTCCCATTTGAGTTGTAAGGCACGGTAAACAACTAAAATCAAGTTGTGTAGCCTCCACTAAATAATAAATAATGAATAATAAATAATAAATAATAAATAATAAATAATAAATAATAAATAATAAATAATAAATAATAAATAATAAATAATAAATAATAAATAATAAATAATAAATAATAAATAATAAATAATAAATAATAAATAATAAATAATAAATAATAAATAATAAATAATAAATAATAAATAATAAATAATAAATAATAAATAATAAATAATAAATAATAAATAATAAATAATAAATAATAAATAATAAATAATAAATAATAAATAATAAATAATAAATAATAAATAATAAATAATAAATAATAAATAATAAATAATAAATAATAAATAATAAATAATAAATAATAAATAATAAATAATAAATAATAAATAATAAATAATAAATAATAAATAATAAATAATAAATAATAAATAATAAATAATAAATAATAAATAATAAATAATAAATAATAAATAATAAATAATAAATAATAAATAATAAATAATAAATAATAAATAATAAATAATAAATAATAAATAATAAATAATAAATAATAAATAATAAATAATAAATAATAAATAATAAATAATAAATAATAAATAATAAATAATAAATAATAAATAATAAATAATAAATAATAAATAATAAATAATAAATAATAAATAATAAATAATAAATAATAAATAATAAATAATAAATAATAAATAATAAATAATAAATAATAAATAATAAATAATAAATAATAAATAATAAATAATAAATAATAAATAATAAATAATAAATAATAAATAATAAATAATAAATAATAAATAATAAATAATAAATAATAAATAATAAATAATAAATAATAAATAATACATTATATGGAGTAGTGAATGGGCCCCCACGCTTTGAGGGGCCCTACACGACTCCCACAGGCCGTGTGGGGCCCTGCAAGGCTCCCATACGCCTGGAGCCTTGTACAAGGCTTCCACACGACTGGAGCCGTGAATTTAACATCACTCTTTTTCTAATCCTTCAGTTTTTTTTAATTGTCTCAAAACTTAGACCATCCAATAAATTCATTTCCTTTTCAAAAAATACTTTCACCACTCAAGAATCTACTTGATATAAATTCAAAAAAAAAATTAATCTTCAAGTCTTTGGACCTAATTGACAAGGGCCCTGCAGCATTCATTCATTACCTATGTTCTGGTAATTACCCTCTCAATTATCTTTTCATCAAAAGCTCTTCCATAAACCAATGCTTAATCTGTAATCATATTGAATGAATTGGGAAATTTCTTTTTTTCTGACAACATTATCACTTTTAGAGAATTCAATTACAGAAACAGATCTCTGAACTTTGAATGAAATCAAATCCTTTCAGTTCTTTTTCAATTCTACAGAACTTTGAATTTCTTCCAGCGCTTTCCAAGTTTCTCATCAAACTTGACATTTCTGGCACATTGTTTTTTATTCCAAATCTGAATATCACACATAATACCAATCTTGAAATTTTGATTTATTGTTAAAATATTTTAATACCCTGTTTGAAATTTTCATTTTATTAATTTCTCTTTTTATTATAAAGATTCTATTTTAATCCTTTTCTATAATCAAAACCTTTGTTTTAATATATATAAATTTTACTTATTATTAGACTATACCCTTATACAATTCTCTTTACTATCACTCATATCATTATATTCATTCTAACTGGGTAGATAGAACAATGGCCAGCTTGCAACTTTAAGAACTTTGTGAATATGGAGACTCATGTTTTCTCCATATACTCAAATTACTTAGAATAAATCTTCCCAATTTCAATATCTCTTTGGGGGGGCTATTAAATTTCTTTTACCCTGTCAGACTTATCACCAACTTTAAATCTTTCTAGTCTTCATTCAAAATTTGCCCTAAGTTTGGTGGAAGGTGTCTATCCAGCTATTTATCATTTAACTCTATTTTAGAATATATTATTTCCCTTTTTTTCATTTTCTTCTGTTCTCTTTCTTTTGTTGGATTATATCACTATCTTCACATACACCTTGTCTTTCTCAGTTTCATTACCTACTCCTTCTTTCATTCCTTCATTTCCTCTTTTGTTTCTTCATTTCTATTCTTCTTATTATTCATTCTCAATTCTCATTATCTAAACTTTTTGCTCACATGTCACACAATTCAATCATGTCTCAAGTCGGTCTGCTCTAAGCTACAACACACGCGCACCCTCATTTTCATTATTCATTATTCAATCACACTTTGTATTTCAGTTTCATGTTCACATCAATGTCACACTCCCTGTGACATCTCTACTAACTAACTATACCTGAGGACAGAGCGCAAGCCATGTAGAAGGATTTCCTTTCCTTGTCCTTCTACCTTTCTGCTTCTCTCTGCATCTCCTCAGGTAAGCATTGTTATTTCTTTTTTTCTCATGTTTCTTTCTTTTTGTTTATTCTCTACTTATACGAAATACAATCTTTCTACCTTTGCGCTTCTCTCTGCATCTCCTCAGCTCCTCATCTCAACAGTTTATGAGCCCAGAGCCTACCTGAGCGTATACTTGCTTACTTAAGAGACTTGAATAAGATGTGAATGCTTCCTGTAAGACCATTGTCCCCTGTAAGCCTATCCTATTATTGCAGGTTCTATCCCCACACTGATCACTCTTTCACCTGGGTATTGCTTTCTGTACCTGTTTCTATGTCACATAGCAAGGGGGGGTGTTGGGGTTAATCCTGCTAACATGATGTATCACCACAGTACAGAGTCTGTGAAGTTGAAACTAGACCAGTAATACCAAACAACCCTGGCAGGCACAAGCATCTTTAGGCTATTTGATAAAGGCAGCACTCTAGTATGTATCTCAGTCTATCTGAGGTTGTGGGTTTTACTCCCACCAGACACATCTTCATTCTCACAGTCTGAACAGGTTATGAGCCCAGAGTTGCAACAATTAAAGCCATTCATCAATCACTAAACCAAACGTTGAAAAAGGATCCAGCACATCAAGTGTCAATATAAAACTAAAACAATGGAAGAAAATCCAAACAACCATCCATTTCTCAAAATCCCATCCATAATATGTCTTAACTCACCTGGATCAGAATCCAACTACCTGGACTGGTACATGATACTAATAATCCACTTGAAAGCTTCTGGAGTTGGATTTCTTCTCAATAATGAATCCCAAAAACTAACTCCTGAAACTTGGTCTAGGGACAACTTAGCAGTCTGCTCCGTCATTTCAAGGTCAATCAACCTATTGAATTTTCAATTCATCAGAAAACATGAGGAGAGCGCAATTGGGATGTGGAAATTGCTGCGCAATGCTCATCAAGACAGCTCCTTGGGTGGTTATGTTTAATGTCTTTGGAAACTGCTTCTTACCAAATTAAAAAACAGATAAATGAGCACCCACCTCTCCAAAATTCCAAAATTATCTCCTATTGACAAAAATTATTGTCTTTAATCACCCCAGAAAACTCACTCACAGCCAATGATCTACTCTCTATGGCTATCCTTTTATCTATTCTGGAAAATTGGCTGAGATGTGTTTCCAGCATGATGAAGGAGGAATAAGTTCCCTCATCAAAGATTATCAATTCTCTAAAGCAAGAAAATCTGCAACATCAAACAAGAAATGAGGATCAGTTAGGTGCAAACCTTTCCAAGACCCAACCGTCAAACCCTCAAATATCCTACTAACATGATGGAGACTCTCAAATCACACGCAGAAAGTACTACTTTACCAACTGCAGGACCAAAGGACACTCCTTCTCTAGATTTCCCAAGGTTCTGGAAGCGCATTAATTCTCAAAACAAAATAAAAAGAATCACAAAAGTAACTTGCCAAAGTGAAAAACTATGTTCTTGATTTCTCTGAAGAAATAATAGATTTAAAACCAGAAGACCCAAGCTGAATAAGATGAGAGATGAGACACGACACTAAAGGTAAGATGAAAAGGTTCCAAGACAATAGCTACTCCACACACACTCCTATATTAGAAGAAGACTTGAGAAAAAAGAGATGACTGAGGAATAGAGTTAGAGAATCATCAGGCTAAGAGATAAAGAAATCCATTGTTGCTCCAAATTACTCTAGGTCCACTCCAATGACCAAAACCTTCTGCTCAGTGTACTCGTTACAACTTGATTGATTTCTTGAGGATACTTGAGGGAAGAAAGAAAGAAGATTTTGTATAGAAAGGAGGAAAGAGTTCGTCGCGACAGAAAGAAGATTTTGTGTAGAAAGGAGGAAAGAGTTCGTCGCGACTGAGAATTGATGCTTAAAGATCTCTGTTGACTAAGCGTAATGAATATGCAGATAGGCAGTCCAACCTAACGCGCGCGCACTCAGAGAATGGTGAAGTGAGCAGGGTGGGTGCGCGCCATGGAGTTTAGAAAATCAAAGGAAACAGAAAGAAAAGAAATGAAGAAGGAAAAATAAAATGATAGAAAAGAAAATGATCTAAATAAAAAATAAAAGGCGTGAAGATCCAATTATTCTAACACCCCCCCATAATTCAGTGCGATGGAAGACTGAAACATCTTGAATTCAAAAGATGAAGAGCTTTTTTTCTGGCCGGCTTTGTGAGTGATTCAGCAACCATCTGGTCAGTGGGAATGAGCTTGATGAAAATATTTCCGGCCGCGGATTGCTCGCGCAACCACTTCATCTTCATTTCAATGTACTTAGTTTTTGAATTTGAGCCAAAATTATGAATCTTATTGACTATCCCTTTGTTTTCCACATAAAAGATAGTGGGTTGGATATCCGGTTGCCTCCAAAGATCGCAAATGACGGAATGAATCCAGAGAGATTCCTGTGCCCCGTCAGTCAGCGAGTTCAGTTCCGCTTCGGTTGAGGAGAGAGTTATATTGGCCTGTTTCCGGCTCTTCCAAGCGACTGGAGTGTTTCTCCAGAACACCACATAACCGGTCTGAGACTTTTGACTGTAAGGTTTTTCAGCCCAGGTTGAGTCGGTATACACTGTGAGAGAGTCTGGAACAATCAAACTTTGATTCAGTGTGAGAGAAAGAGACAAAGTACTTGCTAGATACTTCCACATGTGAAGCAGTTCCTTCCAGTGTGATAACCCGGGCTTTTGATTGAATTGCAACAGGATGGACAACGCTGCCGCTATGTCCGGTTGTGTGCAACAGGCAAGATAATTCAATAGCCCGGTGTACTTTCTGAAGTTGACTCCCAGTTTGTTGAATTTGGATAATTCGCTTTGAGAGGCTGGAGAGAGTTGAATACCTGGCTTCATAGGAGTGAGAACGGGCTTGCAGTAGGTTAGCTTCAACTTGTCCAAGGTTTTCAGAATGAGCTTCTGTTGATTCAGCGTGATTGAGTCCTCTGTCTGGGAAAACTCCATTCCAAGGATTTTGTCAGGTTGGTGTGCTGCTGATCTAGGGAACTTCTTTAGAAAATTTTCCTCAAACCACTCCACTTCCCCACTGACAACAAGATTGTCTACATGGAAAAATACGGAGGAGCGTTGGTTTTTATGAATATACAGACAAGGATCAGCGTCAGATTTACCGTAACAAATTTCTTCCAGCCAGCTCGTAAGGGTTTTTTGTACCATTTCAATGGAGCCTGTCGTAAACCGTACAGTGATTTTCTGAGATTGAGAAAACGCGAGGTCCTGTGACTTTCCTTGGGCTTGAGAATGTAGATATCTTCTTCTAAGGGGGCAAAGAGAAAGGCCGCCTTAATGTCAAACTGTCTGATTTCAAGATTAAGATCAAGTCCACTCAGGAGGAGTAGAATAAGGGTAGTAAACTTCCCTGTTGGAGCGTATGTGTCACCGCAATCAATCCCAGGGGTTTGAAGGTTCCCCATGATACATAAGCGTGATTTCCGTTTTTCAGGAGTTAAACTAGTGGACGGTTTAATTTTATCCACCCACATTGTTCTTAAGTAATGTTTGGGTTCTTCATCCACGTCTTCCCACATTCCTTGTGATTTGATCTCCTTGAGTTCAAGTTGCCTTTCGGAAGAATAGTCATATTTCCCGTCACTTGAAATAGTGCTATAAGAGTATTTTTGCTGCTTAACAGATGAAATCCGCTCACGCAAGTTATAACTGGATGAAGCGAACTCTTTGATTGGTTTTTCTTCAACCGTATTGGCAGGATCTGCGCCTGGGCTGCTAACAAGAATGGATGGCGACTCATCATGAAGAGGTAGGTTTGCCAGAACTGGGAGGATTGCACTAGCGTCTTCGGAAACTGATGACATTACTGTATTGGATTTAACCAACCAGTCACCAACTGTCACATCATTCTTGAATATCTTTGGATTTGTGTCAAATTCTAGAAGGGTAATGTGTTTTTTATCAATAATTTTGTCGTCACCTGTCAGTATTTTGTAAGACAGAAGATCATCATTGTAACCTATCAATTTTCCAATGAGTCCACGAGGCTCCAGCTTGGAAAAGGATGGTCTGTCTTTGAGGATATAGCTGATGGGGTTACCTAAGGGATGGAAGTAATTGATACTCAGTGATTTCCCTTTGAAAAATTCATATGGAGATTTTTGTGATTTATGTGAAGGTATCTGATTGAGAGCAAGAGCGCATGAATTAATCAACACGTTCCAGTGACGCTTGTTGATTTGCAAGTCATACAATGCCGTTCTAAGAGATTCAAGTATCAGGCAATTGAATTGTTCTGCAATTCCATTCTGCTGTGGAGAGTACGCGTCTGAGAAGGTTTGTTTAATGTTTCTAAACTTGCAGTAAGATGAAAGATAGTTATTCCAAAACTCTGTTCCTCAATCGGAGTGAAGTATCATAGGAGTGTAGTTGAATCTCTTGGATTTAACTTCAATAAGATATTTGAGGGTGCTTGCAACTTCACTCTTGTTTTTGATAGGTATAACGGTAAAGAAACAAGTGCAACTGTCTACTACGGTTAAGAAATAGGAATCTCCATTTGCACTCAAAGGGTGGATAGGTCCTACCAGATCCCAGTGTAGCTCTTGGAAAGGTCTCTCCGCGCGCATATGCTTATTGTTGAAAGGAGATTGACTTATCTTGCTGATCGCGCAAGCTTCACAAGTTGAATTTTTTTTGACTGGTATTCCCAGTTTCTGTCGGATCCGTCCATAGCTTGTGTGCCAAAGAGATTTGTGTAGAATCTTTTCTTGACTAAGGAATGAAACTTTATCATGATTGAACTCTTGGAAGCATAACAGTGGTATATTGCATTTATAAAATCCTACTTTTTTCCAGTTGGTTTTCTGTATTACAAGATTGTTCTTTCTGAATTTGACTGCGAAATTGTTGAGTATAAGAGACCGCATGGATAGAAGATTTGCCATTGAATCCAGCAAAAACAGCACATTAGATATGAAAACTTCCTGCCCATAATCATCCAGCAGTTTTACGGTACCAGTTCCTTCATAAGCAAGCGCGTTCCTTCCCAAAGTTTTTGTGATCAAACCGTTCACCGATTGGTCTAAATCAGAGAAAAGTTTGAGGTCAGACACAATGTGTCTTGAGGATCCTGAATCAACTATAAATTCATCAGATGAAGGAAATAAGATTGTGTGAAAAGAGCTGACTGAAGTCCCTTCGCCGGTAGTCTCTGAGCCTCCCTTCTTTTTCCTGGGAAAAGAAGGCTTCAAGTGGGGATAGAGTTTCCAGCACCTGCCTTCCGGGTGTGAAGCCTTGGGATTATGCCATTTTTCATTGCATGGATTTAAGGTGGAGCTAAAGAACAAGACTGAATTTGCGCTTTCTTCTCCTTTTTCTGAAATCTCAGCTTTGTTCAGGAACTTGTTATTGTTGAACATTCGCAAGTGATCAAGTACTTGATTGGGAGTGATTTTCTTGTCGGAATGGGTGATTTGCTGGATAACGGTGTCCATGCTTGATGGCAATTTTTCTAGAATTAAGTAAGCTAAAATGTTGGTAGGAAGATCAATACCTACTTCATGTAAACGAGACATTGCTGTTTTAGTATTGGTGATGAAACCCATGATATTTGAGTAGGAGAAAGGAGTCTGCAAGAACTCTTTGAAAATTCTGGCCCAATTAGATGCATGATTTGAGGCAAAGTACTTGCTGATGTCTGCCCAAATCAGATGAGCATCTTTCTTGTTATTGGTCGTGATGACATTGGCTTGAACTGTTGTGTTGAGTTTGGACGTGAGGATAGTTTTTATTCGTAAGTTTTCACTCTGACTGAGTCCAACGGGATTTCTGTTTGAGTCCCTTTTTTGTCTTGTGAGTTTGGCGTAGAGATCCTCTTGTAAGTCCATCATGTTGACCACACGATTTCGCCATATTGAGTAATTATCTTGGGTTAATAAGGGAATAGCTTCAATTGCCGTTTTAAGTATGGTCACTGTGAGAGAATCCGTCATTGTTGAGTTTTCTGGTTTGTTGATTGCAGTTTTAAATGTTAATCATGAAAAACTATGTTCTTTATTTCTCTGAAGAAATAATAGATTTAAAATCAGAAGACCCAAGCTGAATACGATGAGAGATGAGACACGACACTAAAGGTAAGATGAAAAGGTTCCAAGACAATAGCTACTCCACACACACTCCTATATTAGAAGAAGACTTGAGAAAAAAGAGGTGACTGAGGAATAGAGTTAGAGAATCATCAGGCTAAGAGATAAAGAAATCCATTGTTGCACCAAATTACTCTAGGTCCACTCCAATGACCAAAACCTTCTGCTCAGTGTACTCGTTACAACTTGATTGATTTCTTGAGGATACTTGAGGGAAGAAAGAAAGAAGATTTTGTATAGAACAGAGGAAAGAGTTCTTCGCGACAGAAAGAAGATTTTTTGTAGAAAGGAGGAAAGATTTCGTCGCGACTGAGAATTGATTCTTAAAGATCTCTGTCGACTAAGCGTAATGAATATGCCGATAGGCAGTCCAACCTAACGCGCGCGCACTCAGAGAATGGTGAAGTGAGAAGGGTGGGTGCGCGCCATGGAGTTTAGAAAATCAAAGGAAACAGAAAGAAAAGAAATGAAGAAGGAAAAATAAAATGATAGAAAAGAAAATGATCTAAATAAAAATAAAAAATAAAAGGCGTGAAGATCCAATTATTCCAACACAAAGAAAATATTGTTAAGGCAAATCAAAACAGAAATGAAAATGAGGAAAATGATTTTACCAACTCAGAAGTCATTGTTCAGGCTGGTTATCCATTTTGCAACCTAACCAACTTGATCTCTACTAATGGTGATTTTAACCTTGAATCAGGTTTCTTGCTCTCCATGACTCCATACAAGTGAAAACTGGAGAACACCAAGTGAAATTTCACTCCAATATGTCTTGCCAATGGATCTACAATCACCTTGAACAAGGAAGGCTCACTTTTTCTTCCATTTGGTCACATTGGGTCTCTTGTTGTCCCTACTCTTCATGAACCTCTTCTCTCAGTTTCAAGCTTATGTGACGCAGGCTGCACCATTGTTTTTTTTGGCCAACCACTTCAAAGTTTTCAATAATTCATCCATTCATATAACTGCCAATCCAATCATGACTGGATATAAAAAGGCAAATCTGCAATATCTTCCAACAAAGAAAGTGAGCCAAGAACAATCAGTTTTTTCAAGCATCACAAGCTTGTCTGACAACAGTCTTTTTGGATATCACTGCAGATTCTCCAATCTAAACTTGAAGTCACTTGTCAAACTTCTGAAGTCTTACAGCATCACCCCTATTTTCAACAACAAAGGCAAATTTCATCAATGTACCACATGTATTCAATCCAAAATGACTCAAACTCCATTCCACTCTTGAATCAGCTACTGCTCCAACTAACCTGGTCAAATCATGCAATCTGATCTGTGTAGCTTTGAAAAAATATCTAGGGAAGGCTAAAAATACTTTGTTAATTTTATCAACAACTGTTCAAAAGCTCTATTTTCCTATTTGATATGACAAAAATCAGATGTTTTTTAATGCACCAAACTTTTTCTCTCCTTTTTCAAAAATCAATTTCACTACTCAATAACCTCTCTACAAACAGACAACAGGGGCAAATACTGTTGGAACTCACTTTGTTCTCCACCCATTACTCACACTCTAGATTTAGAACACCTGCTTTGTCTTGCTCCTCTGACCTCAACCATTAGTGTTTCTGCTTCATCTACATTGTTCTCATCTTTTCCTTCTTTGATCTCCATCTCATACATCACATTCTCCATCATCCTCCCCTCACAATCATTGCTGCTGGATCAAGTCCCTTGATGAACTCTAACCGGTATGACCCAGTGATTAGTGATCCAATTTCCATCTCAATTGCTGACCTTCACTCTGTTCAGATTCTTTCTCACCCATTTTCATTGATCTCTAATCCTCATCAATCTCCTCAACCAGAAGTAAGGATCTTTCAACTCTCTTCAGAGTCCTCATACTCATGCCATGATTGTCCTAGCTGCCACGTTCATTGTCATCAATGCCAAGCTGCCTGCCTGTTCTAAACCAGTAGAGAATCATCCATCCAATATAACCATTGGTGTTCCTTGTTGCAATCATTTTCTCTTTCATGATTATTCTTCAGTTGTAATTGGTTTCTCATATCCTTGCAATTAACTGGCAGTGGTACTGGTTTCTTCCAATCCTACAGTTCTTTCAAATATGTCAACAATAAGATGAAAAATTTTCTATCTCTCAAAGGTATAGTTCACAAGCCAGGACAACCTCACTCTCCACAACTGAACGGTGTTGACAAAAAATCCTATTGGGCCATACTGAATCTTACTTTCTGCGCTTTATTATCATCTCAACTTCCCAAATCTTACTGGGCTGACACTCTTTGTCATTCTCTCTTTGCCTTCAACTTGTTTCCATGCAAAACCCCTCAAGGCTTCAGATCCCCCAACTATATTCTGCAACAGGAACTTATTTCTCCCAATTATCTTCACCCTTCTGGCTGCCTTACTTGGTACAAAGTACCCAAACCTAACAGGAATAAACTCTCACCCAAGGCCTTTCCCTCAATTATCCTTTCCTATCTTCATCAAGGAAACGGGTATTGTCTCCTGGATCTCTTTGAAAAATGTGTAGTAAAATCAAGGGATTGTATCTTCAACAACAATGCCTTTCCCTATGGATCCTCCAGCCGGGACGCAATTACAGATCATCTCTCTACCCCCTCTGAACTGCCATGGCCCTTTTTTCCTTCCTCTCCTTCCCCATTCCCTTCTCAGTTGTTACTTTCCCCACCCCCTAAACCTCAGCCCTCTTTTTCCGCTCCTCAGCATGTTGTCTTGGATAACTCCCCGCCATCATCAGTGGTCCCACCCATTGTACACTCTCCCTCCTTTTCTCTTCCACCCACTGACCCCAGTACTATTACTGTGCCCTTGTCCTCCATGCCATCTCCTTCCTCTGATGCTGCACCTCCCCCTCCTAAGCAGGATCCCCAGAATCATCATGATTGCTCCACCAGTCCCTGCCCATCCAATGACTTGTTTTTACCTTCCCCTATGTTCCCCTCTCCTTCCCCTTCCATCTACAACTTTTCTGTCAAGTCACCCCCGTTCTCCCCTCCTCTCTCTCCATCTGCAAAACCCTCCTCTCCTCCTTTTTGCTCTTCTTTCTCCCCTCCTCCTCATCCTTGTTGCTCCACCAGAACCACCCA
The DNA here is from genome assembly GCA_025617555.3 of Puccinia polysora. Lineage (NCBI taxonomy): Eukaryota > Fungi > Basidiomycota > Pucciniomycetes > Pucciniales > Pucciniaceae > Puccinia > Puccinia polysora. The sequence continues at coordinate 24,844,382 of CM062634.1, read as the reverse complement.
TCCTCCATCACAATTTGGAAATTTTTCCCAATCTGCCACTGTTAAGAATGATCTTGTGGCGCCAACTATTTTGAAACATCTTATGAAATTGCCTCATCAACACCGTTGGATTTCCTCTGCTCACAAAGGGTTGTCTTCCCTCCAAGTCATGAAAACATGGGTACTTGTTCCTCCTCCTAAAGTCCAAAAGGTCATCCATTGCAAATGGGTATTCAAAGTGAAGTGTTGTGCCAACAGGTCAATAATCAAGCTCAAGGTGCATCTAGTTGCAATGGGTTTCTCTCAAATCCATAGTCTTGATTACTCAGAGGTATTTGCACCCACCCTTTGTCTAGAAACTCTTTTCCTGCTTCTCACCCTTCTGGGAAAAAAAGGATGGGTTGGTGGACAAGTTGACTTCAAGACGGCTTTCCTGAATGGCTTTCTCAACAACAAAAATATATATGTCTCAAAATCCAGGATTTGAAGATCCAAACCACCCTGACTGGGTCTGTAAGGTCTCCAGAGCTATCTATGGACTGAAGCAATCCCCTGTCAATGGAAAATTGAGCTAAACTCAGCTCTCCTTTCCTTTGGTCTCTTGCACTCTTCTTACAACCCCTCTCTCTATTTCAAAACTGACGGAGGCTCTCTTGTTGGCACCATCAAAGCACATATGGACAATTTGGTCATTGTGGGGACAGCCAAATTTGTCTCCTCTTTCATCAAAAACATTGGAAAGTGTTTCTCTGTAGGTGCTGACAAGGAGCTTTCTCTGTTCTTTTACATCTCTGTTTGCGGTGAAATCACTTCCCAGACTGTCTCCATAGGCCAGGACCACTATATTTCCTCCGTTGTCTCTTCCTATTTCCCAGACCACATCACTCCTGCTTGCTCCACCAACTGTCAAAACTTCAAGTTTCTCTTCAAGCAGACCCCCAAAAGTCCCCTCCACAATAAAATCAACTCATTGGCTCCCTTCTTTGGATCTCAGAATGTAATTGTCCAGATATTTCTTTTGCAGTTGGCAAGCTATCTCAATTCCTCCAGGATCCATCTCTTGACCACTGGACTGCTGCTCTTTGCCTGCTTTCCTACCTGCACACCACAAAAGCTTTCCAACTGACTCTCAGTGGACCTGACCTCACTCTGTTTGGTTACTCTGATTTTGATGGGGCCAAATATTGAAATGATTTTTGTTCAATCTCAGCTTATACTTTCTGGCTGGGTAAAGGTTTGATCTCCTGGCACTCAAAAAAACAACTGACAGTGTCTCTTTCCAGCTCCAAGGCTGAGTACAAAGCCTTCTCAGATTCTTTCAAGGATGTTCTGTGGCTTTGCAACATCCTCTGAAAACTCTTCCTGCATGACTCTTCCCCGGTTCCTCTTTTTGTAAAATTAAGGCACAGAATCCCTGGCTAAAAACCCCAAACATCACTCCTGCACTAAGCACATTGAAATTTGTCACCATTTTATTGGGGAATTTTTTCCCGCAATTTCTTTACAGTCCATCATGTTGGTAGCAAGAACATGCTGGTGGATATGCTAACCAAAGCTCTACCCCGCATTCTTCTAAACTCTCATCAACATCTTTTTTGTCTTATAGGTGGTGGTTGGCAAGGGTGGGTGTTGGAGTATATCACAATCTCCACATACACCTTGTCTTTCTCAATTTCTTTATCTACTCTTTCTTTCATTACTTCATTTCTTCTTTATTTCTTCATTTCTATTCTTCTTATTATTCATTCTCAATTCTCATTATCTAGCCTTTTTACTCACATGTCACAAAATTCAATCATGTCTCAAGTCAGTCTGCTCTAAGCTACAAAACAAGTGTACTCTCATTTTCATTATT
>CM062634.1:24617548-24837548 GCA_025617555.3 Puccinia polysora | reverse complement strand
TGACGTGAAAAAGTGAATGCACTGATCTTGGAATCTCCAGATCAAGAGCAAAGCGGCCTATTGAAGTATATCATTTTGAAGATTAAAAAATATCAATCAAATCCAAGACTTGAACCTAAAGTCTTACAATCAAGTAGGGGCCGGCCAAAATTGACAGATATGCGGCAAGAACCATCTTGGTTTGAGCATTTTGAAAAACAACTCAAGGGGGAAAAAAGGACTAGAAGGGCTCCAAATAAGAAAAGACAAAATATTTTAAGTCTTTTCTTTGGGGATATGTTCATTTTTTTGTTTTGATGAACTTAGTTACTAACTAATGATGAATTTTTAGTCAAATTTGGCAGAATCTGAATCTGAATTTCATAGTTCAGAGGAAGAGACTGAAAGTAAATTGGGATCACTTAATTTGGAATCAGAATCCTCTGAAGAGGAAGACAATGTGCAGCAAAACTCAACCAGAAGCTCATCTTTGGTGAGTATTCATTTCATTGATCTGATTAAAAAAATGAATACTAAGTTAGTTTTCATTATAGGAACCAAACATGAAATACCTCAATCAAATACCCAAGAAATTTCATAAGTTCTTGGGTGAGGTTTGGGATCAAATTGGAGATGGGAATTGCAGATTTAGAGTCATTGCTAAATCTCTTGGTTATGAAGAACATGGTTGGTTCAAAGTGAGAAAATAAATGATACAAAAATTGGATAAACATAAAGCATGCTACATTAAGATGCTTGGTGGTGCAAAGGAGTTTGAAAAGATTAAACAAAGACTTGATGTTGAAGACATCAATGAAAAGATTCCCTCCTCAAAATGGCTGGCTAAATTAGATATGGGTCAAATTGTAGCAGACACATATTCCAGATCTATATGTTTCATTTCATTGGAGTCATGTGATACTTATACTCCAGTGAAAAATGGTGCTACTGATCAATCAGATCCAATTTTCATTTCCTTTGTAAACAATAACAACTGGGTTCTATTAGTACTTGAGGGAGAAATGATTCCAATCCCGCCCATTGTAGCAAAATGGTGTTCCTTGGTTTCTAAAAAATCCTCTGGTTGGGTTGATCATCTCAAAGATCAACTGCAAATGTATTCTAGATTATAGAGATTATAAAAATTGGCTTCATTTCATCATGGGGTTTCATATAAATTGTAATTCTAATGCAGATAACAAGTTCTATTAATATAGAGGGGTACCACATTTTGAACATCATTATGTTGAGTGTTTTGAGTTAACATCATTATATTGAGTGTTTTTAATGAGAGTTTAATGGTAAGTCAGTTCAACTTGTGTTGGGCTGATTCCATCCCAAGCTTAACTTATGTTAAGCTTTGGATGGGATCAGCTTAACACAAGTTGAACTTTTTTTTTTGGTGTTTTTACTTTAGGGCTGTTCAAAAGACTTGTATTTTTTTGACACTTTTACTCTAGGGATGGTCAAATGACTTCTTGGATTTTTTGCCTGTTCAAAATACTGGTATTTGTTTTTGAAATCTTACTTTAGGGCTGTTCAAAAGACTTCTTTGATTTTTGGGCCCTTTTACTTTAGGGCTAGTCAAGTTGAACTTACTTCAGGGCTTGTCAAGTTACTTGTCTTTTTTTTGGTGTTTTTACTTTAGGGCTTGTCAAGTTACTTGTCTTGTTTTTGGTGTCTTTAGTTTAGGGCTAGTCCAGTTACTTTTGTCTTTTTTGGGTCTTTTTACTTTAGGGCTAGTCCATTGGATAGTCCCAGTTTTTTTTTGTTTTTTATTTATTTATTTATTTTATTTTTAACCAAAAAATCAACATTTTTTGATTTCTTTGATTTTTTGGTTGATTCCTGGTTTTTGGAAGTTTTATTTGATTCCTGGGTTGTGTTAGTTCCCTTTCATTCCTTTTTTTTTTGGCTCACCGTGGTCCGGTGGCGTGTTGGATGCCACAAAACTACATTTGAGCCGTGTGGAATCCAACACACCATCAGACCAGGATGGGTGGGCCGCGCAACTCTTTGAGCCGTGAGGGTTTGTACGCAGCTTGGATTGGACCATGTGGCGTGCCACACAGCCCACTTTGAACCATGTCCATGGCTCAATGAGCCGTGAATTTAACATTACCCAAAGAAAAAAGAAAATGAAAAGAAAAATAAAAATGAAAATAAAAATAAAAATAAAAATAACAATAAAAAATAAAATAAATAAATAAATAAAAGAAAAGAAAAAAAAAGTTTTCATAGATTGTCCTTTATCCTCAAAAACCATAGTTATGTCATTGCTGGGCATTGTTAGTTTGTGTGATTTCTGGACTTGACAAGTTTGCCCCTGCAGTGGAGAATATGTCATAAGGGTCAGTTCTTTATGAAATTTTGCATGAGAAATCAATCACAATCCCAGGTATTGGTACTCCCCCCCCCCCTCAGGCTGTAACCCATAGGCACACCCCAGGGAATTTCCCTTGGTTTTGGTATGGCTTGTAAGATTCCATGAAGCCTTTGGGTATTTCTGGTCACCAATCATATTAAGCATTTAAGCATGTATTTTTTTCATGACAAGTACAAAACAAGATATTTAATTATTCATAACAATAATTCTAATTAATGAGAAAAAAAATGTTTTTTCTGGTTAATTCATAATTTTTTTGCTTTTTTTTATATGTATATGTATTTTTTTTGTTTTTTAGTAAAAAAAGTTCAAAATGATTAAAAAAAGAATCTAAATTAAATGGGAAAATTGAATTCTTGGTGCAAATCCCTAAGACAGAGCAATTGCTCAATTTTTCTTGGATTCAGTGATGATTCCTGCCAGGAAAAAATCCAAAAATCATTTGAGAAAACTTGCTCAAAGCTGCACTTGTGGCAGGAACTGCAAGATATAACCAAGCCATTTGGGCCATGAATCGCATAGAGCTTTTGATGTAAAGCCCAATATTGAAGGAGGTTGGTACCCCCTGGATCAGGTTCTTCCCTGAATTACTGGGTGATTTCCGCTTGAATCACCTCTGCTTGACTTATGGGCTGATACAAATCTAATCAAAAAAACTTGAACATCTGTTGGTAGTGGAGATTTATTTTGTATTATCTCTTGCATTTGGAGTTGAGGGGGCCCTTAAATCCTCTTCATATTCATCTGCAATTTCACAAAGCATAGAAATAATATTTTCCACATTCATTTTGAAGTTTTCCTCAATGAAACTGGCACAAGTAGCCCAGAAAATGGTCTTGAAGGTTGGATCCAAGATCATTGCAACTATGTGGGTTGTTTTTTGGATTAGATTTTTGAGGTAAACTTCAATCTTTTTGATCATCAAATTGGCTGGGATAATGAGTTGAGGTTGTTTTTCAAGGCCTCTCCTGTCAAGATGAAGATGCTTCAAGATAATGAAATATACTGGAATTGCTGGGTTCAAAGTTGGATTGTTTGAAGCACAAAGAATTTTGGTTTCCTCAGATAGGGGTTGAAGGAGGGAAATCATATCTTGGCTCCATTCATAAATTTTTAAGCCAAAATTTGGGTTTCAGTTTGATCTTGGCAGAAATTATTGCTGGACTCTTTGAGTAAGAGGAAACACTTAAAAAAATTTTAAAAGTTGAGTTCCATTGAGTTGAGAAATCAATCTCATGAAATTGGATTTTTTTTTTTGTAAAGATCAGGTTGAGAAATTGAAACATCCTTCTCAAATTTTTCACATTTTTTCAGGAAAAACAAACCCAATTATACAATCCATGGAATTTTTTGATTATAGATAATGCATTGAATTGGTTGCCATTGGGTGTAATAGTGAGGTATGAAATTCCCATGCCATTATTTCTTCCAGGATGATTATATTTTGATTCCATTTTTGATGTTGGGAGCTTTTTTTCAATCATTTTTTATTCATCTTCCTTGCTTCAAAGCAACAAAATTCTCACTTTTGCTTCCAGTCTGATGACATTCACAACACATCCAAGCATTTAAGTAGCATTGTTGAAGCCACCAATTTTTTGAGACATGTGGTTTGCCATCTTTTTATTGGTTGAGGTATTGCCAGCAATGATTTTAGAGAGCTTATCTCTTGCTCCATAATTCCCAAGCACCTCATCAAATTTCTCTTCAAACATTTCAACTGTGTTATGGAATGTGAACAATAAAAAATTAGCTCATGGGGTTTAAATTGAGCCTGCATAAAGAGAAGAAATAGAAGCATACCTTGAATGTAAGGAACTGCAAGTGTGAAGTCCTCAAGCTAAAATTTCTCATCAATTTAATGTGCTGTTACTGCCATAAAATCCACGTAATTGTGGGATGTCCAAGCATCAGCTCCAAATGAAATGGATCTTTTCTTCAAAATATGTTTGATCTTGATTTTTTCCTGTGTTTTGAGAAAGATGCAAGCAAGATGAGTGGATAAACTCATTTGGCCATCTTTGAACATGAGGGTCATGGCCCCCTGATTGAGAAGTTACAATATTTCCCAGAACAACTTTCTTTCAAATATTGTAAATGGTAAATCACACTCAGCCATGAAATAAACAAGTGCCTTCTTCAGTGTTTCACTATTAAGCTCTATCTGCAACATATTAAGGAGTAAATGAGCTCATAAAAATTAATTACAGAAGCAAGATAAGCAAATAAAAAAAACCTGTCAATTTAATTCTCCGTCCTGGTCCACTTCTCTAAATCCAAGTGTGATTCCTTCTTGGTCTTCTTCAAAAGTTGTGGGTCAGAAAGTTGGTGGATTTTCACCATATGGCCATGGAAATTCTTAGTTCTTCCACTTTGATCCCTCTTGAGAGTAGTACCACACATATTTCCTCCTTTGAAAGTGACCTGAAAAATTGCATTCTTACTATCAACACCTTCCTTGAATTAGTTCCAAAGCCATATTTGCTTTTGGTGTTGGCTACTACTAGAGGAGGTGTCATCTTCACTCAGATCATTGAGGTTTGTCAGATTTGACTGGGTTAAACTTGAAGTACAGTCAAGGGGATCAGGTGGAGGTGAGATCATTTTTTGTTTCATTTTCTTGAGGAATTGACTGGACCAATGAATCAGGGTAGCTTTGAGCAACTAAGAAGGATTTTATGGAGGAACAATCAAAGGGAGTGACAGAATGATCAAAGGGAGTGACAGAATGATCAAAGGGAGTGACAGAATGATCAAAGGGTGTGAAAGAATGATCAAAGGGAGTGACAGAATGATCAAAGGGAGTGACAGAATGATCAAAGGGTGTGACAGAATGGTTGACAGAATGATCAAAGGGAGTGAAAGAATGATCAAAGGGAGTGACAGAATGATTACGGGGAGTAACAGAATGATGAAAGGGAGTGACAGAATGATCAAAGGGAGTGAAAGAATCATCAAATGGAGTGACATAATGATAAAAGGGAGTGACCATGCACATACATACACAATTCACCTGGGGCTTTGGGGCATTCTGGGGCATTTTCAGGGTCTGGGGTTTGGGATGAGCCTCACACCCCCAGAAAAAGCCCCAGGTTAGAGCATTACCCCCCCCCCCCCCCCCCACACCCCTTCCACCTACCTTGAATCTGGTCCAAAAATAAGGTGGTGTTTGGCTGCATGGTGTATGTTTAACTGTAACTCCCCCCCCCCCCCCCTGCCTGCACACCAAATATAAGTTACAGGGAGTTACAGGGGGTTAAAGTCACAGTTACAAATTTTGGGCATTTTGCAATCACTGTAGCCCATCAAGTGTAACTTCCACAGAAGTTAAAATCCCATGCATCCCTCCACAAAAAGAGGTTACAGCAAGTTGCAAGGTTTTGACCTTGTAACTAGTTTTAACCATTTCCTTTCCCAACCATTCTTGAATGCTACAGTTACCAATCAGAGGGATGTTTGGCTGCAGGTCCCTGGGGACTCATCCAAAGTTACAGTTACAAATCCGCCCATCCTACAGTTACAGTTACACGTGGAAGCCAAATGGAACAAAAAAATACTCACCTTCTTTTCAAAAGAAAAAAAAATTGAAGGGAGAGGGGAGGGGGTCATCAGTAAGATTGAGTGTCAATACAGGCACCACCAAAAGTCAAACCGGTCCTGGATGTGTGTGTCTTGAGTGAGAGGGAAACAGGGGGTATAAAGAGAAAGAAGGGGACACCCATTGGAACATGCACAAGCCAGGGATTTTCTGCCAATCCAACCAACAAAAACGGCTTCCCAAGCTTGTTTTCCAGCAGCTCTGCTCCCTGTTCTTTGTGAAAAGGGAAAAGAGAAACCAACAAGCAAGCCAATGCAAGTTGATAGGACTATGAAGCCTTTCTAGAAGACTGGCAGACTACCTTAGTACTAGGGCTGGACCCCAAGGCATACCCAACCCCAAAAAGCAATTCTGATGCCCAACCTGCAGGTATACTCACTGGTTGGGTATCATTTTTTGATGACCCAACTGGTGTTGGTTATATACCCAAGGCCCAAGGCCCAACTGGCCTTTGGCCTTTGTTTCCATGGTATGCCCATAAAATCCCCAAGTCAACTTTTCATATTGCTCCCTTCCCTAATATCCAGTTGGGTCAGGATTCAGGGACAACAGTAATGATTTGATTTATCTGGATCAATGGTGGGGTGGCTCCTGGTCAATGTCTTTTGATAATCTTTGGTTATCCTCCTTTCTCCAGCTAGTTTTTCCCTTCTCCTTTGTCCTTTATATTGTTGTGTATCTCTCAGCTTCTGCTTTGTTGCCCCAGGCTCAACTATCCCAGCTTGACTGAGTCTTTTTGCCACTGGGGAGTGAGCCCTATGGGTTATTGATTTAAGGTTGGGGCACCTGGTGTGTTGAACAATCCAGGACACCTCAGAAAAAGGGGGAATTTTTTTTTTTAATTTTATATATATATATATTCTTTCATCTGACTATCATCAAAAAAAAAGAAAAAGAAAAAGAAAATCTGTGTTGCTATGAAAATTTTTCCATTTTCTGCTCCTCCAACTTCTTCCTGTACTAGTGGTCTAGGAAGGGCTCCCCAGGGCATTCAAGTCCTAGATCCTCTGCTCAATTCCTCCCCCTTGTGCTTGGCACCCAAATTTTTGGCTGAGCATGCGCAGACCATCATCATCATCCTGTCCACTCCTCCTCTCCCTCATCTCTCCTAAAATCCTCCTACAACCATCATCATCAAGAACTCCATCAACCAAGCCTTTTCCTGGCCCATTGAATCATCAACCTTGACTATCCATCACTAAACTCATCATTGTCCCATCAGATGAATAAATCAATCTACCAACCCTTCAATAGATCATTGATCTCAAATGATAATCATCACCATCCTAGCCTTCTTCATCACCATCCTAGCCTTCATCATACCCTAGATCATCATCATCTAAGCACTCATCATCATCCTATGACCCATCATCCATTAGATCATTATCATCACCAACCTAGGACTTGCTCCAAGCTTAAGATGGCTTTATGTTGATTGCTCTGAACAAACCACTGATTGAACTGCCAGATTGTCTGCTCGACCAAGAATATCATTCTCCTTTGACCCTCCCTTGTCATACCAATTGACCCACAAAGCCCTCATCTCTCACCTGCCGCTCATCCCCACGTGTGGGATGAGTATCCTCAACCCTTTTACCAATCCCACACCCATCAGTGACGGCAGGGAACCTTGTTCATCCTACATCCAACTGCTTCCCGCCAATCATCTACTGTTGCCTGTTGCAACCCATCATCTGCTTCCCACCAATCATCTACTGTTGCCTGTCACAACCCATCATCCGCTGCCTGCTGTCATCCTTGATGCGGGCTGGTTTCCATCTTTTCATCTCTTTTTTTTTTTTTTATATGTCCTAAACTTTCTGCTGCTATTGTTTGTTTGTTTGTTTTTTTTCATTACTATTTTCCCTTGTCCAGCTTTCATTATCTAAAAAAAAAAAAAAAAAAAAATTCTGCTTTTGTTTGTAGTTATCTCTTGTAAGTAGTCTACAGGGGCCTCTTGCCCATAAAACAAGGGGCTCTCCCCTGCCTTTTTCCCCATCATCATCACTGTAGGGAATCAATAAATCTGTGGGACCCTTTCCCTTTATCTGAGCATTCTTATCCTGGGTATATCTTTTGATTTCCCCTTGATCTTTTGAGCCTCCATACTCAAATCTTTTATCTGTCCTCTGTGACCTTATCTGTTATCACCAACCAATAGCCTTGCTGGTTGAAGAAGAATTCATTTGATTGAATTCTTGAGTGCGTTATACTGCTCTTGATCCCTTTTTCAACCATACTGGTCTGATCATTCTTTTTGATCATCCCTCTGGAACCAGTCACGTTTGACTGAGAGGTTTCTTTAGGCTTGAAACCTGGAGTTTTAAACCTCCCTTTATTTCTTTAAAAGTTGAATTCTGCCATGCTATTCTTGAGTCCCTTGAGAAGTGTTGGGTTATTCTTTTTTGAACTTGTTACTGTGTTGCTTCTAGAGCTTCATAAAACAAATTGCTTTTTTTTGTACAGCCACCCACTGTTATCTGGTACCCTTCAGGCACTGTGGAAACTTAAGAAGGGTTACCTTTGCAAGTTGTCCTGAGTTCCGGAAATTATTGGTCTAGCGTCTGTAAGATGATTGGGTGCAATGAGTTTTTAAGAAGAGAGAGTGATGATATGATGAAATTCCTTCCTTCCCCCAATCCGTAAGATGATGATCCTCCCCAACCCGGAGTTGAGGGTGAGGTCTTAAGTCCCCCCCTCAACCCTAGCCTAAGTACAACCACAAACAACAAGAACGAGTGATGAAATACAACCCTAAGCCGCAGAACCCTAGCCCAACCCTATCCCTCCATCCCTCGCCATCACCCGCGCCCTTTGGTATTAACGTAGCCCGGTTCGTCCTTCTCATGGCGCAGCCCTCCACCGCGCCCTACTCGGAGCCCCCCGTGTTTCCGTCCGCGCCTTCTGCAAATCCCGCGATCCGCGGGTCGGCCCACGCTTATGCCCGCGCGGGCCTCCCCAGCGCGTATAGCCCATGATCGCCCCGCCCTTGCCTTCCGGACTAGCCACCCGCAAGCTTGGTCGGGCTGGCTCCATCACTTGGTCCGCTTCTTCCAGGCGGGTCGCGGTCCGGCGCCGCCTGAGGTAGGCCCGACCCATACCTGGTGCTGAGCCCGCAGCCCCTACTGCTGAGCCCGCCGCGACTGCTGCTGAGCCCGCAGCAGGCACTGCTGAGACCGCGCGCACGCCAGATGCTGAGCCCGACCTACCCAACTGCTGAGCGCGCAGCCCACGACGCAGATCTCGATCCGGGGTTATAAATACAACACCACATCCCCCCTAAAGTTGAGTTCTGTCCCCAGAGGTCCTTCCATCACCAACTCGCCCCTGCCGCATCTACCAAACCACTTTCACCCCCTCCCCCAGTCCACCCCTACCCTAGCCGTCTTAGCCGCGCTTGTCCTTTGCTCCCCGCCATCGCCATGATCCCCTGTGATTACTGTGCCCGGAAAGGGCTAGTCTGTACGATTGTCCCTGGTTGACGTGCCTGCGGTTCCTGCTGTCGCGGTCACCGCTGCTGCTTGTTGGGGGAGGGTATGCCACGCCCTCCACCCACATCCGGCTCTTGTCCCCGGCCGCGCAAGAGGGCCCGTCCGGACTCGTTTGTGGTTTTGGACAATGACTTGGTCTCGGAGCACTCGTGGACCCCTCCTGGATTGCCCCCTGGCCGTCCCTCCCCAAACTCAAACCGCAACTCCACCTCTCCCTACCGTCGCGCTGGACCTCCCCGCAAGGAGGATTACCCAAACTTTGCGGCGTTCCGAGCGGCCATGCGATTCTGGGCGGACCGGGTTTGAGTGACGCAAGGTGCAAGGGACCCGCGCCTTGACAAGATTCTCCGGCGTCGTGCCCCTGGTCCTCCTCCGGCTCCCGCTCCTCCTCCAGCCCCGGCCCCAAGCCGGACCCCTCCTCCGGCCTCCTATCACTCGTCGGACTTGGACGAGAGGCCCCCGACCCCGCGAGGCACCCCTCAACCGCCCGCGTCACCCATTGTTATCCCCTTGTCGCCTCCTGTCTGTCCGAGTGGTCCAGATGGTCCCCCGGAGGCTGCCTTCTCCCCGGTCCCGCCTCCCCCCAACCCGCCCAAGATTCCGGACATTCCTGTCCTCCCGGCTCTCTTGCTTGCGAGGTTTGATGCAATGGCGGACGACGCGGATGGGCTACTCCGGCAATTCCTGGCGGTCCCTCAAGCCCACACCACTGATGACCGTCGGGAACTCTTGGAGGCCTTCCGAACCCTGGTCGCGGCGGCTCGCGCGGACGCAGAGGATATGATGAGGATCCGCTTGACTTAGACGGATTGCCCCCCCCTTTCCTACTATTATTATTATTATTATAAATTTTTTTTTTTTTTTTTATAGTTCCTATTCCGCGCCCTTTTTTTGCAAAGAAAGACTTTTGCCGCGCCATTTCGTGAGAGCCTTGAGAGAATTCCGCGTACGCGCGTTATGAGTGAGAGTGAGATTGAGACAAAATTGAGATCCGCGCCCCGCCCGTGCACTGAGCCAACAAAGTTTTCCGGAAGGTACCTGGTCCGCCCCAGCCAAACTGCCACACAGTTCCCCGTACCCACCCTGCAATAAACAAAACAACCCTACACCAGCGCGCGCACACCGTTATCCAAGAGAGAGGAAGAGAACATAAGGGAAACAAACACTCTGGGGTGTCTAGCTGTTCCGGCTGTGAACCGGCTAGAACACCCCCTTACCAAATCAGACTCGTCCCGCGCGTGTTCCACCCATAATCCGCACCCATTACTCCATACACAAGACAACAGGTCAAGAGAAAAACAGAGAAAAAGATCCAAACCTTAAAGAAAAAGATTACTTTTTTTTTTTATACCTGGGGCCTCCGCTCCTCGTCCCGCGTGCCCATCCGCGGGGCTGGTCCTCGCGTTCACGGGCCTGGCTTGCGCCGCGCCCGCGTCCCTAAAAAAACCAAACATAGCCGACACCAGTACCAATTCGTGAAACCAGTTTACACAAGAAATAGGAAAACGGACATTCTGGGGTGTCTAGTCATCCCGGCTGTGAACCGGCTAGAACACCCCCTCACCAAATCAGGTTTTTGCCCTACTCGCGCCCCCCTTTGACTTGACAACTGTCCCCAGCGACTCGTAGCCTTTCACTCCTCCGGGGCGGCGCGTCAAGCGCGGGCTCCTCCTCAACCAACGAACCCAACCTGCCCATTGACTCTGGACCCTCAGGTTTGTCCTGCGCGTCGGCGCCATTGCCAGCCGTCTTGTCGAAGGAGGTGGAGCCGCGTGCGAAGAAGCGCTTCACGTGCAAAGCCGCTGCCTTCCGTTTGTGCGGCGCCCCATCCAATTCCTTGAGTTGATAACTCCCGCCCTCAAACTTGGATGCCACGCGGAAGGGGCCGTTCCATCGGTTGGCAAAAAGCTTACCACACTGAGACTCCAAACTACAGTTGTACAGCAACACTAAGTCCCCCTTCCGCAACGGATCCCGGAGACGATGGGAACAGTGCTTGTCCCAGTAGCGGACCAACGCCGTCCTGGTCTTTTGCAACCTATCCGCGGCCTTCGCCAGGGTCTCATCCCGCCGGAGAAGCTGTTTGGCGCGCGCCTACACGAGCTCCGCAGAGGTCTGCACCTTCCACCAATTGATGCCCAAGAAATTTTCCAGCTCAATGTCCACCGGAAGGACCGGGCTCTGTCCGTAGAGGAGTTCATAAGGCGAGTAGCCCGTCAAGCGCTTGACCAATATCCTGTCCGCGAAGAGGACCACCGGAAGGGTCTCCTGCCACCGCTTCCCGTCCTTGCCACACATCTTCACCAGCGCGTCCTTGATCAGCTGGTGGCCGCATTCAATCATCCCGGCACCCTCAGGGTAGTACTCCGTGACCCGCCCAAACTTAGCCCCGCAGCTCTGAACTAACCCCATTAAGCGGCCTTGGAACTCCGCGCCCCCGTCGACAGTGACCAGTCGGAGCAAACCATACCGCGCGAACCAATCTTCCTCCAAAAACTGGGTGACCCTTTCCGCCAACAGCTTGACCAGCGGACGCGCCTCAACCCAACCCAACAAGTCGTCCCGCGCGACCAGCAGGTACGCGAACTTCCCCGCCTTGATGTGAACCACGTCAAGGGAGACCCGTCCGAACAAGGCGTCCTCCCCTGTAGGGTGACCCACCTCCCTCGGGAGCCTAGAACTCCGCCTCTGACAAGCCTCGCATGACTTCACCCACTCGCGCACCGCGCGTACCACCCCCGGCCACCAGAACCTTGCTTTCACCCACCGCCGCGTTTCGATCTCGCCTCGATGCCCAAGGTTGTCGTGAAGACACCGCAGAATCACTTCCTGGTCCCTCCTTGATGTCGCGACCACCAGGGGCACGGGGGTGCACCTCCGCCACAGTTGCCCCTCCTGCAAATAGAAGTTGGTCGTCCGCCGTTTTGCCCACCAAATTACCGTTTCCGACGTACCTTCCAGAAATCGGAGATCCTGCAGAAAGAAGCACAACGTTGCGTAACGCCCGGACTGCTGCAGCGGAAAAGCAACCTCCGTCTCCATCATGCCCACCCGGATAACCGGAGATTCCACGTCCAAGTGTTCCGCCCCTTCAAACGGATCCTCGCGCGGGTACCGCGACAGCGCGTCGGGAATTGTGAACGCCTTCCCTGGGACATGAACCACACTAAAGGCAAAGAGTTGAAGGAACGCAACCCACCTAGTCATCGGGGCGTTCGGCAGCGTCGGCAAATTGATCATCCGCGCCAGAGCCTCTGCGTTCACCAAGAGTTTGAAATTCACCCCCCAAAGCAAATGCTGCAGCCTTTGCACAATCTTGGTGACCCCGCACAGTTCCAACTTCGGTTGCGAATACCGACTTTCCGTCGCAGTGAAGGTCACGGATTCATAAAGAACCGGCCTATCCTTACCATCCTCCTCCTGCGTCAGAACGCCTCCTGCGCCGAGTTTGCTAGAGTTGACGGCCAGGGGGATCCCTCCCAATTCATAGTCAAGGTCCCGGAGGACAATGTCGCGCCCCACAATCTCCTTGAGCTTCGCGAAGGCAGCGTCACACCCCGCCGTCCACTCCCACGCCGCACCCTTACGCGTAAGTGCCCGCAGCGGACTCTCCACCTCCGCGAACCGCTCAATGAACATGCGGACGTAGCTGCACAGCCCCAAAAACTGGAGGATATGCAAAGGCATCCGTGGAGTCGGCCATTCGAGGACTTTATTCCGTTTCTTCTCCGCGATCCTCCGGCCGTTGGCGCCCACCACGTGTCCCAGCACCTCCAGCACCGGAACGCAAACCGCCAACTTACTCCCTGACACCGTAAGCCCCGCCTCCTCAATTCGGAACAAGATCCGCTCCAACGTTCTTGCGTATTCCCAGACGAAGCGGCAAATCCTCGGGGCTTCCTCCAACACCGCGCCCCCGTAGTCCATCTTTGGCCCCTTGATCCCCGCATTGTCAATGAAGATCAGAGCCCCCTCCGGGATGTTGTCCCGTAGTATCCACGTCATCTGAGCCTGGTAAACTGCCACCGAGTTTGTTGCGCCCTGCGGCAGCCGCGTCAACTGCATTTGTCCCAGCCCTGTTTTGAACGCGGTCAACAGCCGCGATTTGGGGTGTAGCTCCCGCTGATTGTACCCCCCCATCACATCGACCAGTCCGTAACACGCGCGCCCCGCCATCGATTCCAAGAATTTGTCCACCCGCGGCGGCAATCCTGCGTCCCGGATGGTGAATGAATTCAGCCGCTGCAGGTCGTGGACGATCCTCAGCGACTTCCCGTCCTGCTTAACCACCGCAAAGATCGGGCTAGAGTAGCTCGATGTGGACTGCTCGTACAAACCCGTTCTAACGCGCTCCCAAACCAGCTCCAGAAAGGGCTCCTGTACGGACCGGGGAATTGGAATTGGCTTGATTTGCCAGGGTTCGTGCGGCACCGTGGGGATTACGTAAGGGTCGCCGATTCCTCTTTTCAACAATCCGCGCTTGTCCGGCCCAAAGGCGAGGGCCTTCTCGCAAAGCACCAACACCAATGCCAGCAAATCCTTTTCCTCCACACTCAACCACCCCGCTGGCCCAAAGTTAAGCGCCTCAATCCTTTCATCCGTGATCCGCGCTGACTGGGTTACCCACCCCAACGTCTTCAATGGACTTACCCAGGGATCCCGAGACCAGATGATTGGTCTCAGGGGCCCGTTCAGCCCCTGCGGCATTGGTTTGTTCCGAGGCCGGACCTTTTGCGCCACAGGCTTATACCGCCCCGCGTTACACCTAACCATCCGCACGCGTCCGTCGTCGTTGTCATGGATCCTGGCAACAATCAACCTGCGGCTTTTGCCTTTGCTCACAAGCGTGGCACTATGGTAGGGTTTTTGAAACGTGGTACCTCCCGGTGACGCGTACCAAGGAAAAGAACTTACTTCTGCCGCCCGCGCCCTCCGCGCGCTTCCCTCCACCCCCTGCTCCTCCCTAGTCGGCCGCCCGCGCAAGACCGGAGCCTGTCCCGCGCGGTTGCCGCGGTTGACTAGGCAAAATCCCCCGTGAGGCGGCCCTCGCAGCCGTTCCCCCCGTTGGATTCCGTCTCCTTGCCAGCCGCCGCCAACCGCACCCACTTCCCTTTCCCGTGGTCGGAGATCGTTGTCTTGAACTTGGCCCCGGACGCGTCCTCTACTGTCAGCGCCTCCGTCCCTTCCTCCTTGTTGAACGCCATCCGGGCCCGGAACCCAAACATAAACGGTTGACCCAAAATCACGTCGCCGCACTCCACCAAAAGGAATGACAGCGGCTTACGGACCTTTGCGACCTCCACCTCTTCTCCTTCCACCACCCCGTCCACCAAACACTCTCCACCGTTGAGCGCCCGCAATCCCATGGCGCACTTCCTCCGGACAAACCCCAACTTGTCTACCAACTTCGACGGGAGCAAGTTAACCATTGACCCGCTGTCCACCATTGCCCATACCTTCCGATCCGCGATCTTCATCAAGACGTAGGCAAGCGGGACCAACACGTCCTTGGGTGGGCACAGCTCGCGTTCCCCCCCCTCCTCTGCTGCGTTCACGCGCTGCACCGTTGCCGGAACCCTGCCGCGCCCGTACTCCCTTAGCGCCTGCACCATCTCTTTGACGACCACCGGAGAGACCGCGGCCAGCTCCCGTAGCATGAGAGGAACTGGCATCTCGCTCCCCATCACCCGCCGCACCACTTCCGCGGCCTTCCTTCTTCCTCCGGAGCCGTCCAATGGCGTGTCGCCCAACGGTCCTGGCGCACCAGTCTTCGGGGCTTGAGTCGCCAGCCGCTCCTTCACGTCTACCTCCATCTTCTCTGATAAGATTTGCTTGTCCGCCGCCAACGCCCTAACCTCCGCCTCCACTTGCGGAGCTTGCCACGTGCCGGGCCCGGTGTGGTGTCATTATATAGCCTCGGGTCGGGGACTGCGTCGCGGCCTGCGCGCTCAGCATCTGGTAGGTTAGGCTCAGCAGTTGGGGTGCGCCGGTTCTCAGCAGTAGCCGCTGCGGGTTCAGCAGCAGCCGCTGCGGGTTCAGCAGCAGCCGCTGCGGGCTCAGCAGTAGGCGCGGCGGGATTGAGCACGCGACTGCGGGCCGGGCCTGACTAAGGGAGGCGGGCCGCGACCCGCTTGGATGTCCGACTCATGGATGGAGCCGGGCCGATCGGGTTCTCGGAGCGGCTAGTCGGGGAAGGAAGAAGCGGGGCGACAGCGGGGCTATATGCGTGGCAGCCGCGCGCAAGCGCGGGCCGGCCACGGGACGGGAAATTCACGACGACGCGTCGGGTGGATGCGCGCAAGCGCGGTGGATCTTGGGTATCGCGCGGCGGAGGGCCGCGTCGCGAAAAGACGAACCGGATGCGCGTAATGACAGGCGAGCTGGCGGGGGTAGGGTATGGGTATGGGTTTAGGGATAGGTTAGGGTTCTGGGTCTAGGTTTCCTTCTTCATGGTTGTCAGTCTGTCTTTGTGCTTGTGCTTAGGTTAGGGTTGAGGGGGAGGGCTCAAATACCCTTCCCCTCGACTTCGGGTTGTAGGGGGGCATTCTATTCCATTCTATCATTCTCCCATCCATCAATCTACATCTCATTCTCTCATTCTCTCTCTCTCTCCTCTCGGAGTAAAGGAAAGGAAGCATTCTCGGTCTTACAGACGCTAGAACCATCGATCCCGTAACTAGGGACAACTTCGTGAGGATCAACCTCTAAAGTTTCCACATCTGGGGGTCTGGCCGGGAAATCTCGATCCGTTCTCAGTCTCTTGAAGATTACGCAGAATGCTACCGACAACCACTCCGGGATCCAATGCTCCCCTTCCCTACCCTCCACGCCCGACTCCCGTCTCTGCTGCTCAACCCCCTCCGCCACCGTCCGCTCATGCTCCTAGAGTCAGCGGGTTCGCTCCTCCCTCGGAAGGGTCGTCGGACATGGCGGTAGAGGCCCCTCGCCGCGTTTGGTTGAGGCCGAGGGATTTCCCCCATCTTTGGTTCAGTACTTCGGATGTCGAGCGGTTCCTTTCTAGGTTCGAAGGGATCGCGGACTCGGAGGGCGCGTCGGGCGCAGATAAGGTTCGGACTATCGTGCTGTTCATTACTGAGGAGGAGAAGCTGCGGGACGTGGAAGAAATGGTTGGATACGAGAGGCAAGACTGGGGGAAGTTGAAAAGCGAGATGTTGGCGAGGTGGGGAAGGCGTGAACCTCGGTTTCGGGAAAGCGACTTCGATCAAGCTGCGGAGGAGGCAATCGAGAAGGGCGGGGTGCGATCGCGCAAAGGATTAGTGGAATACATGTCAAGGTTCGAGCGAATCTACGGGTACCTTGCAAAGAACGAGGTCGTCGCGGGTCAGACGGGTGCCATGAAGCGGGCTTTCCTGGGGGGTCTCGCGCCCCAGCTTCGTTCCAGGGTGCAACGATACCTGTACGACCACGGCCTGGTTAAGAGGTCGTTGGATGGGAGCGTCGCGATTCTCCCCGATCTTTCGGTTATCCGTCAAGCCGCGGAAAGCGAAATCGATTTGGATGAGCTCATCGCGGATACGGCACGAACGTACCCATCTTCCTCCAAGAAATCGGTCACGATCTCGGCGCCGGCCCCCGACCAAACTTCGGCCGCGCGGCCGCCGACGCCCTCTCATGTCGGACTTTCCCAGCAGCCTCCGGGACCATCTGTCGGGGAGATAACGGAGATTCTGCGGGACATAAGGGTTTTCCTCAACCGGACACCGGCTCCTACAGCTCCGGCAGCCGCACCGATTCCGGCGGCTCCTTCTCAACCGCGCGCGGTGCCGCCTCACATGGCGGAAGGGTTCCAGCCTTCTAGCGGATCATCCGGATTGTACGGGTCGCCGCGATGCTCATATTGCGGGGTGAGAGGGCACTGGAAGTCAGTTTGTGAGGATCTCACTCGGGACATGGACAAAGGGCTTGTTCGCGCATCCGGGATGACGTACATATTTCCGACGGGCGAATCGGTGGATCTGACTAAGGACAAGCCGCCACCAATGGTGCAAGTGCGGGAAAGAGCGAAGGCTAAGACCGAGACTGCTCGGGTCTCGCTTGGGATTGTCACCGCGCCCGGAACATGGGTAGCTCCGAGAGTGGAGGCCGAAGTCAGGGCGTTGGCGACGAATGAGCGCATTGCAATGGATGTCGACGAGCGATCAACGGCTTCGAAGCCAGTCGCGCGAGTGCCGATTTCGGACGGGCCGTCTTCTAATCCCGTGGGAAAGAAGAAGGCCGCGGACATCGTCCGGAGGGTAATGGGGAACAACTCACCAATACCCCTGACCCTACGAGAGCTAGCGGCGGTGTCCCCCGCGGTCGTCGACGAGATGGTCCAGGCCTTGAAAGATTGCGGTCAGGGTCGGGTGCCGACAACGGTTCAGCGGGTTAACGTGGCGGAGGAGGAAATGGATCCCGAGCCGTGCCGGTCGAAGTCGGTATCCGTCCCGCTCGCTTATGTCGCGATGACCATCGCCGGGCGGAAGGTGTGGGCAATGGTGGATAGCGGGTCGATGGTCAACCTGCTCCCATCAAGGTTAGTGGACGAGCTCAGTCTGGTGCGGAGGAAGTGTGCGATGGGTCTTCGGGCGTTAAATGGCGGGGAATGTCGCGTGGACGGGGTAGTAGAGGCGGAGGAGGTGGAAGTCGCCAAGGTCTGTAAGCCTCTGTCATTTCTCTCAGTGGAGTGCGGAGACGTGATTCTAGGACGGCCATTCATGTTTGGGTTCCGAGCCCAAATGGCCTTCAACGCCGAGGAAGGAACGGAGGCGCTGACCGTCGAAGACTCGCTCGGAGCACGGTTCGAGACGACGATCTGCGATCACGGGAGAGGGAAATGGGTACAGGACCCAATGTCTGGCGGCAACGGAGAGTCCGGCGCGGGGGTTGACCGTAAGGGTTACCCTGCGGAGGATTTTTCCTAGTCGGCCGCGGGAACCGTGCGGAGCAGGCTCCGGCTCTGCACGGGCGGCCGACAGATGAGGAGCAGGCGGGGGAGGACGCGCGTGTGGCGCAGGTGCCGGAAGTAAGTCCCATTCCTCAGTATGCATCGCCGGAAGGCTCTACGCTTCGAAAACCCTATCATCGTGCCACAGTCGTGAGCAAAGGCGAAAGCCCCGGTCTGGTCATTACTAGGACTTACGACGGCGACGATCGGGTCTGGATGGCGCGGTGCAATGCGGGCAAGTACAAACCGGTAGCGCGGAAAGTCCGGCCGCGGAACGAGCCAATGCCTCAGGGGCTCAACGGACCCTTACGACCGATTGCGTGGTCCCGCGACCCGTGGGAGACGCCCCTTAGGAAGAATGGATGGGTAACGCGGTCGGCGCGAATCACGGACGAGCGGGTGGACGCCCTTAACTTTGGACCGACGGGATGGCTGAGTGCGGAGGAGATGGATCTGCTGGTGTCGGTATTGGTAATAAGGGAGAAGGCACTTGCTTTTGGACCGGACGAGCGCGGGTTGTTGAGAAGTGAGATTGGGGACCCTTACGTTATTCCCACTGTCCCTCACGAACCGTGGCAAATCAAGCCGATTCCGATCCCCCGTACCGTTCGGGAGCCCTTTCTGGAGCTGGTACGGGAGCGCGTGAGGACGGGGCTTTACGAGCAATCCACGTCAAGCTACTCGAGTCCTATCTTCGCGGTCGTTAAGCAGGACGGGAAGTCGCTAAGGATTGTTCACGACCTTCAGAGGCTAAATTTGTTCACTATTCGCGACGCGGGGCTTCCCCCGCGTGTTGAAGAATTTCTGGAGTCGATGGCCGGGCGCGCTTGCTACGGGCTGGTGGACGTGATGGGGGGATATGACCAGCGAGAACTCCACCCTGACTCGCGGCCACTGACGGCGTTTGAAACCGGGCTGGGAAGGATGCAGCTGACGCGGCTACCGCAAGGTGGGACCAACTCAGTGGCGGTATACCAAGCCCAAATGACCTGGATACTACGCGACGACCTTCCGGAAGGCGTGCAGATCTTCATCGACGACGCTGGCATTAAAGGCCCCAGAACGGACTACGAGGGCGCGGTCTTAGAGGACGCACCCGCGATCCGGCGATTCATCTGGGAATACGCGGAAACTCTGGAACGAGTCCTCTTCCGAATTGAGGAGGCAGGCCTTACTGTGTCCAGGAAAAAGTTGGCGGTCTGCGTTCCGGCGCTCAAAGTACTGGGGCATGTCGTGGCCTACGACGGGAGGCGAATAGCGGAGAAGAAGCGGAATAAGGTTCTTGAATGGCCGACCCCTCGGACAGTGTCGCACGTCCTGCAGTTTCTGGGGTTGTGCAGCTACGTCCGCATGTTCATCGAGCGGTTCGCGGAAGTAGCGAGCCCAATGCGGGCATTGACGCGTAAGGGGGCGGAGTGGAAGTGGACCGAGGGATGCGATGCCGCTTTCGCGAAGCTCAAGGAAATCGTGGGGCGCGACATCGTCCTTCGGAACCTCGATTACGACGCCGGAGGGATACGCCTGGCGGTTGACTCTAGCGAGCTCGGCGCGGGGGGGGTCTTGACACAGGAGGAGGACGGAAAAGATAGGCCGGTGCTCTACGAATCGGTCACCTTTACCGCGACAGAGAGCCGGTATTCGCAGCCGAAGCTGGAACTGTGCGGTGTCACCAAGATCGTACGGCGGTTGCAGCACCTCTTGTGGGGCGTGCACTTCGAGCTCTTGGTTGACGCGGAGGCCTTGGCGCGAATGATCAACTCACCGACGCTGCCGAACGCGCCCATGACCAGGTGGGTAGCGTTCCTCCAGTTATTCTCCTTTGACGTGGTGCACATCCCGGGAAAGGCGTTCACGATGCCGGACGCGCTGTCGCGGTACCCGCGGGACGACCCATACGAGGGGGCGGAACCTTTGGACGTGGAAGCTCCGGTCGTTCGGGTAGCAAAGACGGAGGCGTCGGTTTGTCTTCCGTTGCGTCAGTCGGGACGTTACGCGGTCTTGTGCTCTTATTTGCAGGATCTCCGGTTCCCCGAGGGCACGACGGAAACGGTCACCCGATGGGTGAGGCAAAACGTTCTGAACTTCTTCTTACAGGACGGTCAGCTATGGCGGCGGAGCGGCTCCGTGCCTCTTGTGGTCGCGACTTCTAGGGCCGACCAGGAGGTGATTCTAGGAAGTCTGCACGATGACCTTGGTCATCGGGGTGAGGTCGAGACGCGGAGGAGGGTGAAAGCGAGGTTTTGGTGGCCGGGGGTCGTTTGCGCGGTGCGCAACTGGGTAAAGTCGTGCGAGGCCTGCCAACGGCAAATCTCGAGGCTGCCCAAGGAGGTTGGCCACCCCACGGGCGAGGACGCGCTGTTCGGGCGCGTTTTGCTGGACGTGGTCCACATCAAGGCGGGTAAGTTTGCGTATTTGCTGGTTGCGCGCGACGATCTGTCTGGGTGGGTGGAAGCGAGGCCCCTGGCGAAACTATCGGCGGAAAAGGTGGCTCAGTTTCTGGAAGAGGACTGGTTCGCGCGCTACGGGTCGCTTCGCTTGGTCACCGTCGACGGAGGGGCGGAGTTTCGGGGACGCTTGATGACGCTGGTGCAGAATTGTGGAGCGAAGTTCGGCCGCGTGACGGAATACTACCCGGAGGGCGCGGGGATGATCGAGCGGGGACATCAACCAATCAAGGATGCCCTGGTGAAAATGTGCGGCGAGGACGGCAAAAGGTGGCAGATGGCACTCCCCGCGGTCCTTTTCGCCGATTGGATCTCCGTGAAGCGCTCGACGGGGTATTCGCCTTACGAGTTACTCTACGGGCAGCGGCCCGTGCTTCCCGTGGACATCGAGCTGAACACGTTTTTGGGCGTGGATTGGTGGAAGGTTAAGACGTCCGCGGATCTGATCGAGGCGCGCGCGGAACAGCTCCTTAGGCGTGAGGAGACCTTGGAAAAAGCCGCGGAGCGGTTGAAGAAAACCCGGACGGCGTCAGTCCGCTATTGGGACGAGCGTTGTTCCCATTGGCTCCGGGATCCGTTGCGGAAGGGGGACCTGGTCCTGTTGTATAATCGGAGTCTGGAATCCCAGTGGGGCCGGCTTTTCGCCAACCGGTGGAACGGGCCGTACCGCGTGGCCTCTAAGTTTTTGGGCGGCAGCTACGGGCTTGAGGAATTGGACGGGACGCCGCTTAAACGGAAGGCCGCGGCTTCGCACGTAAAACGCTTCTTCGCGCGCGGTTCCACTTCCTTCGACGAGACGGCGAGCGATGATTCGGGGCCCGGGGGCAAGGCGGTCTCGGAGTCGGACGACGGCGCGGATCGTTCGGACAGCGTAGTAGCGGCGCGCGACGCGCTACCCCGGAGAAGTAGGAGGTTGCAGACGGCTGGGGACAGCTGTCAAGCTGGGGGGGGGGCGCTAGGTGGTTAAAGCTTGATTTGGTAAGGGGGTGTTCTAGCCGGTTCACAGCCGGGACAACTAGACACCCCAGAATGTTCGTTTCCTTATGTTTTGGTTTGGGCTTGGCTTTGGATTGGGACTGGCTATGGGTTATTTATTGCAGGTACGCGGGCGCGGCGTGGTGTCGGGCCCGCAAACGCGAGGACGAGCCCCGCTCACGGATGGCGGGACGAAGAGGTAACTGCAAAAAGGTAACTGCAAAAAAAAAAAAAAAAAAAAAAAAAAAAAAAAAAAAAAAAAAAAAATGGAATGAATGGAATAATAAATATAGGATATTTTGTTTCTCTTCTTTGGATTTGGGCTGTTTTCTTTCCTTTTTTTTCCTATTTCTCTCCTGTTTCTTTCTTCAACGGACGGGCGCGACGGTCGGGACGCGGATTTAAGCTTAGCTTGGTAAGGGGGTGCTCTAGCCGGTTCACAGCCGGAACGACTAGACACCCCAGAATGTTCGTTCCCACCGCCTCTCCCCTATACTCCCGGTTGTGAGCGCGCGCTGTCGGCGCGGTGTTTGTTTTGTTTTGTAGAACGGGTACGGGGAACTGTGTGGCAGTCCGTCTGGGGCGGTCCAGGTACCTCTTTTCGTCGGGATAACTGGTCACTTACGGTCTCTCACAGAGGGAGCGCGCGGACGCGGATCTCAACCTCAACCTCACTCACACTCACTTCTCACGCGGACACGGATCTCGGCACTCACACTCACTTTTCACCCGGACGCGCGGACGCGGCCCTTTCGTTTCCTCGCGCAGCAATATATATTTCTCCTACGAACGCGGTACAACAATGGGACAAGAGAGTACACGGGAAAGGAGAAAAGGAAGGGGGTGAGGGCGTCTAAGCCATTCGCATCATCTCCTCCATGTCCGCCCTCGATGATGCCAGAAGGGCCCGGTAAGACGCCAAGAACTCGCGCCGGGATTCGGAGGATTGGGCTCCGGGGGTCACCAGGAAGTTGCGGAGCATCGCGGTCGACCTTTCCGCAAAAGCCTCGAAGCCAGCCGCCGGGAGTGCCATCACGACCGGGATCTCCGGGATCTCGGGGGAGTTGGAGGAAGGCGGTGCCGGTGCTGGGACAGGGCTTGATCCGAGCGGACAAGGAGGTGATGAGGGGGTCCCTGGGGCATCGCGCGGAGGGCTCGGTCCATCTGGGGGCGACGACGGAAC
Organism: Puccinia polysora; assembly: GCA_025617555.3. Taxonomy (NCBI): domain Eukaryota; kingdom Fungi; phylum Basidiomycota; class Pucciniomycetes; order Pucciniales; family Pucciniaceae; genus Puccinia; species Puccinia polysora. The sequence continues at coordinate 24,814,545 of CM062634.1, read as the reverse complement.
AACAATCGGGGACGGCGGAGGAGGGACCTCGGGGGTAGTAGGCCTCCCGTCCGAGACCACTGGTGACGCGGGCGGCGGTGGAGTACCTTGCGGAGCTGGGGCGGAAGGAGCTGGTGTAGGGGCCGGAGGGGGAACCGGGGCTGCGGCAGCGCAACGTCGGAGAATCTCATCGAGTCGCGGGTCCCTCGCGCCTTCCCTCATCCGAACGCGGTCCGACCAGAATCGTACGGCCCTCCTATAGTCGTCAACGGACGTGAAATCCTCCTTCCGCGGCGGTCCCGCGCGGCGAAAGGGGGAAGCCGAGTCGCGATCCTCGCTCGGCGGAGGGCGACGGGACGGAGAGCCCGGCGGAGTCCACGAGTCCTCCGAGATGGTGTCGTCGTCCGAAACCACGAACGGGTCCGGACGAGCCCTTTTGCGCGGCCTGGGGCGGGAGCCGAAGTTGGGTGGAGCTCGGGGCATGCGATCGCTAAGTGAGCAACGGCAATGGCCGCGACGGCAAGCGACACAGGCGCGTCGACCAGGAGCGATCGAGCACGCCTGCCCGGTCCGGGCGCAGAATTCGCAGGGGAGCATGACGGCGATGAGTGTGGAAGGGGAGTTGGTGGAGTGTGGTGGAGTGTGGAAAGAGGAGTGGGTAGGGAGGAGCGGGGTGCGGGTAGTCGAGGTGGCGATGGGAAGGGACCTCTGGGGACAGAACTCAAGTTGGGGGGGGATGTGGTGTCATTATATAGCCTCGGGTCGGGGACTGCGTTGCGGCCTGCGCGCTCAGCATCTGGTAGGTTAGGCTCAGCAGTTGGGGTGCGCCGGTTCTCAGCAGTAGCCGCTGCGGGTTCAGCAGCAGCCGCTGCGGGTTCAGCAGCAGCCGCTGCGGGCTCAGCAGTAGGCGCGGCGGGATTGAGCACGCGACTGCGGGCCGGGCCTGACTAAGGGAGGCGGGCCGCGACCCGCTTGGATGTCCAACTCATGGATGGAGCCGGGCCGATCGGGTTCTCGGAGCGGCTAGTCGGGGAAGGAAGAAGCGGGGCGACAGCGGGGCTATATGCGTGGCAGCCGCGCGCAAGCGCGGGCCGGCCACGGGACGGGAAATTCACGACAACGCGTCGGGTGGATGTGCGCAAGCGCGGTGGATCTTGGGTATCGCGCGGCGGAGGGCCGCGTCGCGAAAAGACAAACCGGATGCGCGTAATGACAGGCGAGCTGGCGGGGGTAGGGTATGGGTATGGGTTTAGGGATAGGTTAGGGTTCTGGGTCTAGGTTTCCTTCTTCATGGTTGTCAGTCTGTCTTTGTGCTTGTGCTTAGGTTAGGGTTGAGGGGGAGGGCTCAAATACCCTTCCCCTCGACTTCGGGTTGTAGGGGGGCATTCTATTCCATTCTATCATTCTCCCATCCATCAATCTACATCTCATTCTCTCATTCTCTCTCTCTCTCCTCTCGGAGTAAAGGAAAGGAAGCATTCTCGGTCTTACAGACGCTAGAACCATCGATCCCGTAACTAGGGACAACTTCGTGAGGATCAACCTCTAAAGTTTCCACACCGGTGACGATTCCAAGCGACACCCAAGCAGCCCCTGCAGACTGCGCTCTCGTCCTGACCTGGTCCAATGGGGACAGGTGGTTGGGCCCGAGACTTACCGGCTCACCCATTGGAAATATGAAAGTCAATCCAGACGCGCGGACCAATCCCTTGTCCATATCCCTGGTCAACTCCGCGCAACCTGACCTCCAATGTCTCCTGTTGCCACAATATGTACAGATTCGGGCCGAGAACCCTCCTGAGGGTCCGCTACCAGGCCGAGGACCCCCCCCCACGTGGGGTGGCTCATTGCGCCAAGGGGGCGGGGGCGGAGCCATTGACTGGATCGTTGGCTGGTCCGCGGGCTGTGCGGCGGGCTGCGCCGTTACCCGATTGAGGAGTATCCGCAGATCCTTCAACATGTCCGTCATTTCATTCACCGGTACCTCCATTGTACCCGGCCGACTTGTCGTGGATGGGCCCGCGTGTAGTTCCTGCGCTGGAGGCGGGGCTGAGGAAGCCGCTGGTCTCTTTGAGGCTGACGGGAACGCCCTAGCCGTGTCCTCAATCAGTTCCTCCAGATTGATCTCGCTCTCTACCGCCCCGTTGATTGCCCTCAGGTCCGGGAGAAGGATAACACTCTGGTCCACCAACCGCAATACCATCCCGTGCTCAAAGAGGTGCCGCTGAACCCGCGCGCGAAGTTGTGGCGCGAGCCCGCCCAAGAACGCCCGTTTCATTGCTCCCGTCTGACCCGCCACCACCTGGTTCTTTGCTAAATAACTATAGATACGGTCGAACAGAGATTTGTACTCGGACAAATCGTTCCGCGTCGGCACCCCACCTTGCAAGATTGCATCTGCCGCCGCCCGCTTGAAATCCGTTTCCCGAAAGAGGGGTTCTCGCTTGCCCCACCTCGCCATCATCTCGCCCCGGAGCCTAATCCAGTCCCAAGCCTCATAACCTGCCATATCCTCCACATCCCGCAGCTTACTTTTGTCCGTGATGAAGAGAACGACGGTGCAGACCTTGTCCTTGCTCGTCGCGTTTTTGGAGTCCACGATATCCTCAAACCTCGCAAGAAAACGCCCGATATCGGCAGTGCCGAACCGAAGATGGGGGAATTTCTGCGGCCTAAGCCATACCCGCCGTGGGGCCTCGGCCGCCTCCGAAGGCTCCGACCAAGGGGGGGCAAAGCTGCCGGTCCAAGTGGTTGGAGGTGGGGGAGGTGTTGGTCCGCCGACTCCTGCCCGGAGGGCAAATGGGGGCGGATTGGTCAATCCTGGAGTAGTTGTTGGCAACATCGCGTACGCTATCTTCGAGAGACTGAGACGAAAGGTGATTTCCCGGCCAGACCCCCAGATGTGGAAACTTAAGAAGGGTTACCTTTGCAAGTTGTCCTGAGTTCCAGAAATTAATGGTCTAGCGTCTGTAAGATGATTGGGCGCAATGAGTTTTTAAGAGGAGAGAGTGATGATATGATGAAATTCCTTCCTTCCCCCAATCCGTAAGATGATGATCCTCCCCAACCTGGAGTTGAGGGTGAGGTCTTAAGTCCCCCCCCTCAACCCTAGCCTAAGTACAACCACAAACAACAAGAACGAGTGATGAAATACAACCCTAAGCCGCAGAACCCTAGCCCAACCCTATCCCTCCATCCCTCGCCATCACCCGCGCCCTTTGGTATTAACGTAGCCCGGTTTGTCCTTCTCATGGCGCAGCCCTCCACCGCGCCCTACTTGGAGCCCCCCGTGTTTCCGTCCGCGCTGTCTGCAAATCCCGTGATCCGCGGGTCGGCCCACGCTTATGCCCGCGCGGGCCTCCCCAGCGCGTATAGCCCATGATCGCCCCGCCCTCGCCTTCCAGACTAGCCACCCGCAAGCTTGGTCGGGCCGGCTCCATCACTTGGTCCGCTTCTTCCGGGCGGGTCGCGGTCCGGCGCCGCCTGAGGTAGGCCCGACCCATACCTGGTGCTGAGCCCCGCAGCCCCTACTGCTGAGCCTGCCGCGACTGCTGCTGAGCCTGCAGCAGGCACTGCTGAGACCGCGCGCACGCCAGATGCTGAGCCCAACCTACCCAACTGCTGAGCGCGCAGCCCGCAACGCAGCTCTTGATCCGGGGTTATAAATACGACACCACAGCGCTTGATTGTGGAGATTTGGGCAGGTTCATTGAGAACCTGGAGGTTGTTTGGGATTGAGTTGATCTTTCCTAATCTTCTGCTGACAACCAGAGTTATTAGCTTGTGGGCATTGTTACTTACAACTGCCTTGTTCCATTGAACTCTGAACAAACTCTAACTTACTTTGTTCAAGTCTTTCCCCACACCATCTTGCCTCAGATAGTGTTGTCCATGGATACCAAATACTATCAAACTCATCCCTTCCATTGATTCCTCATTCATAAGGTTCTAGACCTTGATCCTGGTTACATTTAAAAATTTTTGTAACACTCAGGAGGGCAGCCTTAACAGCACCTTTCCCCTCCACATAACTGCCTGCAGCTCAGCACCGTTTGGAGTCTTACACCAGTGACTACACCCTCAAACCAATTCCACTCCAAAAGAGACTACATTTGAGCTTATAATTTGGAACCAGGCAGTGCCTTGTAGTTTGTGTGTGACCCCCTGCCTGACAAGTCCCTGTCATGGACCCAAATAGTGTGTTGGAGTACATACATACACATGCCGGCTAGGTGGGTCTAGCAGGAGGGATATTTTTTTGGGGGGGATGTGGTGCAATAAAATGGCAAAAACCAAGGTGACAACACCCCTTGAGAAAATTGGGCAGAAAGTGAAATTAGGTTTGGGCAAAGAAAACTTGGCCCCAAACCCTCTGGTGCTATTTTGCAAAATACCAAACATCCCCAAGGTCACAAATGTGTGGGCCCGACTTCCAACCCAAGCTCTACCCGACCCATACCCAACAGCCTTTTCCAGGCCCGATACCCTCCCCGATCGGGTCGGGAATCGGGTATTACCCGAAATCGAGTAATCGGGGTCTAGCCATACTTGGTGCCCATAGATGGAGGATACGTTGGTCGCAAACCTTCACGTGAACCTCTGGCGGGGCGTGCTCATCTCTCGTACGGCCCGCTCCTTCACTCGAGAACGTAGAGAGAGGACGTATAGGCCTCACCAGGTGAATTGGGCACTGGCAGATTGCCGGGACTTTGTCGATCAAACATGAACCGACTATTATGGCAGATCCAATGCCAAAACAGGATGATCAGGAATGCGATGCGGTAGGCCGATGGTATTTGTTTTTTCTCGAGTGTTTGTTATCAGAAAGAAAGAACTGCTAGTACAACGGCTACCACGGCTACGACTAACATGATACACTAGGCCAGACACCAGGACAAATGAAGCGTTTAGTTGGGGTATTGGACTGACTCGGTTCTGATACAGAAATGTGTTTCTCGAAAGCGTCTTCTTCGAAGAGTTGTTTTTGTTTTCAAAAAGAAAGAAGGCAGACAGACAGGGCCATGCGATGATTAGGTCGGTGAGGGGGATTGATTTATTCTCTTGTATTCAAACTTGTGTCAACATCTATCTCTCTTTTTTAGTGTTTATACGATGATGGCCAGGGAAGGGGAGTGAATGAGATGAGGATCGATCGAAACGGCAGAAACAAACCAAAAAAAAAAAAAAAAAAAAAAAAAAAAAAAAAAAAAAAAATGAAGCCCCGGGACGAGTTGGAAAACAGACATGGAATGAAAAAAAAATCCACGCAAACCGGGGACTATCGTATTGCTGAATGAATACGACTGCGGGTGTGCTGAAGAGGATATAGGAGCTGCAATAGGGTGAATGACCGACACAAAATGAGGTCAGTGTCGCAAGAGCATCCCTCGAGCTAGGGGGGTCCTCAGAAGGTGAAATATTTTCTCGGTCGGATGAATCGTTGAAATTCACCGAGTCGGCGAATCCCCGGCAAGAGGAGAACTCTAATGACGTTCCCACGACACCAAGGGGGATAGAGGCATGCGCCCCGGGGGGTCCGACGGCTCGCGCCCCGGGCAATCCAAGCGGTTTAATAATTCACCTTCTGGGTGTTTCGAATTCCCCGAAACAGGCGATCATGAGACACCAGAAAAAATAGAGGCTTGGGTCAATCTTCATCATCCTAAGCATCGTCTTTTTTTTTAAAAGGAAGAAGAGGCCTCGTGGGGAACAACCCTGGTCCCCTGTTTCCCATCGACATTGAGCACTTACTCCAATCAGTCTGATGGCCTGGTCGAGATCTTCTTCCAAACGACTGTGGGACGCCCGCCGCCGGGTAGGTTGGTATCGTTCATGATCGAACTGGCGAGAATCCGAGTTGAGGGTGTGCCCGAATAGATCGTCCAACTGAGTCAATTCGGCTATAAAACCCATCGATCCGAGAAAACAACACCATCAGTCCGGGTGGGGGCTGTCGAGGAAATGGTGAAAAGGATCGGTTGAAGCTTCCTGCCAGACCTTTAACTTCGGCGTGCAATCGGGTGAGCAGGATCAATTTATCCTGCAAACCACACGGGAACCGATCGATGGTTTCGACGAGCGATTTTTTGATCGAACCGAGACTAGCCGGAGGAGGACGCGGGGGGGGATGATGATGGGTGTTGAGTGGGATGACCCAGGAACGAGGGCGTGGTGGATGGGAAGCAGAGTTAGCAGGCTGACCACCACGACTGGAAGGGATGATGAGATGATGGTTCGAGGTCGGGGCCAAGGACGAAGGCGGGTTGGCGATCGATGATTCGTGGAGGCTCGAACTGAGGGTTCGAGGTCTCAAGGATGCAGATGAGCTCCTGGGTCTCAGTACGACCGGATGATGAGGGTGATGATGATGCAGAGGAGCGTTGGAGGATGAGCCGGTGGTGCTGGTAGCAGCTTGAAGTGAGCTTGGGAGCGTCGGTTTGAGAGTGGTCAGATCTGAGGAACTGGCGCTGGGTCTGTTGGCCCGTAGGTCTAGGCTCGCATGGTGCCGAGTAGGATGATGAGCGTGATGATGGGCTTGGGTCGGTTGGTGATCCGATGGGGTGGTCGTCGTGGCTCTGATGGTCGAAAGAAGCCTGGATGAACTGCGAATGGATCGGTGGGAGAGTCGCAAGTCAGTCTGGGGGCGATAGGTCCCTAGTGGCGGCCAACCAATATCAAGACTCACCCATCGTGGGAGAGAGTAGGCCGACGTCGGATCAAGTTGGGTGTTGGATGGATTTCTAGTCCGATCGTACTCGAGGGTCTTCTGATAGGACTAATCGCTCTGGTCGTGTTAGGATGAGGATAGTGATCATGATGATGATGATGATGATGATGATGATGGTATAATGAGGATGAAGATGAAGAAGTGGGTAGCAGCTGGTTTGATTTGTGAGTGTTGGTCGTCGTCGTGCTCGGGAATTTATAGCTTCTCGAGTTGGCTTGAAGGCCTTCGAGTGTCGTCGTCGTCGTCGTTGTCGTTGCGGGTGTGAATGTTTTCGAAGGTGGTGATTGATTTTCCGGTGCCCAGAGTTCCTCTCCTTCAATCGACGGCCGTTCTTCATGAACTTCTTCCTCGGCGAATCTGACGGTCATCTTCAATCGAAACCGACCAGAGTTGGTCTGAGTCAACAACGTTCGTGTCGTGAGAATTGATCAGCTGACTGGCTGACTGGCTGACTGGCTGAGACCGGCTGAGACTGGCTAACTGAGACTGGCTAACTGAGACTGGCTAACTGAGACTGGCTGATTGAGACTGGCTGATTGAGACTGGCTGACTGAGACTGGCTGATTGAGACTGGCTGACTGAGACTGGCTGACTGAGACTGGCTGAGACTGACTAACTCTGGGTCGCTCCCGGGGAGATCTATTTATGCGTGTTCTAGTTATCAGTTACCAGTGACCACACTCCTCCTCAGCGGGCGGTTTTCCTGCGGTTGACACCAGCAGACCGACGATTTCTCCCAATCGACGATGGACTTCTCCGCTCCGCCAGCACACAGCAATCTTGGGATCTACGGACCATGACCATCATCAGCTTCAGCCTCGACCTTCATTCCCCCCCCCCCCCCCCATCCATGAGCTACTGAACCTATCAGCCAGCGCAGGCTACTCACTCGACTCACCCTAAGCGATCGATCGTCTCAGAGCTGGATGTGGCGGTGTGGAAGATGACGTCATCATCATCCAGCTCGTCGATCGAACATCTTCCACCCTTACTTGAGTATTAGATCAGGGATTCAGTATGTAGGATACATATATACTTACTTACAATTAGGTGCTAACATGGCTTACGTTGATTGCCTCACACCACACTGACTGTCTGACCGACCAACTTTCTTCTCAACTCATCGACCAACCGTTGTCATGCAGCTATGTATGTATGTATGTACATATGTACTTCTTTACTCATCTGCCATGCATCCACACTCCAGCTTGTGCCTCGTGTGGGGATCTACCGATTACTTTTACTGCGGAGGCTGTGCCCTCTCCCAAGGAACGCTGTCCGCCGCTCTAGATGAGTGTCCGTCCCCCGCCGCCCCCTCTCCTTCTTGCAAAACTGTCCACTATCTGATTTGTCTGTCCACCAGGTCAATCTGTTGGTACTTTTCCCCCGTCGGTCTCACTCCCTTTCCTACAAAGGCAATGCAGGTAACAATTTTTAATGCCCCCAAAAAAAATTCAAACATCTGAAATAAAAAAATTTGAAACATTAGAATAGTGACTAACAACAACTCCTTGAATGATGGACTGGGTGTTGCTGAAGTGATTGAGATTGGGGATGTGAGTGAGTTGCTTAGATGAGTGGGGAAGGAGATGGATGATGACCTTTGAATGACCTTGCATCACTCCGGGTGACTTGTGTGGCAAAGGGCCAGACAAGCCAGGATTTGGGTATGGTGTGACACTCCAAACCTGTCCTATAGCCATCAGACTCACTTTTATAGTATAAATACAATCCCAACCCTCAAAAAGGCATTCTAAACCAAAATTAACCTATAGTCACCCAGAAAAAGAATGCCATTATCTCTCCAGTCTAGAAGATACAGCTCAAAGCAACCATGGACAAACTCATACCTCAACCAAGTGCCACAAACTTTCAGCTAGCAACTATTGCAGAGCCAGCTGAAAAATTACCAAAAATAATGAAAATAAATAAGAACTCAGAAAGGAAGTGGGAAATCCAAAATTACTATGGCAGAAATGGATCTCCCCCCCCCCCAAAAAAAAAAAAAAAAAAAGAAAGTGAGGTAGGGTCATTCACTGAGCCTACCCTCAAAATCCTACTCCTTAACCCCTTAATAAAATGTGCCAAAATAACCACAACACCAACTTTGCACTTTTTGGTCATTTCAATATCTCACATGATGCATCACATGAATGATCCCTGACTAAATTGAGTGTTGTGTATAGTTTAGGATTTATAGACCAAAAGTGGTTTTGTCCAAATCCCAGCATTCATTCATGTGCAACACTATAGCCCTGAGACATGCATGCAGCCCCTGTCTCTCAAATTCCCATACACAGCCATGTCAAAGTAACGGCCATGGCCAGTACACAAGCTGACAGGGCCACAATGATAACACAAAAGCCATGATATAAAGGCTACAACAGACATGGGAAAGGCATGCATAGGTGATATGAGAAAATTTGAGCTAAAAACCAGGACCACTGGAGTTTTTCATTTCATTCAGAGTTCAGGTGCAAGTGAAAGCAAGTATGAGCATGAGGATGAGAAGAAAAGAATAGAACAAGATGAACAGGAAAAACAACCAACGTGGGTGTTGAAGGCTTGAGGCCTAGGAATCTTGTTGGGTCATGAAGTAGGACATACAAGGAGACATGGTGACTGAAGTAGCAACACAGCAAAAGATTCTCTTAGGTTCAATAGAGAAGAATATGGGAATAGAGAGAGCATACTGGTGCAACTTGAGATGACGGCAAGGTGATCACCAAGTTGATGTGATTGAAAGAATCAGGATTTGAGTTGATATCTGGGCAATTGAGAAAGTTGGTCCAAGTTGAATTGAGATCAAACCAACTCTTTGTACCAGTGGTGTTAGAGTCATCTTACCATCTTTGGATTGTTCAAATGTTAAGGTGTTTGGTTGTGTAGGGATGATGGATGAGTGAATTGGAAGGAAAAGTGAATAGGGTGAGGAAGTAAAATGAGAAGCAAAAATGAAAATCAATGAAAGTCTGGATCTCTCAAGGATTGGACAACTCTGGGTTGGAGGGAGTGGTTCAAGCGGTACCCTATTAGTGGAGTGTTCACAGTGATTAATCTTAAATCTCTTACATGATATGCATGCAAATACATCCAGAATGTCACCAAACCCCTAGATAAGTTAAAAAATGAGAAGAATGACATGTGACAACCTCCCTAAACATCAATCAACACTTTTGACCAGAATCACAAAAATGGCCAAAATCTGCCTTCATAGCCTTCTCAAGCCTGAACAAGGGAAACTGGCGCTGGCTAAATAAGGTAGAAATTTCCAAAAGATTATATTGAATTAAGTAAAATTGTAAAAAACATTACACAAATACAAATACATCATCAAACAAGATGAATACACCAATTACAGGCTCAATTCCACTGCCATTTTCATGCAACAAATGCCCGAAATGTCATATTTATTTACATGTGACAAGGCCATCTGGCATAAACCACCACAAGCAGCCTGTGTGACATGCAAGAATGAACTTCTGGCTCCAGATTTTGGTTTCTTCCCCCATTTACCCTGATTAACTTCAAGGGAAGCCCTGATAAACTGAAAAGGAATAAATTAAGGCCTCTTCTAGGCTGTATATTGCCCAGCTACTCCTTATTATACACACAGAAACTGTTCCATATTTGAATCAAGTAATTATTACAATAATTAAGTGATCAAGGGCCTCAGTCTGACCTTTTGTTTGAAAATTCCACCCTTATAAATCAACTTTTGCACCATGGTAAGCCCTCAAAGAATCATAATAGTCCAAATAATTAACCTTCAGCTCATTTTTTGCAGATACCCAGGTCTTAAAAACTCATCAAGTAAGTTGTCAATATCTTCCTTGGCTGGTTTTCTACCAAATTCCAGCCATACCACATGTTTTCTGGATACTACTTCCTGTGTACCAAACTCCCAAAGTCCCAGGTGCATGGATTAAAATTTAATCTCCTGAAAAAATTTGTTAAAGATCCCCAGTATTTACTGTGCCCCCTTTTTTTATTTATTTAATGATTGATGAATTAATTCACCCCAAAACCATACCAAAACACCAACTTGCGCATCATTTATCCATATTATCAAGAATCATTTCTGCTTCACTGTAAACAATTGATCTATTCTTACTCCATCACCTCTAGTAGCCTAAGGATTGAAAGGGTTCTGAAATCTAATAAGCTGAAAAAAATATGGTGAAAGGAAAATGAACCTTGAAAAAAAAACAGGCCTCATAAGAACCCAAAAAAACCATGAAAAGGAATCATTTAACACCATTTCAACAATAAAACCCATGCATCCATCATGAAAAAGATCCAAAAGCAGGGGATAAATGTATGTCAAGCAGTTTTCATTGTTCACCTTCCAGGACACATGCCTCAGCCCCAGTATAACCCAAGAACTTTTGGTACATTAAAGATCCACAGAAGAATAAAAAATTTCATCTAAAAGAACCATGCAACACCATTTCAACTATAAAACTCATAAATCCATTATGGAATAGATCCAGAAGTGGGGAGTACATGTGTTCCAAGCAGGTTTCATCTTTCACCCACCAGCAAACATGCCTCAGCCTCAGTACAAAACAGGAATATTCAGTTAATAAAAAAGTCTCAGAAGCTTTCAAAAGGCAATCAAAAATACCCATGTGACACAATTTTGACTATAGAAATCATACATCCATCATGAAACAGATTCAGAAGAAGAAGGGTGAATGTATAAAAATCATGTTTCATCTTTTACAAGACAGAAAAAAAATCATCAGATTCAGTAAAAAACAGAAGTATTATAAACATAAAAAGGATTGAGAGGTCTCTCACAAGAAATATTTTTGAATTTTTTTCCACCAATTCAATCATACAAGTCATGCAATAGATTCAGAAGAAGGGGGGTGCATGTATGCCAAGAATGCTTCATTATTTTACCAACCAGCACCAATCCCTCAGATTAATTAAAACCCATCAGTATTATGTAAATAGAAAGTGCTCATAAGTGTCTCAAAAGGAACACTTTTGAAGTATCTCTCACCAAATTGATCATGCAAGTCATGAAACAGCTTACAAAGGCAAGGGTTAGCATGTGTTGAAAATCTGTTTCATCCTTGAACTGCCATCACAAATCCCTCAGATTTAGTACAAAAAAGAATCATTCTATACGTAAAAAGGTCTCAAAAGTTTCTCACCAGTCACCCTATGGACTTCATTTCCACCAATTTGGTCATAAAATTTGTGCAAAAGCTTACAGAATCAGGGGGTACATGTATGAAAAGCATGTTTCATCTTTAGTAACCAGCCAAATTAACTCATGTATTTCAACTAACTGTAAGTTACAGAAACTCAAAGAGACTCAGAACCTGCCCCATGGGATCCATGAGCATCCCCTGGGACATGATTTGTATATCTAAGGAGGGATCTTTTGCCTTACTTAACTTTTCCAACATGGAATCTACCTATTCCACCTAATCACCTACCTAATCAGTACCAGATCATTAGTGAACAATTAAGAAGATAAAAGGAAATAAAAAAAAACTGGTCAAAACAATCAGTATTTTTTATTTGAAGAATCTTTAGGTCTCCTTGGATAAGGTTTCTTGAAAAGACCTGCATTATTCAGAACCTATTATTAAAGAAGGAAAAACCTCATTTTTGAATCAGTAAACTTATAAAGAAGGAAGAGCACAAAAAAACACCAAGATTTTTTCCAACCAGCCCCCTGTGGGAAATTCCATGCCTATGTTTTCATCCTTTTTAAATTATTTTGAATAAACCCTTGAACCATTTTTTGGGTTTAAAGAATAATTCATAAAAGTTTAAAATACTTGATTGAGACATTGGTGAAACCTTACCAATATTCCATTCAAGCTAGCTATAAAATTCCAAAATCCCATCAATCTCATATAATAATTAATCTAGGTTCAACCTGAGGCCTATCTTGAGTCTCAAATAAAACAAAAATCATTTTAAAAAAATCATTGCACAGACTTACTATGTTTTTAGAATGTCAGGCAATTCAAAACTACTAAAGCTTAATAATACTCTCAAGTATTAAAAGTAATAATAAATCCCCCTTCAAGGACTAAAAAAAAAATATTTTCTAAATTATCCCATGAATTTCCAAGGAGTCTCTACAATGGGAAATGCAGGGGAAAGAAAATATTGATTTCCTGGAAAATGGTTACCATCTCCCCAAGAACTTTTCTATCACAAACACTGAGGGGTTGAGTTGAAAAAAAAGAATTAATGATAAAATTAATCTCTATGATATGGAAATCTGGTTTGGATCACTGACCAAGGTTTTGTCATTTTAATTTTTTTGTAAAAATGTCATGGCACCCATCAAAGCAAGTTGAGTGCCTAATCAAATGAAAAATTTGGACCCCTTAATTAATAAAAAAAGTGCTTGGCCCAGGTCCAAATGAGCCTTAAAAATTTGGTTTGGGTGCCACCAAAAGCTAGTAAACTCAAACCAAGCAAAAGAAAGAAAAAAAAAATGCACATCAGCAAAAAAAAAAATTGGAAAAATGAAAAAATTGGTAGTGAATTAAGTTCTTGATCAATAATATCAGGCTACTGCTTCAAAATTAAAATTCTTTAAAGAGATATCAAAGAAGTTTCATAAATATTGATGAGGATTATTCATATTTTTTCAGGGGTTGTGAAAAAGGGTTCACAACCAAAATGAGTTGTGAAAAAGGGTTCACAACCAAAATGAGTTGTTTAAAAGTAGTACGCAACCCCCCAGGGGTTGCACGTGTTGAGATTGACACTTTTGTCCCATTTGCGGCCAAATAACCCCAAATTGGACATTTTAGGGGGTAATTAGAAGTACCCAGGCACCCCTAGACCACATTTGAGTGCCATCAACCCAAAATTGGGAGTTTTGCACACATTGTGGGACTATTGGAACACAAAAAGAACTTTTAAACTGTCCTGAAAGAATCATAAACAATACTTGCTCATTGGATAGTTGGATAATTTTATTTTTCTCAACCCAAAAGTGAGAAAAAGAATGGAGTTGTTGAATGGACAGTTGGATTGAATACTGAAGTTTCTTTGGTTTTTTTTTTTTTTTGGATTATGGGAACAGTGGAAAGCCCAAGGCCCCCCTGGTTTCAAAAAGGCTGGACTGAAGGACTTGATTGATAGTTCCCTTAACAAAGCTGTGGCAGAAGCTAGGTATTTGGGAAATAAAACCTTGGAAGTTCCTATTTCATCCTCATCTAGGGTAAAATTGAGGAACAAGATGTTTCAAAATTTTAATTTACTGGTGGTGGTGCTTGACATCCAATGTGAAATTTGATTGATTTGATTTTATGGAAAAAAATGTCAATATGGTTGATGTAACTATTTAAACATGTAATTATGAGTTGCAAGAAACCCTTGAAACTCCTCCTGTGAGAGCCTATCCTATTAAACTATCCTATTAGTGAAGAAGCCAAATACTTTTTTCAAACATGGGCCTTGATGCATGGCTATGCTTTGAAGAAATCCAAGTCAAAGAGAGACAAATACATAGACCTATCATGCAACAGACATGGAATATACTCAGGGCCATTGCTCACAAACAAGCAAAGGAAAACTGACACAAGGAAGGTTGGTTTTAAATTCATGATCCATGCAAGTTTCACGGTAGCAGATCCCATGTGGCCCCTCTCCATTAGAAATGACCAACATAATCATCAACCATATTAAAACCCCTCAGTGCATCCTAAACTGAGGAGAATCCCTGGTGTTTCCTTGGATCAACTTAAGCAAGGAATGAAAGATGGGATCAATAAAATTCAACTCAAATTCCAATCAAGAAAGATTGATGGTGGAGAATATGTTGACCATAAAAAGATCTATAACACTAAGTTCAAGGTAAAGGCAGAAGAACTCATGGGTAAAATTTTTATGGATGTGCTATTTTAAAAGCTCAAAGATACCCAGTGGGTTTCCAGGTCAAAATTCAGTGAAGAGGGTTACCTAGAGGCTCTTGGCTCATCCTAAGTCTATAAATTTTTTTAAAAAATTCAATCATATTATATTTCTGGATTTTACTCATAAAAGAAATAGGTACAACATCCTTCTATTGCATTTTTTAGGAATTATTGCCCACAGGAAAACTTTGAAAAGAATTTTTTTTATAACAAAAGAAACTTTTGAGTTCTACTTTTGGGTGGTGAATGCATTAAAGTATTTAGTTTATTATCCAAAGAGGTTTCCCAATGTCTTTGTGATGGACTGTGAAAAAGTGCTGATTTGTGCCATCCAACATAGTTTCCCTGAGTCATCAAGATAGTTTTGCTCTTTGAAATTGTCTAAAAATATTTAAAAAAAATTAGAAAGTTTGCTTCAGTAATGATGATGAAGGATGGAAAATTTTTATGTCTCTGTGGGCAACATATGGGCCTGTAAAACCAAGGGGTAGGTAGGAATAAATGACACAGAACTCAGAGTAGGCCAATTTATTTCTTCTTCTGTTCATCTCTTTGGGATTGATTATTTTGAAATTTGTATACATTGCTTCTTGAAAGACTGTGAGAATGTGCTAAAGTATATGGAAAATACATTTTTCCCTATCAAAGAGACATTTTTTACTGTGTGGACTTGTGTCAAACCTGACTTTGGAAATAAAAAAACATCTGGGGTAGGAGGTGCCCATGCTAATTTCAAACATCTACTTGGAACTTCATTGAGGAAAATTCTGGATGTGTGGGAAAATCTGGATGGAAAAATTGATGGCCAAATAAAATCAGTGCATGAATTTCTTAAAAACTCTTGAATGAAGTCAGGAAAAGTTCTTTCAACAGAACTGTTACCTTTTAGATAAAAATTTTCAATTGAAACCTTTTGGGGAACGTTGTGAGAAGTTAAAGCATTGTCATTATGGAAAAGTTTTCACCAGTTCAGATTCCAAGAAAATGGGCTTGACCTGTTCTCACATATCAGGTGAAATAATAGCATTGAGAGGATCTATTGTGCCTGAGGATGTTGATCCTCAGTGGAGGTTAGACTGTAACCCTTCCAGTTCAGTAAGTTAGATTGTTTGAATTTATTTTTGATGAATGCTTTGTGATTGATGATTCCTGAATGGATTTAATAATGACTGATGCTTTTGATTTCTAAAAGGTTGACACTGATCCAGTGCTTGAATCTTCTCAATTGTTTGATAATCTTAGTTAAATGTTTATGGGAAAACCTGAAGAATTTGAAGTGGAGCTTTTAAAGTCCCTGGTCAAGAATGCAACACATTTTGTTGATAAGCCAAGGCTCAAGCCAAAATTATTACAGTCCAGTCATGTTCAACCCACATTGAAAGACACCTGGCATGAAAGCTCAATATTTGAAAATGTTGAAAAGGAAATTGAGAGGTAAAGGTGGGTTAGAAGGGAACCAAAAAGACCAAAAATTGTAAGGTTTTTATTATGAGAAGTGTTCATTTTGATGGCTCAATGAACTTATGGTGATATTATGTTCATATTCCAAGTACTCAGGCTTAGAATATGAATTTCATAGTTCTGAGGAAGAGACTGAAATTGGATTATCCACCCTTCATTTGGAATTGGAATCCTCTTCTGAGGAAAAAGATGTGAAGGATAATTCAACCAGAAGCTCATCTTTGGTGATTATTGATTTGATTGATGTGATTTAAATTTTGGCTAATCAATTTTTGATTGTGGGAACCAAAAGTGAAATACCTCAATCAAATACCTGAAATCTAAATAAGTTCTTGGATGAGGCTTGGGATTCTGTTGGTGATGGCAACTGTGGATCTAGAGTCATTGCTGAATCACTTGGTTATTATGAAAACAGATGGTTTAAAGTCCAAAGGGAAATGATAGAAAAATTGAGGAGACATAAGGAATGATATGCTAAGATACATGGTGGTAGAAAAGATTGAACAAAGACTTGATGTTGAAGACATCAATGAAAAGACTACCTCTTCAAAGTGTCTTTGAAAGTTGGATATCAGCCAAATAATAGCAGATACTTATGCAAGGCCAATTTTATTCATTTAATTTGATTCATGTTGTACTTATACTCCTAGGAAAATGTTTTTAAAACAAAAATCAGATGTTGTCTTCATTTCCTCTGTTAAAAATAACCACTGGGTTCATTTATTACTGAGGGATATATGGTTTCAATCCCACCCATTATATCAAAAACATCTTCTGTTGATTCAAAGAAATCTTCTGTTTGGGTTGATCATCTCAAAGATCAACTGGATTTGTATTCCAATTTAAAGACATCATATCATTTCATCATTTGGGTTTGGTCTAACATGTACTTCTGATGCTGATCTTGTACTTCTATTAATATAAAGTTGAATAAAATTTTGAACATGATTATGTTGAGTGTTTTGAATGAGATTTTATTAGTAAATCAGTTCTACTTGTGTTGGGCTGATCCCCTCATGAGAAGTATTTTTAATTATTATTATGGGATCAGCTTAACACAAGTTGGAAGTTTTTTTGTTTGGGTGTTCTTACTTCAGGGATAGTCCATTTAGGTGGATTTGATACAAGTCCACCTCAATAGAATAGCCCTATCTTTTTTTTTGGGGGGGGGGATTGATTTAGTTTTGTGCTATTCAAATGAAATGAGTTCAACTTGTGTTGGATGATCCCATCATAAGAAGTCTTTTTATTTCTTATGATTGGATCAGATTAACACAATTTGTACTTTTTTTTTTGTTTTTTTAATTTAGGGATATTCCATTGAGGTTTACTTACATTACTACTTTTTGGGGTTTTATTGATGGACTTTATGAAATCATAAAATGGAATGATATGAATCAAATTTATGTTTTTTAATTTAAGCTAGTTGAATTTTGTTTTGATTCAATCCATTTCTTTTTAATATACAATAAAATGTTTGTGTTTTATTTTATTTTATTTTATTCAAAAATTATATTATATTGTATTTTATTTCAGGGCTGTAGTGTATTTATGTTGTTACTTTTTATTTATATTTACCCATTTTTATTTTTCCATTTTTTTTTTATTTTTTTTTGGGCACAATTTTTTGATTTTTTTTTCAACTTTTTAATTGTTTATTTTTATTTTTTCATAGGGCCATTAATTTTCATTCATGGCCCTGGAGTTGTGAAATCTTCACTTTTTTTTTTATTTTTTATTTTCAATTTGTTTGATTTTTTTTTCAACCTTTTTTGATGTGTTTTTTTTTGTGCTTTCTTTTTGTTAAATTTTTTTATTTAATTTTATTTATTGGAATTTTAATTTTTTTTCTTTTTTTTTCTTTCTCACCAGCCTGGAGTTGCGAAAAGCCATTCACAACTCTGTGGGTTGGGGGAAGCAGTACACAACCCAAATGGGTTGTGAACTGTGCCAGAAAACCCAGATGGGTTGTGAACTGTGCCAGAAAACCCAGATGGGTTGTGAACTGTGCCAGACAACCCAGATGGGTTGTGAACTGTGCCACATAACCCAAATGGGTTGTGAACTGTGTGACACAACCCATTTCAAGTTGTGTACGGGTTGGGTAGGTTTTTGAATTTATCATGAACCTTTTTGAAGAGGTCATAAAGGATAAAAAATTATAAAGTATAATTTATACTCTTTTTTTTTGATATTTTGACCTTCTGATTTTATGTGCTCAACATTTGAGTGGAATCTTTATATAATTAAATTTCAAATTAAGAAAATCCCCTGTCTCAGTTTTGATTTTCTGGTGAATTCTGCCTTCTAATATTCACTATTCATTCTACTTCAAGAAACACCAACCACAGTGCCTCACTGCATGCAATCAGCCTATAAAAATGGATCTCTCCTTTGGTAATGAAATCATTCATTCTTCTTCACTTCAACCAGAGGAAAAATTTTCCTGGTACCTTTGAGATTGTGAAACTCTTCCCTGAGCCTTTTCTCAATGAATGAACATTTCCATTTCTGTTGCATTAAATTTTGATTTGCATCCTTATCTGGGCCTTTCCCATTCTTTTCAGAACTTTGCCATTGTAATCTAGCCATCGCTTTTGAATTTTATTCATCTTGCCAGTGCACTATTCCTCCTGGTCTATTGCCTTCTTTTACTAGCTGGTGCCATTTCACCAAGCAGCTGTTGATATTCCCCAGCACTTGTTAATCCATAATTATTTTATTGCTCCAGATTGAAGCATTTTATCTTGGAAATCAAAATCACTCTTACTCAGGCTTACATCCCTCTTAAAATCTTAATATGTTTGAATGATGTGGAAGAATGATCTGATAGATTGTAGATGAATGGATGAACATATTATAGCCCATATTTCTCAATAAATACACCTTTTTCTCCTGTTCTCTGTCCTATAAGCTTCCTTACACTTTATTCACTGGTCTATCTGTTTATTGATTGAAATAAAACAAGCTATTATCATCAACACAATTAATAGTTAAATACTCAGAATACAAATCTTTCTAGGAAACAGATTGATCAAATCACCACATAATGCATGAAAATACTACCCAGACCAGGAAAAGTGAAATTTTCACCCATTAGGATGACTTTTTCTTCACTCTGTTCAATAATTTCACATATATGTTCCAAATTGTGAATGTCACTCCTTGTAGATACTATGATAAAAAAAATTCATTGAAAATACTGTTGAAATTTGTTTTTGATGAGAGATATTCTTCAAAGCTTTCAGAAAACTCATCATCACACCTTCTCCAGTCTTCCTCTTGCTCTTACTGGTAGTGTTCTAAGAATAAGCTTCCCCATTTAAACCATTACCAGTCTGGCTGACCTAATCCAATGAATACAATCACCAATATTACTTCCTGTGCTCATTAAAATTGTATTATTCACTGCCTACCTTGCCTGTGTAAGCCTATGGTGACGAAATCCAATAGAGCCCATCCCACTACTCATTGAAAAAAAGTTCACCATTTATTAAGCACATATGCACTCAAAATGAATCTGGAAAGTATGAAGTATGAAGGAAGCTATCAACTGCAGAAATGAACTCAGCCAAAAGGATAAATTCAACTTGAAATATGAACTCATCTCAAATCTATACACTGTTTTTCACTCTAATTTCATCACTTCTGAAAACAAGCAGGATTCAAAAATCATTTGGGTATTAATCTTGAGGAATTTTTGATCATCTGAGCCTTCAAATCAATCTTGGCCCTACATAAAATTTAATTCCATATCCTTTGAAAAGAAATAAATTGATACATTCATTTCTCCAGTCAGGCAAATATTTTCGAGAATTTTCAGGATTGGAATTTTGAACCCAACTGAAATTCCTGCCTACATTATTGTTGAAAAAATCTGTGATTCCTTGAACAAAAAAAAAGAAGCAGATTCATAATTCAAACACAAGTTCTGAAATGAACTCTTGTACTGTGCTTGAACACCTGAACTACATTCACATGAAAAAATTAATTTATGGAACCTCCTATGCTTTTTATGTGGCCCTTTTAACCAATCTTTTGGGAAGGGAAAACCTAAAATAAAAAAATTTTGCGGGCTAATTACACAAGAGAACACTGCTTGATTTATTTTCCTCAAAAATCTCAAAAACTTTGAAAAACCTCTAACAACTATCACATCAGCTTTCTTTAAAATAATAATAATCCAGACTAAATTATTTTTTTTATTGCATTGGGAACTTTAAAGCACATGATTTCTAACCAAGACCTATTTAAAAATTTTAGAGGACAAGGAAAAAGCACCATAAAATAATATTGATTTTCTGAGGAAACTGTATATAGATGGTGTTGATGGTGTGAATCCTAAGATGAATTCTGCATAATTTATTTTCCACAATTCTCTGCTTGTAACATTTATCTCTGCTAATATGTTGTCTATTGAAGTGATACTTCTTGGAAATGATAATGTTCATTTTGATCCAAGGTCCTTCAATATTAAAAATAATAATAACAAATAAATTATAGGTGACTACCACAATCAAATTCCAAACTTGAGTTTTATGCCCACTTGCAAACTTAAAACCTATCCAAATCCAAACTTCTGGAAGAATCACTGGGAAAGATGAACCATCATCAGATAAAACATAAAATAGATATTTCAATAAAGATGGAGAGCATATTAAAATATTTTCATCTCTCCAAGATAACTAACTAATGCTTCAAAATACATTCCTGCTTGAAATTTGTTTGAGGAAATTCCTCTGGCCACTATTTGTGCAATTCCTATATCCCAACATGAATTCAAATACCTGGTGAAATTTGTCAAATGTTTCTCTTACTTCTGCACTGCCATTCTAGTTAGAGGAAAGGATTATATCTAATGGCCCCTAATTAAATCTCTCTCTTTCAAAGCCAATAAATTCAGATGTCTTCCCAACACCATTCCCTACCATTTTGGCACCAGGTTCATCAAAAAATTAATGAATAATTTTTTCTAGAAGTATCCAATCAGAAGGAAATTTTAAACTCCCCATACTCCACAACATACAGGCCTTGCTGAGTGATTCAATTAAAAAATTATTGAGTCTACATGAACCAGGCTGGAAGAATAGGCTATCTCTACCAGATGGTGTCACAAACCTCCTCAGTCATTGAATCTTAATATCAACCAAATTATCTCACATAAAAATGAAAACTCTCACTTCATATATTTCAAAAATAGCTACCTGCTTATGAACTATTTCAAGCCCAGGGGAAATTCCATATAGTTCCTTATTCAACCAAGATGCTGTGTTTCAAAACTTGGTCCTCCAGGTCAAAGGGGGAATCTTACACAACAAAATTACAAAAGTCAATTGTGCCTCATTCTAAATCCTCAAGGAAATATTGTAGATGATAAAATTTTTGAATTACTTGCATTACTCCCCTGATCTGGAAATAACTTGATTCTGACAATCTAAAACTTGGAACCCCTGTAACCTGCAGTTTTTTGGTTGTAAAAGAACCACAAAAATCTCCTTATTTTTAACCTCCTTCTCTGTTGATATGGTATTTTACCACTTCTGATTGTAAAAAATGAAATAGTACTGAGAACAACTCTGATAAAGTAAATTTTGATAAATTCTACTGAAATATGAGTTGAAGGAAAATCCATGGTCATGGAAACAGTGTAATATCTAAAAAGGTGAATTAAAGTGTTCTGATTAATTATACATACTTTGTGATGAGGTAGGATTAAAGATGTAATATTGGAAAAGAATTTGAACAGTATTATTGAACAGGATTTGTTTGAATTATGATTTGATTGGACTTCTGAGTTTTTGTTGGAATTTTAAAAAATAAATACAGTAGAACTTTTCCCAATCCATACTTGTGACAACCCATAACTTGCGCAAACCCATGGAAAAATTGATCCACCAAATTGGTGCCAGCCAAAATTTGGCTCTGAACCCATGATCCTGCCTAAAATGGTAACACATAGGTTAAAAATAAAAAAACTGCAAGTTTGGCTGTAAATCTTATTTTAAACCACCCTACTAACCCATGGTTTTTAGTTTACATATTTCCCATATCATCTCCAATATACACCATCTACTTGAATTCATACTTATGTATGACCTTTCAATCAACCAAACATTGTACTTTCTTCACCTCTATCTCCACCAACTAATGATTGATATTCATTCCTTGATATCCTCACCACATATCCCTTTTCTTACTTTGCTTATCATGCCTATCCTTCAACTCAAAGCACCTGAGTCCCCCTGTACCAAAATTTTGCAGCATGGAAATTTTATTTCTTCCTCAAACACCCATTATTTTTCTTTTTCAACAATGCTAGATCAAACTGAACTTGACCTTTTTGAAGCCAGCCTTGCAAAAAAAAATTAATAAATGCCAATTGCCTTTCATAACCCATGATTTGAATGGGTTTGTACAATTTTCTTCTCTAAACCACAATTTTCATGGATTATTATAGGTTCCTCTCCAATCCTATAAGCCAGCCTAAACCATACAAAAACCAGTCCACAAAATGGTATGGGTTAGGAAAATTTTTACTTTATGTATCTTCATACTATTTTGTGACTGCTAATACTGAAAGGTACTTTGCTTTCTAGCTTCAGCTCTTCTAAACTAGGATTATCCATAATATGATAGCATTATATTTATTAATTTAAGGCAAAAAGTTAAATTTTGAGATCTTAGATCTATCAGTATATTAGTTATGAATAAAATTGAGTATCTTGAGCTCCATTAGGAGGTTTATGGTGGCTTGAGTAGCTGAACAACAAAAGAATGAAATTCTCAATCAAAATATCCTATAATTATCAAATAATCCTAAATAACTGGTCATATTTCAAATTGATATTAGTCTTAAAAATGAATGAAGAAGATAATAAAACATAAATGAAGGAATTTAAGTTCAATAACACAGCATGTTTACACTACCACATGTGCATATAGATGTAATACTGCATTCAGGCCTTGGAGATTCAAAGCAGCTTTCATGGCTAGGCCTGTGGCTTCATGCAGGGATTTTAAAATAAAAATGATATTTTCATACCTCATAAGATATAAATAAAATATCATTTATCTGATTATTAATATATATGGATTAAATTCAAATCAATTATTCACCAAAAATTCCCCAAGCTACCTTGAGTTATCAAGAAGTGTAATAAGAAGTATGACACTCCGGGCGGTTTCACGTGGCCATTATGCCTGTAATTCAGCCTCAAATCCAAATATTGAACAAAGTTTGCAATAAATCAACACCTTCACTGAGTTTCCCATGTTAGTTTTATTATTCATTTTCATTTCCACTATTTAGTTCCTATTAATTTATTAGTCTAAATTTTACTGAAAACAAATCATTCTCAGGTTATCAAATACTGAGAATAAATGATCTTCAGGTTATTGAATGCCATTTCTAGGTTCTGAAATCTTGCTTATTTAATAATATGACAGCTAGCTCCAAAATATTATCAAAAAATCAAAACAAAGATATTTATCATTGCCCCAGATTGCTCTCCAAAATTCACATCACATTTTGTATTCAAACCTATTATTCATTTTCATTTCCACTATTTAGTTCCTATTCATTTATTGGTCTAAATTTTACTGATAAAAAATCATTCTCAGGTTATCAAATACTGAGAATAAATGATCTTCAGGTTATTGAATGTCAATAATAAATAATTTCTAGGTTCTGAAATCATGCTTATTTAATAATGTGACAGCTAGCTCCAAAATATTATCAAAAAATCAACACCAAGATATTTGTCATTGCCCCAGATTGTTCTCCAAAATTCACATCACATTTTGTATTCAAACCCATTAGGTTCAGGATCCAACCATTTTTACATGTATAATCACCTCAGCTTTTTCCCAAAAGTTTGCATCACAATCTGTATTTGAAATTGTGACCTCAATAGCACCCATTCATGCATTGCCCCAGATCCTTGGGTGTAGATTTATCACCATGAAAATTCTAACCTTGTGTAAATTAGGTTCATAAATGTTAACCTAAAATTATTTAATTAATGATTTAAAACAAGTAATTTAATTATTTTCATATTAAGTATTCACAACTGTTGAAAAACAATTCAGAATCATCGGATCCAAAAAATTATTAATATTTACTTCAATTTTAGAAATAATACTCAAATCAATGTCCTTTTTTTTGCATTTTTTTAAATTTTTTGATTTTTATTTATTTATTTGGAAATCGGAAATCAGATGAGAAACAATGAGAAATCAACATAATTTCATAAATATTTACAGCTCTGAAGGAATGATTGAAAAGTATGAATTGACGAGGCTTTGAGTTAATGTCCATAATAATCCTGAATGTCCCTGGGTATTTTTTTTTTTTTTGGTTTTTAGTTTCTGATTTTTTTTATGATTTTTATGATTTTTTTAAAATAGGAACTATCAACTTAAACTTCAATCTGAGAGTGCGAATTTAGTGTCCAAGAATTAGCGGGTATCAGAAGTTGACCATCTGATCATAACTTCAAGATTCAAGAGTGCGACGGCCTTATAACAATAAGGTCCACAAATGTCGAGTATAAACAGCTGAACATGAGGTTATAGCTTCGGCTTCAGGCTACGATGGGTCTTGTGGCACGAATTGTAAACTGCGGAATATTGGTACCCAGGTTGACAGGAGACTAAGGTGAAGGAACCCGACCAAGGATACCAACTGTCAATTACCGGCACCCAAAGAACGAGAGATGAATGAAAACACGGGCTTACATATCTTACAGGCTCCATCCGAGCAACCTGAAGAAGAAACTCCCTTCATTTTGGAACAATCCACCCCTTGACCTAGGGTTGTGCAACCTCCGCACGAAGTTATTTCTTGCTTAACGTCGAGACATTCGTATGGAGTCGAATCCGTAAATAAGTTTGTTGCGGTTATAGGGCAAGCTGAAATGATCCAATACGCTTTATCAGTCTCTCTTCCGTTCAATTTTCGATTAGCATTTATTCTGTCCGTGACTCATGTGCTACATACCCGTTTGACCAGTGGGACAATCAGAACCGCTTCCATTCAAACTTCGCCGAGCCACTCCACTAGGTCTCGGGCCACAACTATTATCTCTGGCTAGATGAGATCAAAAACCAAAGTACATCGAGAATTGGTTGGTCCTCAAGCAAACCAGTCTTTTATAGTAAAAAAAAAACGAGCGCTGGGCGATAGAATTATCAAGAGAATAGACGAACGGCAGATCGAACAATACTGGGAATCCCCTGAAGAAAACAGGTTTTGAAACGCTTGAGCAAGTGGTCTTCCGGCACGATTTTGATTGACATAGTTAACCGCTGTCAAGGTACATGATGTACCCGAAAAACTGCTGGAGGCACATCCTGATGAAAGAGGATGAGCAGAACCCGTGATCAATTAATCCAATAAAGTAAAGCTCAATATTTGGTTTTGTTGATCATTGGCTTACGAGGATCACCAGTACAAGCAGCTTTACAACTTGCAACAGTCGTCGATCTTGCTGCAATGGTTCTGAGGGACCCCTGTTTCATGAACCGAGATCAATCAGAGGGAAGAGCAAAGATTTTAGCGCGATGCCAGGCGGGATAGTCAATGACTCATTCGTAAATATAAAATTGAATAATTCAGACCTGAATCGAGCTTTGCAAAATAGCCGCATCACTTGCTGACACTCCATGGGCACTGATGCTAGTGGCAAGTGCATCATAGAAGCCAAAACTGATCTTGAAACCTAGGATGTTTACACGACATTGGAGGCATAGATTCGCATATCCAGAAGTTCGGGTTGGTGAAACTTGTCCCCAAATGTTCAGGTTCAAACCGCAGCCTGCGAATAATTGACGAGGAAGGAGTTGGTTGGTGGTCGAAGGAGTCGTTACGGTGGGTAGATCGATACTGGATATACTGTGAACTAAAGATAATAAACTGAGAATTTGAAATGATAACATCTTTGTACTTCGAGTTGAATAATCTGCTTCAATACTACAACTACTTTGAAAATTTCGGAAAGTTCTCTGCGTTTGTAGGTGGGAGTGGGATGAATGAAAGAATTTTCTTGAGGCGTTATAAGATTGCAAGTCTGAGCTTTAATGATCTGGGGGTGTAAGGAGTCAACAAGACGAGGTAAAGTGAAGAGATGTTGTGAAAGGGTATAACTGATCCGGTTAGAGTAGGGATGGTGAGTTTGAATGGGTCTTACTGATTTTTTGAGAGTGTATTTGGCCGGTGAGAATTGGTCTAACTGGTGAAGTTAGGATGCCTATGTTGGATGAAGGATTAACTCTGGGGGATCGATTTGGGAGAGGAAAGTATGGCAGGTTTTATAGCCTCAAGTCAGCTGGATCTCTCCCCAGGATGACCCTGGCCTAGCTCGGTCCAGCCTTCTAATGGAGTTACTCTTAGGTACAACCGGATCCCTCAGTTGCAAATCGGATCTGGACTAAGATCTTATTGCAGATTTGGAAAAGGACCGACTAATCTGAGTTGAAGGATGGAACAGGGCCCGCTGATGGTGGAACACCCGCCATCATGACATAGATCAAAATCAGTTTGCATTTTCCTCTGGGGCTCGGATCGATCACACTCCAACTGAATGGTTCAGATTCAGCATGTTCCTTGTTTGAACAGAAGTGTTTGCACTATTGCTTCGATGATCAAGCAGTTGCCTTTGGAACCCAACCCCGGTAAAAGAATAAGAGCTGGGCTCCTGGTAGAACAAAAACAAGTGCCAAGTGAACTGAGCCTTTGAGGTTTCAACACTAGGGACCCGCAGATTAACGTACCGCTGACACTGAGATGGATAAGAGCAACCCATGAGAAGTAAGCTGCTGCTGCCACCGCATCGGTTGTCCCGATCATATGTGTCAATACTAGAGACGCGTACACTTCGGCTCACTATCAGCCGCGTGAACGATCGATGCGACAACTAGCTTGTGTCGATGCGCGGGTTGTTATGTAAATAAGTACTAGTTTTTTTTTTTTTCGGAGACGCGCCTGAGGTACAAGACCTCATGCACTTCTTGTGGGTAAAAATGTGCTCACCACACACCGTCTTGGGTTTCCCCCTGTAGAGGATGAATAATGTAAACCACATAAAGTAATTATTTTACTCAATCAATCACTCGGAACTATCTACAAGGTTGTCTCTTTATATATATCATAAGTCCATAACGTGTTGATGTGTAAGCCTCATATGCATTATGCTAGAACATTCTATGTATTTCCAGATCTTTTATGTTAAACTTTTATATTGCATATGGCATATTCTTTATACCTCCTTCAGACTACCATGTAATGATACTTCTAAATTTTTGCACAGAGAAGCCGTGGTCAGAAACTCAAATTTCTGCTTAAAAATTATAAGTGAACTGAAAAAATTGTATGCACCACTAAATCATTTACTCCTTCATCCATATGGTGAACTTGGGTTTTCAGCCTGCCACTATTGCAGATCCAGCTGAAAAAAGTATCAAAAATATCAAAATAATAAAAATAAAAGATAAACCATATAAGCAGTGAGAAATCCAAAATTGCTCTTAAAGAAATGGATTCCCCACCAAAAATTAGGTAGGTTCACTCACTGGACCCACCTCCTTTACCCTTTTATTAGGGCGTATCAGAGTTAAGCAAACCTGCCATTTTTTAATGGCGGGTTTCAACCCAAATCTGCCATTTCAAACCCACCATTAAAAATCAAAAAAACCCACTTATTTCAGATCAGATGTGTCAGAGTTACCTGGAAATAAATGGGTTTTTTCAAATAAAGTATATAAGGCTTTCACCAGTTCAACCGTGTCATTCCACATTATCACCCCTGGTTTCAACCTCCCGCCTCATCGTAAAAATTCTACCTCCAACCTCATCCAAAAAAATTGATTTTCATTGCTCTCATCACTTCATCACTCTCATCCCCTCATCACTTCATCCTCTCACCTTGCTTCAACACTCTCATCACTTTATTGCTTTCATCACATCCATCCTCTCATTGCTTCATTGCTTCATCCCTGCTTTCATCACATCCCTTTATCACTTCATTGCTTCATCACTTTATGGCTTCATCCCTCATCCCCACTTTCATCACATCCCTTCATCACTTTATCACTTCATCCCTCATCCCTGCTTTCATCACATCCCTTCATCACTTTATTGCTTCATCCCTCATCCCCGCTTTCATCACATCCCTTCATCACTTCATTCCTTCATCACTTTATTGCTTCATCCCTTCATCCCTCTTACTCTTTTTAAATGGCCCCTTCATGATCCTCCCCCCACAAGTCCACTAAACAAACCAATGGACAAAAGCAAATGTCCCCCAGGAACTCAACATCCAACAATCCTCCCCCATCAGCTTCCAAAGGCTCAAGTCAGCTCAAGAGATCTGATCACATCATCCTGGTAAACTGGCTCAAAATTCCCTCCAACTACAATGCTTGCTTTGGATCCAACAATGAAACACGCATTGGCCAACCTCCATCCTCCTAGGTCAATGGTTATCTACTGATAGCCAATGAACTCAGGAATAAAACAAAAGGTAGGCTGTATCTGTCATCCAAACAGATGAGGGAGCAAATCAAGAATTATCAAGCCAAGTAAAAAAAGACCCACTCCATGTCAATCTCCACTGGCTTTGGTATCACCAACTCTGACAAAGCCAAGGGAATCAACTTGGTGGTTGATAAGTTGGACTCCATTTGTCCTGTTTATATTCAAATGGATAGTATCTTTGGAAAGAAGGCCAGCATCACCCCTCTTGCTGCTTTTGATGCCCAAAAATCTGATTCAGTTGATGCTGAGTACTTGGCTGTGGATGCTCAGCCTAGCAATGAGGACCCTGATGAGACCTTTGCGTTGGAGTGGCCCCCATCCAATTCCAAGGAGGATATTACAACACATTCAGCTCCAATTGCATCTACTTCAGCATTGATTGATGAGTCAAACAGGACCTTGGAACCCTCACTTCCTTCTTTTGATTGCTCTCTTCCTGGTGTGGAAGAACCGGAGAACTTGTCCAATGAGGAGGATGTTATTCCTGTATTGCCACTACCATCAACATCTGCTCAAGTAAGCACCCAAGTTCTTTTCTCTTCTGTCTGGTTAATCCTGAGTGATTTGGATTGTAAAAAAACAGGTTCATCCATTCCTGATTGGCCAAAAACTCAAGCCAATGGGGCCTCCCACATCCCCTTCAAATGAGAGCAACACCATTCCAACACAAACCTCCCCTGCAAAGGGAAAGAAAAAGGCCTCAAATTCCATCAACATCAACCCAAATAACCCTCAAAAGAGGAGAAATACTTCAAGATTTTCTGGCTTTGAGCATATCATGGAGAAGCAAGATTCAAGTAAACATGTTGGATTCTCCTTGCTTTCAAAATCCAGCTCATTCCTATTCCCCTCTGAAAAACAGTGAAATCACAAATTGAATCTGAAAAACTTCAGCTTGAAAAGGAGAAGTGGGATCATCAACTGGCTATGGATTGTCCAAAGCAACAAGCTGAGAGTTTGGTTCATCAACAAAGGTTGGATGCTGAGTGGAAAATTACACAGGCTGAGCTGGAGTATCAAAAAGAGGAAAGGGAGAAGGATTGAGAGGAATTCCAACTCCAAAAGGAGAGGGAAAGGCTAGCCACAGAAAAAAAAGATAGGTTATCCGTAGCCATGGCATGTATTGGTAGCAGTAGAACTGTGGATGAAATCAAGGAAATTTCTCAATTGCTGGGCTTGTAAATATATTTACTTTAAAAATTTTAAAACTAAAAAAAATATTTTGCTTGGCTTGTAAATATATTTACTTTAAAAATTTTAAGAATAAAAAAAAATAAAAAATTATTTTTGATTACTACAATGCTTGAGACTATTTGAAACTCCACCAATAAACAAATATTTTTTATTTTTATTTAATTTTTTTTTCTATAGTATATTGCCCCACCTTTTAAGTCCCTGCAGGTGTTCCTGGTGGTTTTGTTGATTTGCATGGACATAGCCATCCTTGTATGAGCAGCAGTGTCCACAGCAGGAAAATTACAGTGTTTGTACTTATTTGCCATCCAAACCATTTTTACAATACCTTTTTCTTTGAAATCAATACCAAAACCTAATTCAGGAAAAAAAATGCCCATCAGATACTTGATATTCATCCTTGTTGTCAATCATTTGTCCATTTGATTTTTTTGTTGGAACCACAAGTAAAAACAAATAGTCTGAGAGGTTGCCTTTTTCAATATGGGGACAGTTGTAGAAGCCATTGGAGGTGAAAGTGATATGTGGTGAACAGTCAAAAGCAGTGAGGCGGGATCCAAATTCCAAAAAAGAGAGGGAGGTGATGTGGTGGTCCATCATTATTTCCCGGTTGGAATCCAATGCAATTTTGGCTAAGTTTTGAAACATTTGGCCTAGGATTTGAGAGACTTTGTCCAACCTAAGGTTGAGGAAAGCATACTCTTGAGGGGAAGTTTGAATAGCTTTTTTATTCAAATATATGCCACCAAACAGTTCAGAAGGGTGCATCAATTTTCTCCATCCAATAGCCCACATCTTCCCACCCCAAGATCTTGAGGGGCCAACAGTTTTGACAAATTTTTTTGATTGGTGAAGGAAAGTAGTCACAAAGTTGATGTCCTTCTTCTCTTCCTCAGAGAGTTTATTCAAAGGGAGAAATTTGATAATGGCCACAAGAGAGTCTTGATGATTGGTTTGGTCTAGAACAGAAACTTTTCCACCAGTGAATAAATGGAACTTTTCAATCTTCTGTTTGGCCTGTTCAAACTCTTCAGGGGTGGGCTTTTTTTTGTTCTTTTTCTTTTTGGCAGAAAGAGCAGGGTACAAATCCAAAGGTTGCAGTTTTTTTCTAGACCATAGAATCTTTTCCAAAAACCCTTCTTAAGCCACTTCCAAAGAGATTTTGGATTCTTTTATTTGGTCCCTCTGCTTTCCACCTCTGTTTATGTTTTTCAAAGCATCTCCTTCCATCTTGTTCACTCCCATTCAACTGCTTTTCTTGGGGTGAGGATCAAGACAGGATTTGATTTGTTTTATAACATTGGGAGCATGGCAGGAGAAGCATGGGTCATGCAGAAAAATTGAAGGCATGGAAAGAAATGGGGGTCAAAATGGATTTTGCATTGCGGGGAATCCAAAAAAAAAAAAAAAAAAAAAAACAATTATCAGCCATGTTGCAATCATTGTGGGAGATGAAAAAAAGTAGAAAAATAAATACTGGTCCGTCAATGATGATAGACCCCCCCCAAAAAAAAAGGTCAGCCAGAGTCATTGATCAATCAATGAGCGGAAGGAGGAGAAAGAGAAGGGGGTCATGGGGATCACCTTGGGGAATCAGCAAGGCAGGGTGGGGGTCAGTTGGCTGGCCAAAGAGGGGGGTGGGGCCCTGGGTCAGTTGGTTGGGCTGCCAAGGAGGGGTTTTGGTCAGCCGGCTGAAGGAGGGGGGGGGGGTGGCAGCCTGTTGTTGGTTGGCCAAAGGAGGCAAGGGGGGGTTTGGTTGGCTGGCTGAAGGAGGGGAGGGGGGGGGGGTGCGGTTGGCCAAGCAAGCAAGGGGGAGGAGGGAAGGGGCTCACCTGAGGGATTAAGCAACGCGGTCAGGGGGGAACTAATGGTTGATTGATCAAAGGATCAGCAACTAGTGAGGGGCAGGAAGAGGAAGAGGGGGAGGGGGCTTACCAGGGTTGCCAACCAAAGGAGGAGGGGAGGCAGTGAGTGAGGTGAGGTGAGGTGAGGTGGTGATGGTGTGTGAGTTGGAGGTGGTGGGTGAGGTGGAGGTGGAGGGTGAGGTGGAGAGTGGACCGGTGGTGGGTGAGGAGGAGAGTGGACTGGTGGTTTGGTGGGGTGAGGTGGGTGGTTTGGAAGTTTTGGTTCTGTTTTTGTCTAAGTCCACCAAAAAAAAAAAAAAAAACCAAGTCAGCCTTGGATGCTTGGTTGAAAAACTAAAACCAAAAAAGATATTTCACCTATTTAAAAACCAAATGCTACACATCAAAGTGAGAAAGTGTGAGGGGGAGAATCCGCTCTCTCATGGCCAAAGATGAGGTAGAAGATGAGACAGGGATGACTTGAGGAGGATCAGGAATATCTTCTTCAAATATTTTGTCCCATTCATCCTTGATGTTGGAAAGAAGGTTGTGAAGGATTACACAAGTGATAATACAGTTGATGAGGATCTTCATGTCCTTTGAATTTTGAAGCTGGTTTTGCATCTCCCATAAGCTGGACCATCTTCCTTTCAGGATTCCTATGGAATGCTCAATCCAAACTAGTGATTGGGTAAGATGATAGTTTAAATTTGTTTTTACTTCATCATTGGATGAAAAATTTGAAAAATTCCGGTATGCCGGAACTACATATTTCCCACTAGCATAAGCCAAATTGGCCAGAAGGTATTGATCTTGGTCAAAGTAATTCTCTGGTTTTTGGGCAATCCGCATCCAATTGAAAGCATATGAATCATGACAAGAAACCAGAAGGCCAGCCTGGAGGGATATGAGCTTCTTGTTGTTATTGCAAACAAGTTGTAGGGCCGCAGAGTATCTAAACAAAGAGATGCAATGTATTTGGTCAGTGTTTGATTCAAAGTTTTATCAACGTCATTGGAAAAGAATGAATCAATTTCCTCTTTTTCCAATCATAATAGTGGTTTCCATCTAGCTTGGGGTTTTGAATCAAGGGAATGGTGGTTCTGTAAACAAAAAAAATGAAACCAGGAAAGCCTTCAGTCTCCATTACTTGAGATATCTCCTGACATTCTTCTTTGGTTGGCCAAGAAAGGACTGAGAAATGGAAAGATAGGATAGCAATCATGATTCTTTTTGTGTATGAGTCAATGGTTCCATAACCAACTGAGGATAGATTTTCTAATCAATAAATTGCTACTCCATTTCCATTTGATCCCAATCTACAAAGAGCAACAGCCAGTTTGATATCTTGATTGCATTGAGGATTCCAAGAATTTTTCTGTAAGATGTGGTGGTCTTCAATCATCTCCAAAAGTTTCATGAATGAAGGCAATAGAGTTTGGAACAGTTGCTGGAAGCTTAAGTTGTGGAGGAGATGAAGCTTTTGCCTTTCATACATAGGGTTGTGGAGAGTTTTTCTTCTTTGAACCATGTATTGCTTTTGTAATAGAGCATTCAAAGCCAACCAAGTTGATTCCAAATCAGAGTCTGAATCAGAGTCTGAATGGGAGTCAAATAGTAATAAAAGTTTGGTCAGCTTTGTTGAATTTTCAACTTGCTGCCAGGAAGTTTGATTGGACATGTTGAGAAAGATGGCAATGTGATGTGGGGTGATGAGATGATTATGGGATTTGTGTGAAAATGGAGATGTGAAGCAAGAGATGTGAACCAATGGAGATGTGAACAGATGGAGATGTGAAGCAATGGAGATGAGATGTGTGTGATGTGATGGAGATGGGATTGGTATGGATTTGCTGAGGTTGAGGTGTGGATGGGTTTTTTGCATGAAATGGATGGTGGATGAATGAAAATGGCGGGTTTGATTTTTGAAACCCACCATTTTCATGAAAACCACCATTTTGAAATACATCAGTTAGGGGGTATGTGTATTTCAGAAACCCACCATTAAAAATGGCAGGTTTCTAATGGTGGTTTTTCTAACTCTGATACGCCCTATTAAATTTCAAAAATCACCACAACACCAGGATGGCTCCTTTTGGACATTTTAATATTTCACATGCTATTTCATGTATATCTTACTCAACTAAAATTTATTCAGAAACTAAATTTTGTGTATAGTTTTGTAGTCATGAGCTAAAATGGTTTCTGTTGGAATTCCCACATGCAGATGCAGAGCTACAGCATTCCCACACTTCTGCATGCACCCTGTGCACCAATGATCTGCCCCAAATTCATAATAGAACATCCCCAAATGAAAATTACACATCCAGGTCTGCATGCAGCATATCTGATCAAAGTGCATCCAAGATCCATGACACAAAAAGAGAAGAAAGGTACTTCACTTAACTGCCAAAACATACTTGGATCAATCATGCCTATGAGATTACCTAAAAAAATGCGCAGCAGAAAATACAAAACTATTCAAAATGAAATAAAATTGTAGAAAAATGAAAGCTTAAGCTGTCAAAAATAAATATGAAATAATTAATTATCTCATGAAAATAACAGATTGCAATCTTTGATGAACAAAAACATATCAAAGAATCAACTATACAAGAAATGAATAACACCAAAATTATCATAGAAAGCTAGAAAAACATTAGAAACTAAATTTAAGTCATTTAGCACAATTATAGATATTACAAAAAAATATTATGTGCAGAAACACCAATTTATCCAATAATCACAAAGGCATACCTAGGGCAAGGGAATTTTGCACTGATCCTCCAGATCTGGAATAAACCATGCTAAAGAACGAAGAATAGATGCTTATGCAATCCTGGATGCCCTGATAGCCCCAGAAAATGGCCCAAGAAAGCCCTATCAATCCCAAAAATGTATATCTACTGTGCGCTTTTGGCTCTATTTTCACCCATAATCCATTAGATATGATCCCAGAAACTGTTCCTACCTTAATTCAAGTACTTATAAGCGATTCTTAAGTGACCTATGTCCATATTCTGATATTATATTTGAAGAAAACCAAAACATTTTACCTATTTACACTGAGATAAGTCTTTAAGCACCCCTCTTATTTCTGAAAACTTTCAAGTTTGAATTAATGCAGGTAAACTGAAAGTAATTAACTAAAAATTAATTCATTTTCTATCTGCTTTGGCTGGTTTTTTTACCATAGCCCTGCCATACTAAATAATTTCTGGATAATACTTCCTTATTATCAATTGTAAGGTTCCAAAGTCCCAGGGATGCAGATTGAAAATTAATCTCCTGAATGAGAGGTTTTGAAGACCCCCATTCTGTATAAAATCTGGCCCCTCTTTAAAATTTCTTATAGTCAAACAAAACAATCAAGCAAAACCACTTCACCTTGAATTAAAACAATTATCAAAATATTTTTAAGGATTATCATTAACTGTTCCAAAAAACATTAATTATTTTGCCTTATTGCTTACAGTAGGTAAAGGATTGCAAGTGTTTTTTTATCCAGAATCTGACATGATTATTTTCTAGAATTGAAGTAAGAATTGGGAAGAAAAATGTTGAATTCCACAAATTATTATGCCAAGTATCTGGATTTCCTTCATCCTTATTATCCTCTTTTTCACTTGGGTGGTTTTTTCTCTCAGCAACATTGTGTTTATAAATATTTGAAAATGGAGATAAAGAGGTTTAGCTATATTGATCATCATCAAAATAATCTTAGGTTTGATACATTTCATGCTGTTTTTAATGCAATAAGCATTGGATTTAAGACAGGAGAGGGTTCTGGTCTGTTTTTTATTTCTGATCACTACAATCAATGAAGTATAATAACTAACACCACAAAAAATTTCATTCCACTTGTTAGCAAGTGTCATAAGGGACCTCAGGTAAAATCTAAAATCAAGCTCAGTTCATGCTCCAGCCAAGCTCAGGTACAGCTTTATCCAAGCTACAATGCACATTCACTGTGCATTAAGCACATTCAATGTGCATTAAGCACATTCACTGTGAATTAAGCACATTCACTGTCCATTATGCACATTCACTGTCCATTATTCACATTTTTTGTTCACCAAAACCTTGTTTGGAGCATTAGCATAGCTTCAAATGGCAATTGGAAATATCTTCAAACAGATATTCCTTGATGGAACTTCCTAGCAAGTGACATCAAATATTTCATGGTGTGATATGTATTTTATTTTTGATGAAGTTATTTTTTGGTAGGTGCTTCATCCAGCCAAAATATTTCATAGGTAGTCTGAGAGATATGTAAGCGCACTAGCAATATGCTATGGAAATGGTGCAGCACATGGGAAAGCCAGATATTCTACTCACTGTCACTTGCAACCCATATTTTCCAGGTCAAACAGCAGAAGATAGGATGGATATGGTAAAAAGTCTTTCAAACTCAAATCTGAAGATTATTTTTGATGAATATTCAAGGATGGGATATTTGGATTGACCATGGGATTCCCACATCTCATGGTGAAAACTTGGATAAACAAAACTGTTTTAGGGATTCAAGATGGATAGCTACTCCAGAGGAATTTTTGATAATTGTTTCATTCAAATTTTCTGCCATTTCACTGGCCTTTATAGAAATGGAAATTTATATCCCTGCAAAAAAAAATTCTTCTTTGAAGCAGATGAAGCCCTTGATTAATTGTTTCAAATATAACACAAATGAAACACCATGTTCACAGAATATTTCAAAATTAATTCTATTGATTCATTTTCAAGTGCCATCAAATTATCTGAGTTTCCAAAAAGTTTCACCTGGAATCCCCAGAGAGAGAACGGAGGTAAAGAAAGAGAATTTTCTGAATTGTGAGGATACTCACTGTTTATCCTGCATATTCTGAAAGTTGGTTTCTCAATTTTTTTTTTGAATAATTCTTTTTTTTCTACTTCTTTTGATTAAATAAAACATTTTAATGGAATTTCTTACACAACCTTTGGAGAACCTGCTTTTCCCAAGGGTCTAATTTTGGATGACAATAATTTGGAAAAAACTATGCAGGAGGCTGATAAATCTGTCAATTCATATGAACTGGGGAGGTTATTTGGAATTCTTGAGATTGGGGTATTTTTCTGAAACCTGTAATTAACAAAGTGGCGGGTTTGCTAAATCTGATACACCCTATTCTTCCTGGACCTTGATTTATTTTTGAAATATATTTTTTTGGAATTTCTTCTGATTTATTTTTTTTAATGATGTATTTTCTTCATTCTGGTTATTGAATCATTTTGGGAATTTATTTTATTTTTTCAAATTGTTTACTGGGATATACTTAAATCAATTAAATTTTGAAACTTAAATCCCACATAATCCTACTTTCCCCAAATGGGTCTCCAAATTTGGGGAAAATACACTATTTTATTCAATATTTTTAATGAAACTTTGTTTTTCCTGAATTGGAAGTTTCCCCTGACTCAATCAAATATGTAAATTTTTCATCACAATGTTGACACAAACTGGAAACCCCAATAATTTAAACTTATTATATTGTATCCTTATAATGTTAATAACAACCACAAAATGCAGGCATAATGGGTAATTAACTAGCTGATAACCAAGAAAATGATTTAATAAAGGAAATTTCCTCACTATCTTTTGATATAAAACTAAAATCTAACAAATCCAGAAAAGCTGCTAAAGCAACAAGATTCAAACCAAATGCACACCTCAGAATTATAATTTCACAGGGAATCATGTAAACTGAATTTTTAAGCCAATTGGCATTGGGCTTTTGTGGTTTATATGGTAATTTATTCAAAAAATAAACAAAATTCACAATAACACCCACCCAAAATTCAGATATATCACAAAGAGATAGCTTTTAAATTATTCCACTTAACCCCAGTGTATCATACACAGAGAATCATCCTTTAACACAGGGGCTTCTTAAACCTTACCATCAAATCACCACATTTCCTAATCCACCCAAAATCCAAATACTAAAAACCTTTTTGCTTTAAACTTGCTTATCTTAACTCTAAAACTCACTTCATCAACATATCAGGAATTCTATTATATATACCTTTTCTTTGAGCTCTTCCCCCCTCTCCTTTTCCATTAGAAACCCAACTCTTCAACATAAGTAATTTATCAGTGCCAATGAGTCCTAGCCCAACCCATTCATCACCTTCTGTGCCCAGAATCATGATTTAAAATCCAAACAGCCTCCAGTTTGAGTAAATTTTCAGTTTTGAAGGAAACTCAATTCACTTCAACAGTGAATAATTTATCAATATGTTCCCTAAGTTAGTAAAAAAATCTGCCAAATCAACAGGCATCTTTCCAAATTTTCTTCTAAACCTAACATCATCTCCCTTCCCCAGAAATAAAATAAATCCTCCCAATCAAACCAAGACACTATGATCATGCTCCTCATCCAAATAGAAAAACTTTTCAAAAATTTCAATGCCATTGAATAGAAAACAGAAAACTTGATAAAAACATTTAATGGAATCACCTTTCAGACCCTCAATTTTTTACCAAGCCCTCTGCCCCCCCCTTAGTTCTGGGGTGTTTTCCATTAGTTCCCAGCATCCTTTCTACCCAATAATCCCTGAAATTTCTCAGAATTGTGTGCTCAGAAAGATATTGATTGCAAATATCTTATTCCTATTATTTGGATTGGAAATCCCATTCCTGAAATTAAATCAAATAGGATTCTGATAATAAATTCAAAGGAAATGTTAAATTTTTGACCCAACACAACCTGTTCACAAATCAAAATGCGTTGTGTGGTGCGGTTTGCAACCCATTTGAGTTGTGAATGGCCGTTTTCAACCTATCTGAGTCATGAATGGCCATTTGG
The DNA here is from genome assembly GCA_025617555.3 of Puccinia polysora. Lineage (NCBI taxonomy): Eukaryota > Fungi > Basidiomycota > Pucciniomycetes > Pucciniales > Pucciniaceae > Puccinia > Puccinia polysora. The sequence goes on along the minus strand of CM062634.1, from coordinate 24,776,080 downwards.
AACCCATATGAGTTGTGAATGGCCATTTGCAACCCATCTGAGTTTTGAAAGGCTGTTTGCAACCAATCTGAGTTGCAAACGGCCATTTGCAACTCATCTGAGCTGTGAAAAGTCATTCACAACTCAAAATGGGTCCAGTGGCATGGTTCACAGCTCTTTTGAGCCATGAATGGCTGTTTGCAACCCATCTGAGTTGTGAATGGCCTTTAAAAACTCCAGTTTTGTGAGCAAATAATTTTAAAAATTAGAAATTAAAATAAAAATAAATTAAAATAAACTAAGAGCTTGAATCAGCAAAAAAAATAATCAAAAAGGCAAAAAAAGGATCCAAAAGTGCAATGAGGTTTTTTTGAGTGAATTTGTTTAGGTAAAGTAATACATCCAAAAAGTATGAAAAAAATATTAAAAATATCTTTCATTTTTTTGAATTCCTGGGAGCTTAAATAACCCAAAAAAAATAATTAAAAAGGAAAATAAAAGGATCCCAAAGTCCAATGATTTTTTTTTTGATATGTTTTATTTTTTGAATGAATTTTTTAAGTTAAATAAAAAAATCCAAAAAATGTGAAAATAATAATAGAAATTTTCTTTATTGTTGTTTCAAATTGGTGAGAGATGAAATCACTAAATAAAATAATCAAAAAGACAAAAAGAAAGATCCCAAACTCCATTGGGAAATTTGATTTCTTGGATTTTTTGGATGAATTTTTGAAGGTAAAAGAATACATCCAAAAATTCTAAGAGAAATATTGGAAAGCTCTGTGATTTTATTAAACTTTATCAGATATCAAATAACCAATAATAATAATTAAAATGTCAAAAATAAAGATTTCAAACTCTATTGAATTTTTCTATTTTATTAATTTTTTTATTGCATTTTTGAAGGTGTTCTAATTCCTCAAAAATTATCAAAGATGCATTTTGGGGTGCCTTGGTACCCCTACCTACCCCATAATATGGCCTATTTGGGGCTTTTTTGCCCAAAATGGGCCAAAAGTGTTGTTGACAACTCAAAAGGGTTGCAAACGGTTTTTCACAACTCAAATGTCTTGCAAACAGCGTTTCAAAACTCAAATGGGTTGGAAAAAGCCATTTGAAACCCATTTGCAACCTGGGGTCACAAATTTAGCACTGCCCTAAATTTAAATAAACAAAAAAGCTAGCCTCCAAAATTTCAAGTGATAGCCTCATTCACAACTAAAAATTTCTGAGGCCCTCCAAATTAATTCAAGGACATTAACAGTTTCAAATTCCTTCTAGTTGGTCAATTGAACAACATCTGAAAAACTCAAGCATTATTCTTCCAGTGTTGTGGCTTTCACTACTCCTTTGATTTTCACCTTTATGATCCAAGCAATTTATGCTTCAGATTATTCAATAAACAAAAATATTTTAATTCTTTATCTAATCCTTCTGAAAAATTATTCCTCTGCTCCACATTCAGTTCCAGGTGTCCAAATGAACATCAAAAAACCTTCAAAACCAAAAAATTACATCCTCACAAGTAATCACACCCCTCCATTAAGCAACATAGATCATTTATCTTTTTTCTTCAAATCTGATTCACTTTTCCTTTCTTTGAAAGAGATTTCCCTCCCCTTCAAGATTTTTCTCTCTCCCTTCAGGACTCCTTCTAATTTTTACAGATAAATTTTTACAACAAAAAAGGAACCAATCTCAGTGTTCTTGAGACTAAGTTGGATAAAATTTTCCTTCTACTTCAGGAGAATTGGTTTTATGCTCATGACTTCATCCCTCCTGTTAATTTTAACTGGAACATCATTTCTTTCTCAGATCCATCCTCTCACCTATATAAACCTTGGAAATTTATTTAAATCAGAAAATTCCCCTCCAATGTGAAACCTCCCTGTGTACAGGTTCCACATAACAATAACTTGAAGATTACATAATCCTTTCTCTCTGTTCTTCCCTTATTTAAACCTTATTTTCCCCATTCCCCCACCTAGCTCTTCAGAGGCTCTGGCTACTTTCTTCTTGGAGCTAGGTGATTAATACTCCTTTTTTCTCTCAGAATAATCATTCTTGTATATAAAATTAGATAGAATTGTACTTCTTTCTTCTATGAGCTAGATCTGCAATTAATCATACCCAGGTTCTAGTATTGATCTCCCAAATCTCTGCTTGGCTCTAGAACCCCAATTCTGATCTTTCTGTTCAGTGAAGGCTTAGACATAGCCTTTGCACTTTTTTTTTCTTAAAAAAACCACCCTTAATAACAGCAAGAGAAAATTGTGGCAAGATCCCATTTCCAACTCTGAAGCTATCATTGGCACTTGCCATTGAGAGGAAAAGATTAAATCCATGTTACAATCCAAAAACTCTGATCTTCCTGAAAAACAAAAACTTATCAGTGATCCACATTCCTCCCCCAAAAATACTATTACTCTCAATCTAAAGCCATCCTCCTCCTCTGCTGACCCAGAGGCGGAACCAATGTTGGAGGCACTCCCACTGCCCCTTCAAGCTTACCTGAAGGGAGTCATTCAGCTGAAAACCCGCAGTATCAAACAATTCATTGTTGAAAAAGCTGAACAAGCACCAAGTAGAAAAGCCAATGCAGAAAGAATTTCATGTTTTGAGGAAACCCACCTCCTCCTATTGATGAAGGCAGAAAAATTGACCAAAAACACTAAACCTGAAGGAGGCATAATTGAACTTCAATTCTTTCAAAAAAGGATGGCCTGCTTTTTAATGGTTCATTTCAGGAGTTGCAGCAAATGAAAAATTGGCACCAAGATTTACAAATCTTTTTTCAACAAAGGGAGTCCCCCACAATACCAAAAATATCTGTTTGGTCAGTAGCCTCATTTGTGAGAAAAACACACTGGCTTTCTACGCACCAGAGTTGAGTACCTTGAAAATTGCACCTGGGGAGAGTTCACATCAAAACTGATGGGCTATTTCCAGCCTCCTCTGTGGTGCACCACCATCAGACCAAGATTATGGGTTCAGAATTGTACATACAGGGATTGCAGCACCCAAGCAAGAACTAACCAGTCCATGCTCAACTTGTCAGCTCCTAGATACCAGGAACCTTGCAGTAATTTAGCTTCTAGAGGTGATAAAGTAAAAATATAATGACATTCTTAAAAATAAGGGATAAAAAATCTCCAAAAGGATTAATATGATTGTTGATTGTTAAATTTTTGAATGGTTTTGTCAAATGGTTTTCAATATTTAAAATGATAAAGGCTAAAGATAGGCCATATTTTATACAGACCGGGGGTCTTTAAAACCTGTTCTTCAGGAGATTAACTTTGAATGTGGTCCCCTGGAATGATGGGAACCTTACAAATTAAAAATAAGGAAGTATTACCCACTAAAATGGTGGTGGGGATGGGCTATGGTAGCACACAGGTCAGAGCAGGGAGAGAATAAATCACTAGATTAAGCAGTCACTTTCTGGTTACCTGCAATGTTTCACATTTGAAGGGTTAAAAATACAAAATTGAGTGCTTGATGATTTATTTTCAATGCAAAACAGTAACGGTGGTTTTGAATTAATAATATTATGATTCAGACTGAGACCATAAATCACTTTCTTATTTATTTATAAGCAATTGATCACTTATGGCATGGTTTCTGTATGATTACTGATGAATTCTTCTGGGGAAAGAGCCAAAATGGTGCTGTATAAATACCTTTTTGGTGTTAAGAGAGCCTCCTCAGGGCATGCAGAGAGGGTGGAGCTCATGTGCTAAGGATAGAAAGCCAGTAAGGGATTTTTTGACACGTCCTATTGTTTCTATAGCTCAGCTGATCCTGAATCTTTAGGATCAGTGAGTGATTTTTGGATCAGAACCATTCTTTGTTTTTATTTGTTATTTTACTGATCCCGCACATAGTGGATATTTTTATTATTTATTTTTACATAAAATAACTTTTGATGGGTGTTCATTGATTTTCCATCATCTGCTGATAATTTTAATATTTTTTATTATTTTATTTATAGATCTCTTGATGTGTTTTGTGGTCTTCAAAGCTCTGGATCTGTTTATTTTATGGTACTTGTTATTATTTGTTTTTCAAATGTGAGCAATTTATATTTTCATTTTCTTTTTTTTCTTATATTTTGAGGTTCAATATCATCCTCCATGCATGTGTCACTTCATTACATATGCATGGTTGATTGATGCATTTTGTAGTGGTTAAGTGCAGTTCCTGTCAGAACTTTCAAGTTTTGCGGATCTGACAAGTGGGGATCAGCTCTTCTGCATGCAGGATTTGCAGGCTTTGGATGTGGGGCTATTTTAGAGCGTGCAGGCTGCGTGCAGGAATTTCAAAAAACCCCTTTTAGCTTATAAATTCTAAAATATACATAATTCCTCAATTCTGATGGAATTTTAGGTGTTAAACCTATATGTGGCAGTTTGCTTCAAATAATAAAATGGCCAAGAAAGGTGAAAGGGTGGTGTTATGATTTCTGGGATATTGTAATTCATTATTTTAATTTGTTAAGGAGTGAGAATTAAAAGGTGTGGTCAGTGAGTGACCTTACCTAATTTTGGGTGGGGAATCTAATTTATAATAATGTTTGGGCTTTCCCACTGCTTGGATATTGTTTTATTATCTATTTTTTTGTTTCTTTTTTTATTATTATTGGTATTTTGACAGGTTGCTCTGTAAATAGTACCAAGCTGACACAAATTTGACCTCATATTGATCTTGGATTTTTTAAAGGCTTAGTCTATGAATTTTGGAATGAACCTCAATCTCCAGAAAGAGTTCAAAAACCATCAGCTCCTTCTGACCAAGCGCTTCAATTTTTCAACCTTCAACTGCTGGGAAAGCCTTTTTTGGGAATGTATTGAAAAATAGGAAACTTTCAAAGGAACATTGGCTGGCGCAATGGTAAATGGGACCATGACAGCTTGCTACTATGTCAGAGCTAGCTGACAAAGCACCAAAAATAAGAAAATTAATTGAAATTAATAAAAAACAATTAAAGAGTATGAGTATCCAAGATATTATTGAAGATTTGGATTCCTCACCCAATTTTAGGTAGGTTCACTCAGCAAACCTACCTTCCAATTCCTACTCCTTACCCATCTTAAATCACACAATAGTAAAATTTTAGCCCACGGGGCCACCAGTCCACATTTTGCCAATTTAATTATTTCACATGAAAACTCAGGGTTAGGTTTCATAGCTAAAATTCAATAAGAATTAGAGAATTCTGTATATTTTAGGAGTTATTGACAAAAAAGCATTTTTTTGACACTCCCACGCGCAGCTGAAAAAGCTACACACTTGCGAAATAGATGCCAGAGCATAAGCCTGCGTGAGAGCAAAGGCTGACAAGCGGGCGCGTAGCCCCATGTAGATATTTGGAAAAGGGTTAACCCGCCGCTAGGCTATCCTAGTTGGCATATGCATTTCCCAGAATGCAGTACATGGTTTTCTTACACTCCCCCACCGGCCAATTCAGTGACATTGGACTGGAATTTTAAAGGACCCATGAGATGTCCTGGACAGAGGTGTTACTCTCCAACAGACAATGTTAACTGTAAACTTTCACACATTTTTTTCTACTAGATATTAAGGCAGTAATGGAATTTTTGCTGCAACTGGAGTGAGTTGCAAGGCTAAAGCTGGGAGGGTGTTGCAACCTTGGTGGCAACTGGCAGGCAATAAGTAGTGACCGGGTGAGGGTCTATGCATGAGAAACCAGATGAGGGTTGAGTGTGGATGACCAGAGGAGGGCCAGGTGTGAATGGCTGAATGAGGGCCAGGCATGGATGACCAGATGAGGGCCAAGCGTGCAATATCTGGGTAGGTTTCAGGTGACAGGGTTGCTACCAGGGGGGATCAAACAGGCAACAGTGGTACCGCTGGGATCATAACCTGTAGAGAATGGGAAAAGGGTTAAACCACCGCTAGGCTATCCTAGTTGGCATATGCATTTTCCAGAATGCAGTACATGGTGTCCTTACACCCCAGGCAGGTGACCAATGCGCCACCGCGGGAAGATGCAAAGCAACAGGCGCAACAGCCATCAACACATGATGAGGAACCGCCGTCAAGGTACCAATCAGACAGGCTACTGCCCATACTGATAGATCCAGGGTATTTAATAAATATTTCCAAGCGTAGAAGTTGAATAAATAAGTATATAAATCAATTAAAAATACATAAAAAGATGAGTTTACATATTTAACTAAATTATTTAAATAAATACATAAAATGTCGAAAAAGACTATTAACAACTTTGGAGGCTTGAATACCTATCTTATCTTGAAATAAATGAGAACTTCAGGACACAAAATTGTTTGTGAGGATTTCATAAATCCAGATATGTAAAAGTATTGATAAAGTTCCTAAAGGAACTATTTTTAATAAATTATTTTACTAAAAATCATTGAACTTCGAAAATAACCATCAACAGATTGGAAGAGTCTAATAAACTACTTCCCATGAACTTTATGAAAGTTTAAAGACATACTAATGTCTTTAGAGTTCCCTTCAGGCTAAAAAATCAAATATATTACATATAAATTCCAAGTAATTATTTTTAGTAAATTATCTAAGTAAACCAACACCAATTTTGAAAATTGATGTGAACAACTTCAAAGGACCAGAGCTCACACGTAGAGTGACATAACCAGAAAATATATGAGATCAAACTGTTTTTAGAACATCTAACAATTAGAATATTCAATTAAGTTCATTAAATTCTCATGACATACATGACTAAAGGAAGATCATATGAACAACTAGGCGCTTTTTCCCAACAAATTTTTCAATTATTATTGGGAATAGCTCCAGATCCAGACTGATCCAGCTCCCACCCAGGCTACAGAACCTAGAGCACATGCAGGGCCAGCACTGTTTTCCCTGCTAGCCTTAGAACCCGTCCCCTTGGGCCCCTATAGACCTCAGAGGGACAGAAATAAGACTCAAAAAAATAAAAATAAAGGCCCCTTTTTGAGATTATTGTTACCCCAGAGACCCCGTTATATTTACATTCAGAAGCCGTGCCAAGGTAATAAAATAACTATAATTGATAAGTAAGTGATTTATGGCTTTATTCTGATTAATAATATCTGTCCCAAACCCTTTTTATCAATTTAAACTGCTGAACAACCTTTTTAACCCCAGTAATAGGTTTAACCCATCAGTGCACGTCCCAAAAAAGTACCTAAAGGATTTAATAAAATACCAGTGAGTCTTATTATCCTTTTTTTTCGTGGCAGCTTGGCTAAAAGGCCCTGTCACACCACAATATATTTTATATATATATTATCTTTGGGAAATATCTCCTTTAAGAATATAAATTAGAGGTTCCAAAGTAACCAGGTATACGTGTTTTCAAAGTGAATTCCATGAATAGAGCTTTTGAAAATCCACAATATTATTTTAGCCCCTCTATTAATTTCTTTAATAATCAGTTTATTAATATTGATTTATAATATTGAACCATAAATAAACCAATCAACCTTGCAATAGCTTTATCCAAATATTTTACATATTTTTGCTGCATTTATTGAATAATATATTTATTATTTATTCTATCCCCTATGGTAGCCAAAGGATAGAAAGGGTCTTGGCATCCAGGAGGCTGAAACCCTAACAGCATCTCAAAACAAATTTCCAAAGCTCCCCAAGAAGATGCCCTCTGGCACTTCAGTTTTTATCTGGACTTTTTGGGGTGTTGCAAAATTTTCAAAAAGACCTGTTTCAGTGCCCCAGGGGTGTGTCAAGGGCCATTTGATTGCTTTTTATTTTTATCCACAAGTCTGTCAAGATGCCTCCAAATGTGGAAAATTATCAAATACCAACTGCATGCAAGGGACCAATGATGCCTAAAACTGGTGTGGTCTGAACTAATCAACCCCTTGCAGGCCATCCAACCAACCAAGCCTCAACGGTAGCCACCCTTTCCAAGGAAACAAAATTTCCCAAATCAGATGTTGCTTCCATGTGTGAAATTTTGAATATGGAAGAGGAGTCTTGGCTATCTAGGGAAGAAGTGTGTTTCCTCCTCCCAATTTCTGCTGTATCATTCTTCAGTTATCTTTTGTGGACACTCACCTCTTGGGCATGTTCAACACTGGTTCTGACATCAAACTTATCTCAGCAGAAGCAATTTTAAAGGTTGGACTTCAATTTCAAGATCTAGAAATACCAACTATGGTCAAAATTCTGCTCAAGGGTGGAGGTATGGAGCCTATAATCCTCCTAAACTACTGCAAGGTCAACTTTAGTGAGGCAAAGTCCAGTATAATCTTTAAAAAGATCCTTTTGAAGTTTGAGAACATTCAGGGGACCCACAACATGATTCTGGGGAAACCTTTCCTCTCTCAATTTATTTTTTCTGTCTTGATTTCCAGTTCCTCTGTAGTTTGTATGCATACAGGTTGTAGCTTAGTTGATTACAGACACAACCTTATTTAAAATGCAATCACTTCCTCCTTAGAACCTCCCAAATGATCAAAAGTGACAACAACTTTTGATGGACCTGTGCAGGTTGCAGAGAGACCCCTGCTTGAAATATTTTCCAACCTGTTTTCAGTCAAAATACCAGATTTTGAGGATTTTTCAGACAATAAAACAGAATTTTTCAATAGTTTGTTCCCAGAAAAGATGCAACTCAAAATTTCCAACATCAAACACATGATAATATTTACTTATCCAGAAGAAGTTATAGATTTAAATCAATACCCATACCCCAAAAACATTTAGTGGCCTGGAGGACACTCCTGGACCAAAATCTCAAGGCAGGAAGGAGGAAATTCTCTAGAAGTCAACACCCCCCCCTCCCCCCCCCCCCCAGAATGATCATCCTAAAGAAAGATCCAGAGGCCTTTCTGCTCTGGGTTTGCAATTATTGCAAGCTGAACAGTTTAATGTTCAGGAATTGATCTCCCTTACCAAAAATTGATTAATTGGTTTGATTGGTGGCATTGGGAGAAAATCTCTCCATCCTTTACCAAAATAACCCCTTATTTCAAACCCACTTGCGCAAGGCCAAGATTCCTTTGATGACCATAAAAACACCTTGAGGCTAAAGGAGCGGGTAGTTATGCCAATAGGCCTCACCAACACCCCCACCACCCATCAAGCACACTTGGAAGAGGCTTTTTGGGATTTTATCAATCAATCCTTTGTGATTTACTTAGAAAATATTGTGAATTTTAACTTGGAGGAAGAATATGAGCATCACATACAATAATTCTTGGAAAGGCTTTGTGCATCTAATCTTTATTTCAGTCCTACAAAGACTTGCCTGTTCTGAAACACCATCAATTTTCTAGGAAAAAAAATTCTTGGCAGCCAGGCTCAGGTTTAACAACTTGAAGGTGGCTGGTGTGCTGAACCGGCCATCTCCAAGATCTTGGAAAGGGGCAAGAATTTCCTTGGGAATATAAAGTGGATGAATAGGTTTTTTCTGGAGCTTGCAGAGGTATTTTGAAAAATTAATTTCCCTTTCCAGTAGTGATCTGGCTCCCAGTAAATTCAAGTGGGGTGAGGCTGATTAGAAGGAATTTAATAATATAAAAAGCATTATGAAATCCCTCCCCTTCCTTAAAACCATTGACTAAAATTCTGGCAACCCTCTTTTGCTGTTCACCAATACAAGTTGTTCCTGTCTGGGGGTGGCTCTCTTCCAAGGAAAGGACTGGAAAGGATCCTCCCTTATTTTTTAAAATCCAAATTTTATGACCCCTGCAGAACAGAAATACCCCAAACACAAAAAATGGTTCCCATCAGTGATACACACTTGTCAAAAATGGAGAAGGCCATTACTGGGAATGAGGATCATCACTCCTTCACCTATCTTCTCAAACAAAGCAATCTCATTTGATGTCAGGCACAATGGACCAAATTACTTGCTGATTTTTTACTCCACTTTAATTAAATTAAATAGGATGAAAAATCTGTCACAGATTCTCTCTCTTGAAGGGATTCCATCAAGGAAAAATCAGAAGTTCAAGCAGAATAAATATCTGTGTTAGCCTCCCTAACATAACTGAGAGCCAAATTAGAGACCTCCCTTTTATCCTGGATTCAATTTCTCTATCTGAAAGATATGTTTTTTATTTACATTTCAAAGGCCCTGCCAGTGCAGGAGGACTGTATTGAGAAGGATGGTCTCTTCTTCATCAAAAATCAGTTGGTTATACCCTTCAACCTGGAGCTCCGCTGCTCCTTTTTTCATCAAGACCACAGCCATCTGGAATTTAAGACAGTTACAGAAATGTGGTTAGATTATTCTTTCAAAAGATAGCCAAGCATTTTCACTCCTTTTTCCATCACTGAAAATGCAAAAAATTCCAGCGCACCAAAGCCCCAAAAACTGCGCTGGAAGGCCACATGCTGACTCCAGAAGTGCTGCAATTACCACTACAGGAATTAGCCATTGATTTTTTCAGCATGCTACTGCAATAAAACCACTACTACATGATACGGTGTGTAAAGCGCATCTGGGCGCCTGTCCAAGGCCTACTTGGCATGCGCCCAGCAGGACTTGGATAGGTGCCTGGATGACTTGATTGGTTCAGGCTTTCAGGGGTAAAAAATTTGTGCACAACCAAGCTCTTCTTGAAGCCAATCAAAGCTGGTTGCACTTGACCAACCAGCTTTCCTCCTCCAATACAATCCACTTCCCATACCTCCCTTTTTCAAAAAACTTCAGTTTTTTTTTGATTTAATTTTTATATATTTTAATTAAATATGTATGGGATGGCTGAGAATCAAAATAAGCTAATGAAGCTGGGTGAGATCAATCAGGTTATCTATCCCTTGTTGAATCCACTCCTCCTCAAGGAGAGAGATAGAGAGACCTGAAATGCTGGTCATGAGATCAAGGAGAAAGAAGGGAGTGTTGGATAATGAAACAACAAATTCTCCCATGGTAGATGGAGGAGATCAATGGTGAAGTAATTGAGTTATTAATCATCTAAAGGAGTGATGTTTTTTTTTGAATATAAATACATCTTGCTTTGATTGATCTACTTGAGATTAATATCTATCCCACCATCTGGTGCCTACACGCTTGATTTCTTGAGCTCATTCAAGCCCCTAATAATGTTGGCATATGAACTCAAAAAAGGATCAATAGGATCTGAAGGGATAAGTTTTAATCTTAGTCTTCTAATGTCAGTCTGAATCAAATCTCATCCTCCTTGATGGCTTGAGTGAGAGCTGATTCTTTCAATAGATATGTACGTATGTGTCTTGGTATAGATGAAGAAGAGGTTGGAAGAGCACAGAAAGATGAAGGGCCTTTGAATCACCCCACCCCTCCTTCTCAGTCCTTCCTCCAGCCTCCTTTCCTTCATCATCTTCAGACCTTCTACTCTTGCACACACCTCTCTTCCAAGGTTTGATCAAGGGAAGGTTGGGGTCAGAGGGAAATGAAAATTCATATTGAATTAAATCAAATCAATCTGACTTGGTCTATCCAATCAGTCTTAACCAACTTTACCATTTCAAAAAAATTTTCATTGACCCCAAGAGTGAAAGAGAAACAAAATCTACTTTTTTCATGTTGAGGTGTATCAGAGTGACTGGTAAGATAAGCAATTTGTTTTACATGCTCAATGTGAACAACTGTGATCCACTCCAAAACATGCTTGGCAAGGCTCCAAGTTGACCTTTGCCAGGAAACAAGAGAGCTTTTCTAGGCACCACGTGCACTTTGAAAAAATTTTTGAAAAAAAATTTGGTTTGCACCCAGACGGTGTGGTGACCAAATCTGGACACCCTGGGCCAGATGCAGAAGAGTTCAAAATTTTTTTTATGGGTCTTTTATTTAGGTGTTATTCAAAAAAAAAAAAAATTGGAATTTCTTTTTCAGTATCACTTCTTCAATTTACTGATCCTTTCAAACATCCCTTTTTCCCATTTGTCTAGGACAGGCCTCTCTCGGCCTGACCATCTAGGTAGCATGTTTGATCCCTTCTCTCTTTGTTCCTCCCCTTCCTTTTGGCCAAACGCGCGGGCCAAGACCCGCTTGGCGCAAACTTCCCTTCATCTTCATCCATCTCCACCACCAAACAGACTTTGATTGACTCTATCAATCATTGGCCCATCAATCCTGTCAATTCTATCCAATCTACCACACCTGCAACGGACCATTTCCCACCATCACTCTTGCTCTCCCACTGGATTCATCTCACCATCCGCAAGCTCTCTTGCACCTGGCACACTCTTCCATCATGACCTCCATTAACCTCCTCCACCTTGATTGCAACATTGTTTGCGCACCCCTCCTTGATTACCGGCCAACTCCACCTTGCTTGCAACAATGATTGCCTCTCTCCTCCTCACCTCCAACCGCTCCTCATCCTCATCCGCGGCCACCCTCACCAATGATTGTCACCCTTGCAAGGAGGGTCCTCCGCTCAGTAGCGTCCTGTTTGATCTGGGCAAAGCACTGGATCCTTGGCCTCTCAATGGCAACCCAATCAATCCCTAAGCCCCCACCATTGCTCTCTCTCTCTCTCTCACTCAATCCCCCCTTGGTCCGTGAATTGGCCAACGCCAATCCATCAATAACTCCCACCCCCCTCCGTCTTTGGCTAGGGGTGGGAAAATGTTTTCTGCTGCCCGCGGACACCCGCGGGCGGCCTGATCTTTTTCCCCTTTTCCACCCCTTCCACCTTTGGGCAAGGGGTGGGTGTGATTCTGGTATTTATTGCTCCTGTCCATCCATGGACGGACGCAGGATAGGTGAAGGGATGAAAGGATCCCACCCCAGTCAGGCAGGCCAAACTTCCACCGGCCTGCGTGATCAAATTCTTCTGATCACCTAAAATTTAAAAAAAAAAAAAATTCTTTCTTTTTCCACTCCAATTGTAGTATCCCTTGTACATAGTCTAACAGGGCCTCCTGCCCATATAAGGAGGGGCTCTCCCCTGCCTTTTGGATCATAAGCACATCCTATCCTCACATCACATCAGCACAGGGTATCATCATCATTTTCACCTTGCAATACATCATCTGTGGGGTCTTCATTCCCCTTTATCTGAGACAAAAAACAAAATTTGGGTATATCTATGATTGCCCCTTGATCCTTGAGCCTCCATACTCAAACCCTTGATCCTTGATTCTTAACACAAACCGATAGCTTTGCTGGTTGAAGAAGAATTTGACTGATTGAATTCTTGAGTGTGTTACACCACTCCTGATCCCTTTATCCAACCATACTGGTCCTGATCATCCTTTGATTATCTTTCTGGAACCAGTCATGTTTGACTGAAGAGGTTTTATTAAGCTTAAAAACTGGAGTGTTAAACCTCCCTTCATCTCTTTGGAAGTTGAATTTGGCCACGCTACTCTTGAGTCCCTTGAGAAGTGTTGGGTTATTCTTGTTTGAACCAGTTATTGTTTTGCTTCTAGAGCTTCTTCAATCAATTAGCTTTGTCTTGTGCAGCCCCTCACAGTTATCTGGTACCCTTCAAGCGCTTGATTGCGGAGATTTGGGCAGGTTCATTGAGAACCTGGAGGTTGTTTGGGATTGAGTTGATCTTTCCTAAGCTTCTGCTGACAACCAGAGCTATTAGCTTGTGGGCGTTGTTACTCACAATTGCCTTGTCTTGTTGAACTCTGAACAAACCTTGACTTCTTCTATTCAAGTTTTCCCCGGCACCATCTTGCCTCAGATAATGTTGTTTCCCAGCTACAGACCACTATGATCTTTATCCTCTTACATTTGGTCCCCCGTTTACCAGGTTCTGGACTTTGATCTTGGTTACATTTAAATATTTTTGTAAAACTCAGGAGGGCAGCCTAAACAGCACCTTTCCCCTCCGCAGAACTGCCACGGCCTAGCACCGTTTGGAGTCTTACATTTGGTCCCCCGGGCCGGTATCAAACCAGCAACCTTGGGATTTACAGTCCCATCATCAATCATCAACTTTGTAATCCAATCTCTTTCTTTTTTTTCTGTCATCATCTAGATTCGTGGAGGCAACTTGTTCTAGAAGTAATTCCTCCCAATTGTGCACCACCTGGGCAAGATACTTGTTGTTTTTTGAGAAACCCTACTCTTGCCACATTTGTGAGCCACTTTGGAAATCCGTTCCTTGGATCTTTTAGGAAACCTTGTCAAAATGGAATCCACCAGCAACTCTTCTACTCTTCCTAAGATGGTTAAGATCAAGCTCCAAAACAAGAACTTAGGATTCAATGGGACAAACGTGGAACGCTTCTTGGACTCATACGAGATGGCTGCTTTGGTGGACGGGGCTAGCAAATTCAATATGGCCTACCAGTTACAATTTTTTATCTCCTCTGAAAAAGTTATGGAAATAATTGAGTCTTTTGAAGGTTTTGAACGGCATAACTGGACCCTGGTGCGGGGAGAAATGTTGGCTTATTTGGGAAAAATAGATGTAGCACAATTTACTTTGCAGGATCTAGATAACCTTGTCTCCCAGTGGATCTCCAATGGCGGTGTGGCTTCAGCTTCTGATTAACAGGATTTTAGGAAATCTTGGGATCCCATCCAATCCTACCTTATCCAAAACAATCACATTGACACAGTAGACAAACTTTGAGACTAATTTTTCCAATATTTCTTTCTGGGAGTTCAAGAAAGGATCAAGGACAAACTGGTTGAGTCTGGATCCATGATCACTACCAGGGATAATCAATTCAAGCTCCCTGGTTTCCTTATCCTTAGGGGAGTGGAGGATAAAGTCATGAAAGGTCAAACAGCCCTCACTTTTGAAAATTCTAAAACCGCTGAATCAGTCCATGCCCCCTCTTTCAAAGAGTCAAACAAGATCATGAATAAAATTGAATCTGATTGTAGGCCCAAGAACCCTCAGCCTAGCCAAGAAACTGCTACAATGGACAAGATCACTAAACTGCTCAAAGCCTTTGAAAACAAAATGGATCAAAAGATTTCCTCTCTTGCTGTTCCTAAACCTTCTAGTGCTGTTCCTAAAAATACTATAGTCTGCTATTATTGCCACAGGGAAGGCCATGGAACCGGTTGATGTCTCAAGCTCCAGAAGGACAAAGAAAAGAAATTAGTAGAGCAAAAAGGGAATAAATTTTTTCTTCCTAATGGTGCCCTAATCCCCTTTGATTCATCTTGCCCCATTTGTCATGTGGTGGCCTTTTACCAGCCACCCCCTCCTATGAAGGCATCCTTGACTTCCGTGGATTTTCAATCTTCTTGTGGGACTCTTCAACCCTGGTATCCCCCAGCTATTTCCTTGTCTTATCTGGTTGGTACTTACCAATCCAATCCAGCAAGGAAGCAACATGAGGATCCCAAACCTCATAAAGATCCTTCCTTGCCAACCTTGATCCTCCAAAAACCGCCCAAAAGACAATCTTCACCCAAGCCCTCTTCTGATGTAGAAGACATGGAGGTGGAAAAAGAACCGCTCATGGAAAGGTCTCAAGATCACCCTGATCCTCCTTCCTCATCTATTAAAACTCCTCAATCCCCTGATCCTGTTCCTGCTTCACCCAATCTTCCTCCCTCAACCCAGCCCAAAGTTTGTTTTGAGAGGGGAATTTCTAAAGATCACCCCAATGCTGTGGAAGGGGTATTAAAGAAAATTTCTGATCTTAAAATTCCTGATCTATCTGTTGCTGAACTCCTATCAATCTCTCCATCTGTTGCTGAAGGAATGAAGAAATGGGTTTCTTGTTGAGGTGTGGAAATTGGTCCTGAGGAACTCAAGGTCTCCTCTGGAACTTTGATAGAGGATTCTGGTGGAACAGATCCCTCTTCTAAGTCTAGTCTTTACTCATGTCCTCTTGGTTTCCTTCCCTGCCATCTTGGTGAATCAGTTAAAACGGTCTTGCTCCTTGTTGACTCTGGCTCTCAGCTCAACTTGATCTTGGATTCTATGGCCTGCAAACTGAAACTCAGCCCTAGGGTCAGTTTCACCTCTTCAGTTTATGGAATATGGAATCAGTCTTGCAAATTGGTTGGAGTTGTTGAAGACATTCCAGTCCGGATTGGCCAAAACATTGTTGGAACTTGTCACTTCTGGATTACACGCTTGGATGGACCTATGATCTTGGGTCAACCTTTCCTAATAAATTTTGGAGCAACTCTGATGTTTTCCAATCAAGTTGGGGAGAGAATCCTCCTCCCCAATTCAGATGGTAGAAAAATTGATTTTCCTCTTTGTTCTTTAGATTCTGGTTGCTGGGAAAGAGATTTCCCCAGTCATTTTCCTAAACAGAAGGATAATTCCAGTTCTTCTCATTTTTATGGGAGTAGTTGATCCTACTAATAGTTGTAGTTCTTTTCAGCCTCAAACTCCAACTCAAGGGTCAACCCTCATCCCCAAGGCCTATTTCTCTTTCTTTTCAACAATTTCCTCTGATCTCAAAAATATCAAAAATCAAAAACAAAACAAAACGGAAAAATTCAAAAATATTTCTTCTTCATCTGTTGTTTCTTCTTTTCCTTGTACTCTTATTCCTAATCAACCTTCTTTCAGTTCCAATTTGAATCTCCGCAATGAGTCTAAACTAGCTCCCAATCTTGATCCTATTTTTTGTGGCTTTTGTATGGAAGAATATGAGCTTCAGTGGAGGCAAATTGGGGTAGAAGTAAGTCCTCCCAATTGTGCACCACCGGGGTATCCTACTACCATCATTTTCAAAACCCTACCTTGTGCCACACATGTGAGCAATGCATTATCCCCGGGGACTTCTTTTATGGAAAATGCACATTTCAAAAACATTGCGGAACATTGAACTTGGAAGGAGTTAGAACTTGGTCTCAATCCCCGTAGTCAGATCTCTCTGGTCAACTCTTGGCAAAAACAAGAACCACTCTCTTTTGCCTCCAAGTATAAACCAGTTGCCAGGAAAATCCAACCATTCAACCAACCAATGCCTCTCAATCTCAACCCTCCTCTTAGGCGTCCTCCTCTATCCCGCAATCCTTACTGTGGTTTACCTTGATCTCTTGCTGGTCCATTCATCCCCTCTGGCTGTGTCACTGAAGAACGTCTGAGAGTAGTCAACTTTGGACCAGATGGATGGCTTCTAACTGATGAGTTGTATTTGATCAAAAATGTCTTGGCTCTTAGGGAAAAAGCTATTGCTTTCTGTGAAGAAGAGAGAGGTCTCTTGAAAGAGTCCTATGTTCTGCCTTATATCATTCCTGTAGTAGAACATGATCCCTGGCAAAAGAAAAAGATCCCAATCCCTGCTTCCAAAGTTAACAAGTTCATCAAGTTGGTCTGGGAACAAGTCCAAACCGGTTTATATGAACAGTCAACTTCTAGCTATTCCAGTCCTGTTTTCTGTGTCCTTAAAAGTAATGGTAAACTTAGAATAGTTCATGATCTCCAGCCGCTAAATAAGGTTACTATTAAAGACTCTGGTATTCCCCCTGCTACTGAAGAGTTTGTTGAATCCTTCTCCGGGAGAGCTTGCTATGGTCTAGGTGACATTATGGGTGGCTATGAAAAACTGTCCTTACATCCAATTTCTTGCCCTCTCACCACATTCAATACTCCTCTTGGTCGCTTCCAGCTTACTCGATTGCCTCAAGGCGCCACCAACTCAGTTGCGGTCTATCAGGCTCAGATGGTTTGGATCCTCCAGGATGAAATCCCCAATCATTCTGGTATCTTCATTGACGACGGCGGAATTAAAGGACCAGTTTCTGACTATAACAATGAGCTCTTACCCTGGCATTCAGGAATTTGTTGATTTATCTGGGAATATGCAACCACTTAGGAAAGGGTCCTGTTCCAAATCAAAGAATCTGGCCTCACTGTCTCCGGATCCAAATTGGCTGCCTGTGTCCCTGCTCTGGAAATTGATGGTCATGTGGTCTGCAAGGAAGGAAGAAGGATGGCTCCATCCAAGATCAGCAAAATCCTCTCTTGGCCTACTCCAATCAACCCAACTGAAGTCAGGGGTTTTATAGGTGTTGTCACTTATGTTTGAATTTTCATCCCATCTTTATCCAAAATCTGTGCTCCCCTACGTTGCCTGACCAGAAAAGATGCTGAGTGGATCTGGACCCAAGAGTGTGAACATTTGTTTCAGCGGCTTAAAATGAATTTTGGCAAGGAAATAGTCTTGAGGAAGATGGCTTATGGACCGGGAGCTGGCAAGATCAAATTGGCTGTTGATTCCAGTTATCAATCTGTTGGGGCTGTCCTCACCCAGGAAGATGAAAATGGTTTGGATCATCCTGCTCTCTATGAATCCCTGTTATTTTCAGATGTAGAATCCAGGTACTCCCAACCAAAACTGGAACTCTGTGGCATGGCTCAAATGTTGAAGAAACTCCAAACTGTCCTCTGGGGTCAACACTTTGAGTTACAAGTTGACGCACAATCCATCATCAAAATGATCAATGCCCCCAGCCTCCCAAATGCTTCTATGACCCATTGGGTAGCCTTTATCCAGCTTTTCTTGTTTTATATTTTTCATAGGCCTGGCAAATCCTTCACCATGCCCAATGGTTTATCTTGAAGCCCCCTTGGAGACAAAGAATCGGATGTTGGAGTGGACTTTGAAGAGAAGGAGCCTTTAATTTGTCCAGTCTTCACCTTTTCCTCTCAAAATTACTCTGGCTTCCAACAAGGTTTCTGGCTAAAATTAGAGCAGTACCTTTCCACTCTCCAAAGGCCTCCTGATCTCTCCGCTAAAGATTTTCAATTTCTCAAGAGGAAGTCTTCCAACTTCTTTGTCCAGGGTACTAGGCTTATGAAAAGAGGCAATCCTTGTGCTCTAATTGTTGTCACAATCCCCTCCAAGAAAGATTCAATCCTCAAAAGTCTCCATGAAGGCCTTGGGCATTTTGGGGAAACCAAGACCTATCGGCATATATCCAAACAATTCTGGTGGCCATCTTTGAAGAAATCAGTCTCTCAATGGTGCAAGAGTTGAAAAGTATGTCAGAAACGTGATCTTAGGCGCCAAGCTGAAATTTGTTATCCCACTGGAGAGTCCACTGTCTTTAGAAGGATTGCTATGGATGTGGTTCACATTAAGGCTGGTGGAGCTAAGTACCTCATTGTGGCTAGAGATGATTTTTCTGGATGGGTTGAAGCAAAATTTCTTAAGAACCTCAGCTCTGAACCAGTAGCAGCTTTCCTTTACAAGAATTGGAAAATGTGTTATGGCTTGGCTTGATCTTATTCAACCAATGGTGGCTCTGAGTTTGGTGGCAAACTGGCCAAAATGATCCAATCACTTCCTGGTCAACATAGGGTGACCACTCCTTATTATCCTGAAGGAAAAGACATGGTGGAAAGAGGCCATGCCCCTTTGAAGGCTGCTCGTGTCAAGTTGGCAGGTGAAAGTGGAAAGAATTGTCGCAAATTTCTTCCTCTGGTCCTCTTCTCCAATCAAATCTCAACTAAACAAACCACTGGCTACTCGCCTGACTAAATTATCTTTGGACAAAGGGCTGTCCTTCCTCTTGATCCGGAAATGGAATCTTTCTTAGGTATTTCTTGGGAAAAGGTTTCTTCCACCACTGATCTATTGGTTGCCAGATCCAAGCAACTGGAGCAAAGTGAAGATGTTTGTGACAAAGCTTATCAGAAAATGATGGAGTCAAGGGAAAAATCAGTCCAGTATTGGGAGGATAAGCATTCCAATTTAGTCAGGGACCCCTTGAATCCTGGTGATCTAGTTTTAGCTTACAACTGATCCTTGGAAACCCAGTGGGGAAAGCTTTTTTCCAATTGCTGGAATGGTCCTTATCAAGTGTTCCGACAAGTCAGAGGTGGATCATATCTTTTGGAGGAACTGGATGGTACTCAGATGGCCAGAAGGTTCTCTGCTGATCAGGTCAAGAAATTTCATTGTTGTAGAGGCAACTTGGATCAGAAGTAAGTCCTCCCAATTGTGCACTGCCAGGGTCATCAGCTGCATTTTTGTTGTAAACTCTACTGTATGCCACATACGTGAGCACCTGGGACGCCTCCTTCATTTAATTGCAGTCAACTCTAGAAGATCTTCTTTGGATGGATCAAGATATTCTTTTCAATCACCCTTGAGATCAAATGGCCATTTCTTGTGCTCAATCATCTTTCCTTTATTTTTTTATGACATCAAGCTCAGATGCAGACTAGGGACAGTCTGTAAGTTGGGGAGAGATGTGGTGACCAAATCTGGACACCCTGGACCAGATGCGGAAGAGTTCAAAATTTTTTTTACGGGTCTTTTATTTAGGTGTTATTTAAAAAAAAAAAATTGGAATTTCTTTTTCAGTATCACTTCTCCAATTTCCTCATCCTGTCAAAAATCCCTTTGTCCCATTTGTCTAGGACAGGCTGCTCTTGGCCTGACCATCTAGGTAGCACGTTTGATCCCTTCTCTCTTTGTTCCTCCCCTTCCTTTTGGCCAAACGCGCCGGACAAGACCCGCTTGGCCCAAAATTCCCTTCATCTTCATCCATCTCCACCGCCAAACAGACTTTGATTGACTCTGTTGATCATTGGCCCATTGATCCTGTCAATTCTATCTGATCTACCACACCTTCAACGTACCATTGCCCACCATCACTCTTGCTCTCCCACTGGATTCATCTCACCATCCGCAAGCTCTCTTGCACCTGGCACACTCTTCCATCATGACCTCCATTCACATCCTCCACCTGGATCACAACATTGTTTGTGCACCCCTCCTTGATTACCGGCCAACTCCACCTTGCTTGCAACAATTATTGCCTCTATCCTCCTCACCTCTGACCGCTCCTCATCCTCCTCTGCAGCCACCCTCACCAATGATTGTCACCCTTGCGAGGAGGGTTCTCCGCTCAGTAGCATACTGTTGGATCTGGGCAAAGCACTGGATCCTTGGCCTCTCAATGGCAACCCAATTGATCCCCGAGCCCCCACCATCATTGATCCATTTCCCATCATTGATCTCTCTCTCTCTCACTTGATCCCCCCTTGGTCCGTGGATTGGCTGACGCCAATCCATCAATAACTCCCACTCCCCCTCTGTCTTTGGGTAGGGGTGGGAAAATGTTGTCTTCCGCCCGCGGACACCCGCAGGGGGCCTGATCTGTTTCCCCTTTTCCACCCCTTCCACCTTTGGGCAAGGGGTGGGTGTGATTCCGGTATTTGTTGCGCGCGTCCATCCATGGAAAGACGCAGGATAGGTGAAGGGATGAAAGGATCCCACCCCGGTCAGGCAGGCCAAACTTCCACCGGCCTGCGTGATCAAATTCTTGTGATCACCTAAAATTTTTTTTAAAAAAAAAATCTTTCTTTTCCCGCTCCAATTTTAGTATCCCTTGTACATAGTATAACAGGGCCTCCTGCCCATATAAGGAGGGGCTCTCCCCTGCCTTTAGGATCATCAGCACATCCTATTCCCACATCACATCAGCACAGGGTATCATCATCATTTTCACCTTGCAATACATCATCTGTGGGGTCTTCATTCCCCTTTATCCAAGACAAAAAACAAAATTTGGGTATATCTATGATTTCCCCTTGATCCTTGAGCCTCCATACTCAAACCCTTGATCCTTGATTCTTAACACCAACCGATAGCTTTGCTGGTTGAAGAAGAATTTCACTGATTGAATTCTTGAGTGTGTTACACCACTCCTGATCCCTTTATCCAACCATACTGGTCCTGATCATCCTTTGATTATCTTTCTGGAACCAGTCACGTTTGACTGAAGAGGTTTTATTAAGCTTAAAACCTGGAGTTTTAAACCTCCCTTCATCTCTTTGGAAGTTGAATTTGGCCACGCTACTCTTGATTCCCTTGAGAAGTGTTGGGTTATTCTTGTTTGAATCAGTTATTGTTTTGCTTCTAGAGCTTCTTCAAACAATTAGCTTTGTCTTGTGCAGCCACCCACAGTTATCTGGTACCCTTCAAGCACTTGATTGCGGAGATTTGGGCAGGTTCATTGAGAACCTGGAGGTTGTTTGGGATTGAGTTGATCTTTCCTAAGCTTCTGCTGACAACCAGAGCTATTAGCTTGTGGGTGTTTTTACTTACAATTGCCTTGCCTTGTTGAACTCTGAACAAACCTTGACTTCTTCTATTCAAGTTTTCCCCAGCACCATCTTGCCTCAGATAGTGTTGTTTCCCAGATACCGACTACTATGATCTTTATCCTCTTAAATTTAGTCCCCCGTTTACCAGGTTCTGGACTTTGATCTTGGTTACATTTAAATATTTTTGTAACACTCAGGAGGGCAGCCTAAACAGCACCTTTCCCCTCCGCAGAACTGCCACGGCCTAGCACCGTTTGGATTCTTACAACGGGCTTTACAGACCATAATTGTGTACTTGCAAATTATTGTGCTTCACAAGGAGCATCCCAGTCTTTCAATCAGAAACTGCTTAAAAAACTATGTCCCATTTCTTTAACCATTTGATTGCTATTTCGGAGTACCATGGTCCATTCTGAGTGACCACAACAAACCATGGGATTCTAAGTTTTGGAAATATCTGATTGAATGCCTTCATATCTCCCTCCATAGGACAACCATGTTTTAACTGCAAGTGGATGGCTGGGGTGAGAGAAACAAAAAAAGCTTTGAGCAGATTCTGAATACCTTCATAACCAAGTTCCAGGTCAAGTGGCTTGATTTTATTGCAGCTGCAGAGTTTGCTATCAACATCACCATCAATGCTGCAACCAGCTTCACCCTGTTTAAGATGATCTTTGGGTGGGCCAGAAACTTATGCACAAAATAAAACCCCACCACCCCCTCTCCTCAAGGCTTCTTGGCTTGGATGAAGATAAGGGAATCAGCATGGGTAGATGCATGGGACCCCCTTTGGACTATCAGGGTTAGGCAGGCTTTGCAACACAACAAGAATACTTGTTTCCCACCATCCCTGGAGCCCAAATCATGGTTTATTGTTGAATCAGGTTACTTGAAAGGACAAAATCAGGGCGGCTTCAATTTAAATCAAAGAAAATTTGTATGGAACTTACCAGGTTCTTTGTGTTTTAAAAAATATCCAGAATTGCAAACTCAAGCTTCCACCTGGAAATCAGAGAAATGCTACAATACACATATCAAAATTAAAGCCTTTCCTAGTTCAGAAAGACTTTTTAGCAAATTCAGAAGTAATTTCCCCCCAAATAGTTGGATCTCCAAAGGATTCTAGATTTCAAACATGAAAATTTTCACTTCATGATCAACTGTTAAATTTTTCTTTACAGCTGGAATTTTTCACTGCCAACCTTTAGCCTCCCTGCTCAATCAAAGATTTCACTTCTGGTTTTCACAAAATTTACTTTGGTTTCTCTAGCCAGACTACCCTTTATCCTCCCCTTTCTTCTTCTTTATGTTTTCCTTCTCTCTACTTCTTTGTACTATATTTTTTTTTTCCTCCCTCTCTTCTTTATTGCTTATTTTTATAGGGGATGAGACTGTGAAACCTCCCTGTGTCCAGGTTCCACATAAAAATAACTCAAATAATACATAATACTTTCTCTCTGTTCTGCCCCTATTTAAATCTTTTTTTCCCCTTTACCTCAACCAGATCCTCAGATAATCTAACTTATTTCTTCTCTGGGCTAGGTGAGTACTCCTCCTTTTCACTCTCAGACTAATAATTCTTGTATACACAATTAGAGAGACTCTGAATCCTTTCTTCTCTGAGCTAGCTCCAAAGCTCATCATGCCAATGTTCTAGAATTTGTATCCAAAAGCTCTGATGTATTCTAGAACCCCCATTCTGCTCTGTATTTTCAGTGAAGGGCTAGAAATAGCCCTTAAATCCAAGCTCATCCATGCCTCTAACCTTTCCATCAAAATTTTAACTTTGTCCAATATTGATTTCCTGCTCACCCCTTACAATAAAATTACTTTTGTTTCCTTTGAAAAACCCCCTATCACTTTTAACAGACTTTCATACTTTATTCCTTGATGACTGTTTCCTTCAATAGACCCTCCCTGTTACTAATATATATTTATTGAAATATCCACCATAAAAACTGGAACCCGCCTACCACCATTTCCACCCCCAGAGCTACCACCCAATTCACATTTGTGCTTCAAAAGGAATTTTCATTGCCTCTGCTTCCCATGTTCCCAATTTTAACAGCCCTTCTAGTGGGGTGGATACATAGTGGCATAGGCTCAGGAGTGAACCACAATTTACCTTGAAAATTTGTATTCTGCAGCACCAAACTCTTGGTGATCAACTTTTGGATATCTGCAGGCTTGAACATGCAAAAGGTTCCCCAAAAAAAAAAATTTCAGCTCTGTACAAAGGGCAGGAAAATCATTGCAGATTTGCAGAAGGAAAAAATCTGCAATTTTGGGAATAGCAGATGGCTATTGGTCATAAAATGGGGAGGTGCAAAGTGGATTACCAGTTCCTGACAAAATAAGGGCTATGGATATAGAAAATCGGAGCTATGGAAATTGAAAAGTGGATCTATGGATATGTAAAAGTGGGTCTAAGGGATAAATACTGAGAAAGTGTTTAGAAAAGGAACCTATGAAAAAACAGCCAAATATGGGATATGGGACAGATCATTGACTGGTGGTGTTTGTTTGGATGACAGATTGGGGAAATTCTACAAAGAAGGAATGTGGAAGATAAGAGAGGATCAAAAAAGGAGGCATGCCAAGGTGGATTGGTTAGTACACCACTGTAGATGACAAGAAATTGGATGAATATTATATGCAAATTTATTCGGAAAAGCAGATCATGACAGGGATTTGGGTTAATCAATTTTGGAGGTGTAAAAATTTGGAGAGTGTTTCTTTTTTTAAGGGAAATGTTGAATTTGCGACCCCCCGCAACCCATTCACTACCCAAAATGGGTTGTTTGGTGCAATTTGCAAGCCATTTTGGGTTTCAAATGGCCATTTGTGTCCCATTTTAGTCACAAATGGCCATTTGCAACTCAGGTGGGTTGTGAATGGCAGCTTTCAACCTATTTTGGGTCGTGAACCGCGCCACATGACCCATTTTGGGTATTGAATGGAAAAAAAAAATTGTGGATTTTTTTTATTTATCACATTATATATATCAATTCAAATCATTATTTATTCTTTATATATTTGTTTATTTTTTAATTTATTTAATTTCTTTTTATCTTTTTATTTATATTTTTCATTTAATCAATTAATTTATTTTTTATTTATTTATTTCATATTATTTATTTATATTTATTTATCTTTATTTATATTTATTTATATTTATTTATATTTATTTATATTTATTTACATATTTATATTTTGAATTTAATTGATTAATTTATTTTCTATTTTTTTTTTAAATCAAAAAAAGACATAATAGATTAAAAAATTTAAGAAAATATTGAAAAAATTTACATATACATATATTATAACAATGCGGCTCAGATGGGTTGCAAACGGCGTTTTGTGCCTGTTTGCAACCACAGGGTTGCAAATTTAACATTGGCCTTTGTTCAAATCTCTTAATTATTTAACTAGGAAGTTTGTGTATATAAGGCCAAGGTTTTACACAGTTAATAGGGAATTGAATTATATAATCATCTTCTAGGAGTTATCCTATTGTCATAAAAAGTACTGTAGTGTGTGCGTTATTGCAGGAGCTAATTAACTTTTTATGCAGTTTCAACATAACCAATTTGTGGAGAAAAAGGTTGTAGAGCTTTGAAGTAGAATATTTCTGAAGATTAATATGGAACAGAAAAGCCAAAATAATTAAATAGAGAAGGATAATTCTGAGACCAGAGTGGGCTTTGGCAGATATTAGTCTTGCCCATTATTTTGTGCCACAATTTTTATGCTACCTGTATTGATCTCCTGTGTTCCAATCACAAAGGATTAAAACTTATCACAAACAGAAGAATTCCTTTTAAGAATCATGTCTCTGATCATCAAGCCATCATATGATCCTTCAAGTTCCAATTATCTGGCTTTAACTCCTCTTTGCATTACTCCAGTTCCAGTGATAAAATTAATTGCACCACTCTCAAGAAAAATATATAAAACACTCCACCTCTCTCATTTCGTTTAATCAAATCTCTTCCACTACTGAAATTTATAACTTGACCAACAATCTCTCTTCTATTATACAAAAAAATTTTCATGAACAGGGAAAACTAATTTATTCAAATCCCTCTAGAATTAAACCCTGGTGTGACAACACTGTCCTTGACCACATCATTAAAAACAGGAATAAAGAATTGAAGTGGTTTATCCTGACTAATGCACATATTCCTTAGAATTGCTATCATGCATGGCAGAACAAATTAAAACACCATGTTGAGACCCTCAAGTGCTCCCACTGGAAAAGACTTTAGAATCATTGGGCTCCAAACAAATCTTCAATGCTTACCAATACACTAAATACAAGTTCTCAAATCATTTGAACCCTTCACGTAACTATGATAACATTCTAACTAAAAATAAGGGGGACAAATCTAGTATCCTATTTAAAGGAACTTCTGTAATTGAATCTGACATTGATATTTCCAAATTCCTATTTTCCCCAAACCAAATCATAAGCCTCCCTTCCCCCCCAATATCCTCTTTCAAATCAGAACACATTATCCCACATCTGGCCAACAAAAAAGCACTTGGTTCAGACAAAGTTCTAAAAAAATTCATCAAAATTATTATTGATGAACTATTATTCCAAACAAAACAACTATTTTACTATTGCCCTTATTAATACCTACAGAAAAATCCTTGAAAAAATAATCAAAAACAAGCTTGCTTACTGGATAGACACCACTAGTTCCATAGCTTCTTGACACATGGGAGCTTTTAAGGGTTATGAAATCTTTGTTTCCTGCTATATATTGGATTCCTGGATTGAAAAAAAATGTTTTAACAAAACATTTTAATGGGGAGCTCCCTTGATGTGAAATCAGCCTGCCCTTCTGTTTTTTGAGGACCCTTGGTTTATATCATTCATCCCAAAAATTGCCCTCCATACTCAGTCCAATTTTTCTATTCTACCTTGACAGCATGCTCAACCATGATGAGGATTTATGAATTCATGTCCAAAAGCTTTGACTGTGACCATGGTCTTCCCCAAGGATTCCTCCTCTCCATTAGGCTCTACATATCAAATAACACAAATTTACTCATCCATAACTCCCTGCTCAGCAAAGAAGATATACATTGGATTCTGAAATGATGTTGTCAACCTGACCTCTGCAGAAATGGTTGAATTCTGCATCCCTAACATGAATAAACTTGCCTGTCATTCCCTGGAATGGGGAAAAAAATGTGTGGCCATTTTTTATCAAAAGGAAACAAACATTATGGATTTCACACACAGACACCTTACCTCCTTTACCTTTGAAAATTAACCAATTTTTTTTTCAGAAGAATCTAAACAACCAGGAATTTTCCTAGAACCCAAACTGACCTACAGAAATCATAATAAATTCATAAAAAATAACTTTCATTTGTCTTTTCTTTAATTGTCTCACATCATCAAATAAACTTCTGGAATTAATACTAGCAAAGCTTGGCAATTTTTTTTGGCTGTTCTCCAAACTTTCCTCTTATTTGGAAGCAGTCTTTGGTTCTCTACCAAAACATTTTCAACATTCAAAAAGAACTTGCACACCCTTTAATTTGAAGTTAATCTCCTGATTCAAGCAACACTTCAAAATCACCCATAATTTCTTTCATTTCTCCCTCTCCACTTCCAACTCCAACCCTATTAAAGATATAGCTCACATGGAGATTTTAAATCCTGTCATAAGACACCCAAGTGCTGTCCGCTCCTTAATCAATCATCATGATTTCACCCACCTACATTCTCTCCCCTCAGAACTGATTCTACCCATCCCTGTAGCCCCCTGGTTCTCCCCCACCATTCCTGTGAAAATGTTGAACTCAAGAAAGAGTTTGCTCATGATGTAGTTATATATCTCCAGTAAATTCCACTATCTCAGACAATTCCATTGCCCTTTTTTCAGGTGGCTTTCTTATCATCAACAAAGGATCTGGGGCAGCCTTGATCTTAGCCAACAGCACTCCCACCAATCTCTCCCTATTTCTTAGCTAAAAAAATATTGCTCATTTTGAAGCCAAACTTTTTGGAATTTCACTTAGCATCAAATTAGTTACCTAAGAAATCATCCACCACACCAAAGCCAATATATTCCCCATCAATAAAGTCCTCTTCTTGACAGATAATCAACAAGCCTGTACCAAATACTCAAATCCTCCTAAGGCTTCTAGTGGCCAATACCTATATATTGATATACAACAGAAATCACTCAAAATTCAATCTAGATTCCCAGTCAAGCTGGTTTTGTGGCCAGGGCACTCCAACATTAGCTTCAGCAATAAGGCTGACTCTCCGACTAATGGAAAGGCAAACCCTATTTACTTCTCAAATCTCATTATTTCTTATTTAAACCTCTCTGAGCTCAGACAGTCATCTTAACAATCCTTTTTCACACAAGAGCCACTCTCTCAACAAGATACTAGCCATTGTAAGTATAGAACAAAGAATAAACTGGTCTTTAAGGCTCTTGGTTCTATATAAAAAGGACCTGTATCTCTAATACATCAGCTACACTCTAGACATGCTCTGGTTAACTCCTATCTACATTGAATCAAACACTCATCCACCAATCAATGTCCACCTTGAAATGAAGTTGAAGCAATCCACCACCTTCTTATCTCTTGCAGTTTTCAACAAACCCAAAAATCTTTGTTTGCAAGAAGCCTAAAAAATTGAAAGTTACATTGAATTCATTTAGCTCCTTCTCCATTTTAGACAACCATGAGTGCTTCCTGGCTTTAGCTGAATTTTTGGTCAGTCTGAATTGATTCATACATATTGCCTTTTACCACAACTCTCACTCCAATGGGGATAATAAATAACCCAAAATCTGATACCCAGATCTTATGCCCTAATTTTTTTTTTTTTTGCTTGAGATTGCTACTTTCTAACATTTATCTTTATTCTTCACTTTCTAATCTTCAGATCATCAATACTTTTGTTTTGTCTCCCACTTGCACCTTTTTTTTCAGTTCTTCTTGCACATTAACCTTCACTCAATGACCTTCATATCTCTTTATTCCTCTTCCTGTTAATATTTTCTTATTATCAAGACTGCCGGAAAGATACTAGGACTGTCACCTGCAGGCCTTTCATGATGATTCAAAAACCTTTATGTTGAAAATCTGGACTTGAGTTTATAATAGTCCCTAGGAGGGCTCTATTATAACTCTTTCTCCAACAAGAACTTATCACAAATCTGGAAAATACATTATTATGCCCTCGACTTCATCTTGGCGGGAAGGTAACATCTTCTATCATACAGCAGTCTAGCGATACCGATTGCTATTTCGTTTCCCCTTTCCCCTGTTCTCTTCTCTCTTTCCTTTCTTCTCTCCAGACCGATTCTAACTATGGCTCAGGCCACTCAGATTTTTAACTGTACAGACTATCAAACTAGCTTACAATTCTGCTCGCAAACCTGTATCAGCCAACATGTATCCTACTGTTTTCCTAACGTAGTTCTTAGTGCGGTATGTGAAATCAATAGCACTCTAAAAACAATATCCTTGAACGCAGACTGAAGGAGGAGAAAATTCGGCGTCATCCAAGCTGTTTGAGCACAGCATTCAAAGACCTGCGATCGTGGCCGGCGTCAGAGGAATCGGTTTGGTCTTCCGGACGTTTTCATTTTCTTCAAGCAAACCCCGAAGATCTGTAAATGACTGAAGAACCTCACACCTCGGACTAGGCCTTTATCCCGTTTCTTCTCTTTCTGCTAGTCGAAGAAAACTGTATAGATGCCTTCATTTTTTATGGTTTTTTCTTTTCTCTTTTACTTCTTTTCTTCCTCTCCTTAGCTACATGCTGGCCTCTTTCCTGGTGGACAGACGGATGACATTAGACCAGGTAGAAAAGTCTGCGCTGTATGCCCAAGGCTTAGATGAAACGGTGTCCCCAAAGCGCTCCGTGTGCAATGCACAACCCTACAAGAAATAATCGTCAGTCGGAAGCCCCACGGCTTCGCGGGAATTCAAGGATGAGAATTTTGAGCCTTATCAATCCATCGATCACCTGCCCAATACTGCCGTCTCGTCTTGTATCTTGCGGCACCCAAAGATGACTTGAGACTGGCCCCCCCCACATGACCATTTCTTGCTGGTATTTACTTCGTCGGCAGAGACTACTCACACCGACAGTTAGGAATCGGATGGCGCGAGTAATGTCCTCCCATCTGTCGGTCCCTCACGTCAGGCAACTGGTGCAATGGGCTTGATCCGGAACTTTTTCAAACTTGATCTTGCTTGCTTCTTGTTGGCATGCTACTCGCACCACGATTCCCAAGTCCATGCTTGCCCAAGCCTTTCGACCCGAGTAGGTACGCACCCTCTTCAATCTTGGGTTGCTCTAAGTCAAGGCGATCTCTGGCCGGAAGGGCTTCAGGCAGAAACATTCCAGATTACACCGAACCTGGGCTCTGGCTATCTCCCATCAGTGCCACACACCATCCAACAGACGGAACTTGCGCACCTTCCGGCGCCTACGACCGGAGGGTCTGAACCTAGACGCTTTGAAGGTAAGGCTCTCTCATGACGCTCATTCATTTGATTTCACTCACCGTCTTGTGGGCACCTAGCTTTCTTCACACCTGATCCAGCCGAGGGAACGGGCTCCGAATCGATGCCATCATTTCTCAGCAATGGTGAAAGCAAAAGACAGCGAATGACGCCAAATATCGATGCCTATCGTGGCTCCGATAAGATCTCATCCAATGGGGATCATTCAATAATTTTGCCGGATCCTGGCTTTGGAGGTTAGAATTGCGAGAGCGAACCTTCTATCCTTCATCCTTTGGAGCAAATGCTTTATGGTTGAATTTTCTTCGAGTGTACTGAAATAAAGCTGCACGATCCATCGGCGAAGCCGTAGACCTCCATCTGCCCGATATGTACACCCCCACGACCGCAACCTTTTCGCCGCACACTTCGCTTCCGATACTTCCATCCTACGACTGGTCCGGTGATCTATTGGAAGAAATCAACTTTGAAAGACAACCGTTTGGGTCGACCACTAAACAAATGCCGCTCTTGTCCAATGATGAGTGGGACGAGTTCCTTCGCCTGATGAGCAGTTCGTCTGGATTGGCAGAATCATCTCAACCTGGAATGGGAAATCCTTTAGACTGGTTCGCCCAAGAAACAACGGAGAAACCATGGCATTCAAGCTCTCATCCTCTGGATTCAGCGCTAGGTTCCGCCGGTGATACGTCTCTTCCTCAGAAGCACGAAGGTGCACCCCGAGCTCATTCAACGACTCTTTCAGCTCCAGAACAGCTTCACAGTCCTTTCCCGGACGCTTACCTGCATTTCGACCCGGATTTAGGAGTTTCCTCGGTCGAGGATCTCGCGCTGCCTCAAGCGCCTCACTCGCAAGGTCAGGGAAAGATCCTTTCCTCCTCAAGCCGAAGTCAAATCTCGACTTGCTCGTTTCTTCAAAGCTGATTCTAATATTAGAATTGTGGCCGTTCTTCACCATCTCTGACGATTTCTTACCGCCTTAAACATCTATATGATTTCCCAGAGAATGCAGAAGGCCCAAGCCCATCTGGCTTGCGGACGTTCCCGCCCTTATTTAGCCCTGTTCACACAGGCTCATCGGATCCTCCGAGTCACATTGACAGTTTGGCCTCTGGGAAAGAGCTTTCCTCTCACCTATCAACATTGGGTCTGCATCCGGGGCTCCCTTCAAACTATAACCACGGGTTTGAAATTTCTCGTCCCTCCATGAATGAGCAAACACATCCGCCTGTCGCTCGAAGCTTCAACAGTCACTCTTTTGCGGACAGTTTCACATTCTATACGTCTAGCTTCAACCATCTCAAACATGCGTGGAATGACCCCTCGGATCTCCGAGATTTGAACCACCGTCAGTTGTAATGTATTCCCCAATATATAACTCCTCGTGATGCAAAGGCGTGCATGTCAAAGTCACTGTCCACTCCAGCTGATTCCTTTTAATTGCTTTCAGGGATTTCAACCCAGTCTGCTAGTCAGACACGTTATGTTGGTGAAGATGGAGAAAATAACCTGCAAAACCAAGCTCCTGATCACTTTCCACCGGGGGAAGGGTTTGAGTTACCGGGCATAAAGCGAAAACATTGGAAACAGGAGGAAATGGTAAAGCCTTCTCGCAAATCATCTGACACGGACAAAGCTAACCCCCCTCGCGAATTATCTGACGGACCAAGTGAACCCCTTTTACCTTCCTCAGAGCGAGAGAAATTTCAACAAGCACGTTGAAACAGCGCTTGACAGACTTGCATTTCCCGCAAACAGCTTGAGCAGTGCGCTGTTTGCTCGTCTTTTCAAACCATTCCACCAGTTTATTCACAAGGAGGACTGGACTGTCCGATCCAGAGAATCAGGGCCCATGGCAAATAAATTCCTACGGCTCTCAGACGAGTCTAAACTCGAGCCCATCCTACAGAATGCTGGCATAATCGACATGATTTACGACCCACAGCGCATGCCAATGAAAAAAAGCTCTATAAACACCAGAATGAAAAACTTGGTTCAGTGGCTTGTTTACATCAATGCTGCTGTGATGAGGCAACACGGCAAAGGAAGTCCAAATGATCAATCTGAGGAAAAATCACACCAGGAACTGCTTGACTGGTTCTTTATCCAGGCTGTTTCATCTCAGCTCTCCTATGATCTCATTCAAGAGTTTTCTCAAGGGCGTAAACGCGATGTAACCAAAAATGGTCGAGACAGACCTTATTGGCCCAAAGAATTGGACAACTCGCTCGACATATCATTCGCTGCCATAAATATCTGGTACAAGAGGTTCAAATATGAGATCTGGCGGGATATGGGTCAAACGAAGAAGGATGTACATCGAAAGATGAGATTTTTAGTTTATCAAGCGCTTTATTCGGATTTCAAAGTGGACACAGAGGTTGAAGAGGAAATCTCCCACTTGGGAAACTTCAAGCTTGAAAGCTTTCGGAAACTCCCACTTTCGTTGAGACCTCGAAGACGGGGAAGCGAATTCCGATGTCCAGCGGATTTGGGGGTCAAAGTCATACGAGAGAACCTTCAGGGTAAGGTCTACGACTTTAGGGGCAAGACGCACTTACCTGGCAGAACTCTCATAGATCCCCCCATCGCACTCGTCCCAACCTGCCGAGAGAAAAAAAATTGGTTAATTAGGCTTGTCAACACCCCCGAGATATTTCCGCAACCCGTCCCCAAATCAATGCTTTTGCGAGACGTGGAGTTCTTCCTTGCAAACATATACTTGTGTCATAAAACTCTGCTAGGCTATTCTATGCCAGACGTTACTGTTGAGGTTAAAAAGAGTTTTCAGCGCCAATTCTTCTCATGGCTTCACGACGTCATGTTTTTGGAAAACCAAGAGGGAAGTAAGTTTCCTGTCGTTGGCATAATCGAGGCCACAGATATCTCACAGATTAATTCATCCCACTTTGGTCCAATTCAAGTCTATTTGATGAAATACCTGAATAATCAAAATTCATACAAGAGGGTGATTCACGTTGCTCTTGCACTCTTAGGATACTGGTACAAAAACAAAAACCCGGATTTGTTTTTATTAAAATTTGGAAATGATGGCCGTTATTGGAAAAAAATGATTGAATGTCTAGGAGAGGATCTCACATTTCAGGGTGTCTACTCTCTGCCTAGCTTGAAGGAAAATTTGGAAGGAGGAAGGTCTTCAAAACAGAATGAAAAACAAAAAATTTAAAACCCTTTGGAAATTCCTAGCACTGTAATAAATTGATCTTAAACAGACTGGTATCATTGCATGTATGTAGCCACTTGAAACTCATTGATTATTTGGAAATCATGCCTCTAAAGCTGAAATTTGAGTTGGAACATCCTTTACCACCAATAACAAAGCTACTCTCACCAGTAATCCAAAGATAAAAAATCAGCCTACTAGCTGCCAAGGCCTGTTATCCTTCTATCTAATCAAGCTAATGGGAAGATAAAATGATGAAAGATAGGTTTTTATTCAGCAAACTTGAAATATTAAATAACAAGGAACCGGAAGATTCTATCACACAAAGTGGTGCTCTAAACCTATGCTGGAGCCACCAGACTGGATTTTTGCCTAGAAGTATATCAATCTGTTCAATGCTACCATAATCACATTCTATCATAATTTACAAAGCCATGCTTAGTCACTGTTAGCACCCTAATAATCAAACCAGTCAAGAAAAACTGCTTTGCAGATAGATTGCAAGCAATCAGGAATACCATCCAAAGAAAGAATCTGCCACCAAATTTACTCTGACTCATCCTAAATAACCATGAAAAAGAAAGTTCTGCACCTTCTGGCAGGTTTTTCACCAAGAGTTGTGAGCAGATCTAATTTGGGATACTGATTGAAACTTGCAAAAGTTGAATTTGGTCATATTCTGATAATTTCTTTTTTATGTAATCAATTTTGTGATAGATGTGAGTGTTTGGAATTTCTGAGAAGTTTTGAAATTTTTGGGCTATGTAACTTTATTTTTTGTGCTTCCTGTTGTGATCAGTCACACCTAATGACCCAGTTATCTCCCTCATCAAGGCAAAAAATGAAACTCTGACAATCCAAATCCACATCAACATCCTCAGTAAGGCTTTTAATCCACAGAATTATCCAGAATTCAAGGCTTACCCTACCAGGGGGGAGGCTTCCTCAGATTAAAAAACCTTATAATTTTGAAAATTGTTTTCAAGATGATGTTTTTTCAGCTTGGATTTCCTCTCTCAAATTCCAACACACCCCCAAACAAAGATTTAAGTCCATCAAATATCTTCAGCTTGCAGAAAACTACTGTTAAACTCAAATTCAAACCAACACCAAGGGATTTTGAATCAAAAACAATCAAATTCTGACCTTTTTCAACAGAATATTCATCCCCAAAAACAACAAGCTGAAACTATTTATCTTTGAAGATTTACACAAATCATCCCATGCTTGAGAGTTTGGAAACAATAATAAAAAAAAACTCATTGCAGTAGACTTCTTCTGGGTCAATGTGGCATTACATGTTTGTAAATTTTTAGCAACTTGCCATACTTTCAAATGAAAAAGGTACACTCAACAAAGTCATTATTTTATTCTTCAACCTCTTCCCTCTCCTGAAGATCCCTGGATTTCTCTGCCCATGGATAAAATTTCCCAACTCCTTAATTCTTCTTTATGTGATGCTGTAATAGTAGGTTTATGTAGATATGGCTCTTTTCATTAGGGTTTATCAGAGTTAGAAAACCCACCATTAGAAACCTGCCATTTTTTTTATTAAACATGCCATTTTCATGGCAGTTTTCTGAAATACACATACTCACTAACTGGTGTATTGAAAAATGATGGGTTTCAAACATCAAATCAGTCATTTATGCATCATCATACATCCACCATCCATGGCATGCAAAACACCAATTCACACCTCCACATCAGCAAATCCATACCAATCTCATCTCCATTGCTTCACATCTCCTTGGATTTGAATCTCCATTGCTTCACCCACATCAAATCATCATCTCATCAACCCACATCAAATCATCATCTTTCTCAACATTTCCAATCAAAATTCCTGGCAGAAAGTTGAAAATGCAAAAAATCTGACTGAAATGTTTTTATTATTTGGCTCTGATTCAGACTCTGATTTGAGATCAACTTGGTTAGCTTTGAATTCTATATTGAAAAAGAAATACATGGTTCCAAGAAGACAGACTCTCCACAAACCTATGTGTGAAAGGCAAAAGCTTCATCTCCTCCCCAACCTAAGCCTCCAGTAACTGTTCCAAACTTTGTTGCCTTCATTCATGAAAAGTTTGGAGATGATTGAAGACCACCACAACTTCCAGAAAAATTCTCAGAATACTCAATGCAATCAAGCTATCAAAATGGCCATTGCTCTTTGTAGATTGGGATAAAATTGAAATGGAGCAGAAATTCATCAATTATAAAATCTATTCTGATTCCATTATGGAACAATTGACTTATACTCCAAAAGTGTCATGATTGCTATCCTATCTTTTGAATTCTCACTCCTTTGTTGGCCAACCAAAGAATAACACAATGAGATATCTCAAGTAATCAAAACTGAAGGCTTTCATGGTTGCATTGGTTTTGTTGATGGAACCACTATCCCCTTGAGTCAAAAACCCAAACTAGATGGCAACCACTATTTTTATTGGAATAAAAAATGCAATTGATTCATTTATTTTCCAACACCTTCCTTTTCCACAACCTTTGATAAAACCTTTGATAACACACTGAAAAAATATTTTTTATCTTTTTGTTTAGATCCTCTGTGGCACTAAAACTTGTTTGTGATAACAACAATAATTTCTTATACCTCAATGCTGGCCTTCCAGGTTTTTGTTATGATTCATATGTTTTCAATTGGACACAGATTTCCCAAAAACCAGAGAACTACTTTGAAAAAGATCAATACCTTCTGGAGAATTCAGCTTATTCTAGTGGGGAATGTCTTGTTCCAGCTTATTGGAATGTTTCTTTGAATGATCTACAAAAAAACATTTTCAAATATCATCTTTCCCAATCATGTGTTTGGATTAAACATGCAATAGGTGTGCTGAAAGGAAGATGAGTCAGCTTAAGGGAAATGCAAAAACAGCTTCAAAATCCCAAAGAAATGAAGATCCTCATAAACTGGATCATCAGTTGTGTAATCCTTCACAACCTTTTGGCTGAAATCAAAGACAAATAGGACAAAATATTTGAAGAATATATTCACAATTGTCCTCAAGTCATCCCTGTCTCATCTTGTCCCTCATCTTCTGCCATGAGAGAGATGATTCTACACCTCACACTTGCTCACTTTGATGAGAAGCATTTGTTTTTTGAATAGGTAAAAATTCACATCACAGTTTTTTTTTTTGTTTTGGTTGTTCAACCAAGAATCCTAGGCTGACTCATGGTTTTTTTTTTTTTTTTTGGTGCATTCAAACAAAAACCAAACAGAAACCTTCACCTCATACCTCAACACTCACCAAACCACCCACCTCAACTCACTCAATCACCAGTCCACTCCTTCCTTGTCCTAACCAAAACAGCTCATGCACCACACCCACCTCAAAGTCCCCCCAGTCCTCCTCTTGCTTCTTCTCCCAATTGATCAATTGATTGGTCTACATAAGTCCCCCCCTCTTCCTCCTTATCCTCCTCCTCCTCCTCCTCCTCCTCCTCCTCCTCCTCCTTTGATTGATTGATTCAAACAGTCATACCACCACCCCCTTCCAACCAGGTAAGATCAATCAGGTCAGCCCTCCCCTCCTCCTCTTCCTGCTCCTTCAATTTCTTGTCAATAAATTGTTTCATCTAGGTCCCTCCCATCAATCAATAAATCAATCAGGTACCTCCCATTGATAAATTGAGTTATCAATCATTTTTTCCAGGTAAGCCACCACCCCTCCTCCTCTTCAATCCATGAGACCAATCTTTTTTTGGGTTCTTTAGGGGTTGCTATAGGTTTGAAATAAGTTCTTTTTTCCATTTTCTTTTGAGGGGAGAGTTGGTTTTCATTGTTGTTGTGGGAACCACACAAGGTTTTTTTTTTCATCACATCATGTGTCAATGATGATCATCTCATGACTGACCATTTTTTTTCTTTTCTTTTATTTTTTTGTTGTTAGGATGATTGACCGGTATATTTTTTTTTTTTTTTCAATGTTTGTTAATAACTTTATTATGACATGACTAATAATTTATTTTTTTATTCTATGCAATTAAACACACCATTTGGACCCTTTTTCTTTATACACCTACCCTTTTTCTGGACTACCAATTTTTCTCCCACTACCCTCAAAATTTTACAAAATGAATTGAATCCCTTCTTGATCCCCACCCCAATTGAAGTATGTGGATGGGAGGAGATGATTCTAAAAATATAAAGAGAGGTTGAAAGAATAGGGCTTTTCAGAAAAAGAGGGCTCAAAAGAGAGATCCTGAAATCTATTTGGAAGTAGCAGAAGAAGGGATTGACCAAAATTTTGTGTGGTATGGACAAAAAATAAAAATTTGAATCTTTATCCTGCCATCAGTTTCCAAAATAAAAATAAAAATCAGGAACCCTTCCCCAAAGAGTTGACACAAGCCAAAGAGAAGATCAAATGATTCTATTTATTCAGTTCTGGAAAATTAATTGTTCTTGAAGAATTGGATAACAAGTCTCTTGTTGCAATAATTGAGTTTGACCCTTTGAATAAAATCTCCAAGAAAGATATGAAGGAAATCAACTCTGTCACCAATTTCCTTCACCAATCCAGAAAATTTGTCAACACTTTTGGGCCCTCAAGGTCTTGGGGTAGAAATTTGTGGGAAATTGGATGGAAAAAATCAATGCACCCTGCTGAATTATTTGGAAAATATTTGAAGAAAGCTGCTTTTCAATCTTCCCCTCAAGAGTTTTATTTTCTGAAACTTAGGTCTGAAAAGGTCTCTCAAATTTTAGGGAACATTTTTCAAAAATTAGTCAGACTTGCCTTTGAATCAAACAATGAAGTAATGATTTATTACCATATACACTCTTTCTCTTCTTTTAAATTTGGATCCCAGATTGCTCCTTTTGAATGTTTCCCACAAATCAACTTCACATCTCATTCCTTCTAAAACTATCTGCATATTGACCATGGCAATTTTTCCTCCTATTTCTTTTTACTGGTGGTCCCAACAAACAAATCCAATAGAAAAATTATTGACAACAAGGAAAAACATCAAGTATCTGGCAGCAAATTTGTATTTCCTGACTTGGGTTTTGGTATTGATTTCAAAAAAAAAGGTATTGTTGAATTTATTTAGGCAGCAAATAATTAAAAGCACTGTACAGTGGGTAGAAAAAATGTGTGGGACTGTTTTTCAAAGAAACCACACCTTGGTACTTCAAAAAATGTAGATGAATCCTGGGGAGTCTCAATATTGATGTTAACAAACCCATCTGTGGGCTCCAACTTCATCTGAACAATTTCCACATTGCCACCAACTCATGTTTTGAATTTTGATGTTGGAATTATTGATAAATGCAAAAAAATGTGGTAAGTAATCTTTTTGAAATATCATTATTCATCTTTGATTCTGATTCATGTTTTTGTTTTTTGATATTTAGTATTCTTCAGGCAATTGGTTGTTTCAAAAGATCAAAATGTTCCAACCATCAGAAGAGGGTATAATTGCAATGTTTTGATTCAATTTTAGAACAATGTGAACCACCTCCCCTCCAATTCAACCTCAAGCCATTACAACCTCAAGCATCTCAAGGCACCTCAAAGTGGGAAAATTTCAGAGAACTTGAACAATATTAAAATCAGATGCATAGAAAGCTTGAATGAATTATTTTTAGTGGTTCCCATGAGTTCCAAAATATATATTTCAAAATGATCATTGCCATCTTAAAAAAGCCCTGAAAAATCAACATTGATCAAAATTGGTCAGAATTGTCATTACAAACCTTCAATATTAATGTATCTATTTTTAAAATTATTCCTTCCAATCCTTACTTGCACCCTCATCAAGAAGAAAAAATATTGATGGTACAGAATTTTTCAATTTTTTTCCCTCCACCTTGTTTTTTGAGTGCTTTGTGTTTTCTAAGATTTTTTTTAAAAGATTTTAATTTGACATTTTTTGAAATTTAAATGGTGTTGTAAGTAAAGTACATATACTCAAACATCTAATCCAATGAATCAAAGTTAATACATGCCTCTTTTTGAAAAATTCATTTAGCTTGAAAGAAATTCCCAAAAATTAATTGCCTTTTTGAGGTCAATCTTTCCCAATATTTTTGCCTACCCACTGCAAATTTACTTCTGGGGACACTTTCACTCATACAAGAATGGCAATTTCTATGAAAATCAAAAAAAAAACTTGGAAAACTTTGAGGTACTTGAACAGTGGCAAAATGTACTCTAGGAAAAAAAATAAATATGAAAATAAACAAGATTTGTTTATTGATGGGTTTAAAAATAGTCTCAAATGTTGTTTTAATCAAAAATATTTTTTTTGTTTTTCTTTTTAAAATTTTTATCCAAGTAAATACATTTAAAAGCACATCAATTGATTCATCTTCTGTATTTCTTCAACTTTTCTACTGCTACCAATACATGCCATGGCAGCAGATAACCCATCTTTTTTTTCAATTGCCAGTTGATCCCTCTCCTTTTCCAGTAAATCTACCTGTCAATCCTTCTACTTTTCCTATTTTAGAAACTCCAACTCAGCCTTTTTCAATCTTCACTCTGCATCAAATTTTTTGTTTGATGAGCCATATTCTCAGCTTCCTGCTTTTGACCATTGATAGTCAGTTGATGATCCCACCTTTGCTTTTAAAATTCAAGTTTTTCCAATTCAATTTTTAATTTCACTTTTTTTTGGAGCAGAATATCAATGATCTTGATTTCAAAAGCCAGGAAATACAATCAATGTAATGACTTGAATCTTGCTTCTCCATGATATCTTCAAAGCCCAAAAAATTGGAAATGATTCTCCTCTTTTGATAACTACTGGGGTTGATTTTGATTGAATTGGAGGCCTTTTTCTTTCCCTTTTCAGAGGAGGTTTGTTTCAGAAATTCATCACTCTTATTTGAAGGTGATTTTGGAGGCTCCATTGGATCAATTGTTTTGCCATTCATGAAAGGATGAGGCTGTTTTTTTTTTAAAATTCTAACACATTAAGGATTAATCATTAAAGAAAAGAAATTGCTTCCTTACTTGAAAAGATGTTGGTTTTAATGGAGATACTGGAACATCTTGCTCCCCATTGGCCAAGTTGTTGAGTTCTTGCACCCCAGGAAGAGAAAAATTCAAAGAATTAAGTGAGGGATTCAAGCAGGGGTTTTAATGATTGATCAATGCTGATGTAGACATGATTGTAGATGGTTGTATTGGAATATCCTCCTTCACATTGGATTGGCACCACTCAAAGCTTTCATCTGGATCATGGTTGCTTGGCTGAGAATACACAGCCAAGTCCTCAGCATCAATGGAATCAGATTTTTTTGAATTGAAATCAGCTAAAGGGGAAATTTTGGACTTCTCTCCAAATATTCCATCCATTTGAATATAAAAAGGAAAAATCAAGTCCAAATTATCAAACACCAAGTTGATTCCCTTGGCTTTATTGGATTCCGTAGTAGAGACTCTAAGGGATAATGGGATTATTTAGCAAATGGCTTTCTTGCCATCAATTTCAGGGAAATTTATTACTACTACCACTTTTGATTAAATAGAGGTAAACTAAGGTGTTTTTGAATTTACTGCCCTCCAGAACTATATTAAGTTTGCACAATAATTTTTCTAATTAGTGGCTGGTTTCTTTGAGACTTAACATAGGCCTCTAATCAGACATAGATTAATTATTAATAGATATTTTTAGGATTTATAATTATATTCCCATTTTGCTTTGGATTATTGGTAAATATTGACCAATTAACAATCAATAAATTTTGACAATTTTTGACAATTTTTCCACTTCCAATTAAAGGATTTAAGGGTTGACTAGAGGGTGTTTAACCAGTAGGAGGACCCAAAGATGGGTTTGCACACAGGGATCTGGACGGAAAAAGATTTTTTGGTTGTTCTGCTGTGATTCTCTATTTTTTTTATAAATTTACTAATTGTTAATAAGGGTTTTTCCTCTTAATAATAGGTGCTGAATAACTGGTCTTTTCTCAAGAACCCTTCTTCAAGAACAACTGGGGTTATTTCAAATGGTCAATTATATTTTTTTTATGATCCTTTATTTCCTTTTAACTTCATTCTGATTCACTGATAAGCTGGTACTGGTTAGGCAGATGCCATGCTATCATAGGGGCAGATATATCACAGGGCCAGATGCCATGCTAGACAACTTGGATAGGTCAAAAATCCCCCCCTTAAATAGACAAATAATTCCTGAGGGGATACTCAGGGAACCCCTGAGGACTGTTCTGATCCTCTCTCTGCCTTTTTGAGCACAGGAGGGTACAGTTAAATGAGGCAACAATGCTGGTGAGAAAACATGTAAAAAAATCCAAGAGATAGCTGTATTTTTTTATTATGAACTTTGAAAGAGAGGCAAGCATATGATAAAAAGGCTAAGATTGGTGTGTTATGGAAGCTTCTGGGTTCTTATCTTTTATAAAAATGATGCAGAAGTTCCCTGTATCTTGAGTTACTTTTGCTGGTTGGAAAAAGCATGAAACATGCTTGGCAGCTGCAAGCCCTCTTTGGTAACTGACATTGTATAACTTGTATGGTTGAAGTGGTGGAAAACTCCTTTTTTGGTTGTTTCTGAGGGCACTTCTGAGCACTTATCATTTATAAAGCGTTGCAGGAACTACCTGCATGCTTTTTCAATGGAATTAGCTGTAGATATATGAGGTATTATGTCTTACCGCATGCTCCCTTGGGTGACTTGAGAGTGTGGCTTGCAGGTGCTGTGTGGTTGATATGGTGGCAAAATGAGAATCAGAGTGCTTCAGAGGACGGTTCAGAGGCCTTATCTGGTTTTTAAAGTTCCAGAAAGTTCATGTTTACTGAGTTTTTATTGCTGGTTGGTGAGAATTGAGACATACTTGGCTGCATGAGCCCCTACTTCTGTTGGTGTGTATATGTGTGTTGAATGGTTGGAATGGTGGAAATTTGAGTATCAGAGTGCTTGAGTGGAAGTTTCAGAGTCCCTGAATTTTACTGAGCAATCTAGGAAGGTAGTGTAACTTTGTTTCATATTACTGGTTGTAGTGTAACATTGGTGCTGGTATGGTTTAAGTTGTGCTGGTATTGGTATGTTGTTTTGTTGTGCCATTATTTTAAGCATAATATTTGGCCATTAGATATTCAATTAATATTTTATTTATTATTCCCTGTGAAATAATCCAGTCTCTGCCAGGTGTTGGGTTTTTTGTGACATGCATTTGATATGGATGAAGGGGGTTATCTGGTGATGGATTTGGGCTTTGAGGTTGGTTTGAGTTCAGAGTATTGTTTATGAGGGGTTTGTAATTCATTTGTGAGGTTAATTTGATAAAAAGGATAATGATTAATGAAAAATGAGCCTGATGGCTATAGGAAAGGTTTGGTTTACCACACTGTGATACCAAAGCCAGTGGAGATTGACATTGAGTAGGTATTTTTGTACTTTGTTCAATAGTTCTTGAATTTCTACCACATC
Organism: Puccinia polysora; assembly: GCA_025617555.3. Classification (NCBI taxonomy): domain Eukaryota; kingdom Fungi; phylum Basidiomycota; class Pucciniomycetes; order Pucciniales; family Pucciniaceae; genus Puccinia; species Puccinia polysora. The sequence continues at coordinate 24,733,021 of CM062634.1, read as the reverse complement.
TGTTTGGATGAAAGATCCGGCCTACATTTTTTTTATTCTTTAGTTCATTTGTAATTAGGAGATAACCATTAAATTTAGAGGATGGAGGTTGGCCAAATTTTGTTTCATTTTTAGATCCAAAGAAAGGGTCATAGTTGGAGGGAATTTCAAGGCAGTTTACCAGGATGATGTGATCAGCTCTCTTGAGCTGACTTGAGAATTTGGAAGCTGATGGTGGAGGATTGTTTGTTGTAGAGTTCCTGGGGGATGTTTGCTTTGGTGCATTGTATTTTTGTGTGGACTTGTGGGGGGGGGGGAAGGTGCTGATGGGCCATTTGAAAGGAGTAAGAGCAATAAAGGTGATGAGATTGATGAAGTGAAAAGAGCAATAAATTGATGAGAGTGATGAAGTGATGAGAGAAATAAGTGATGAAATTGATGAAGTGATGAGAGGAATAAAGTGATGAGAGTGATGAAGTGATGAGAGCAATAGATTGATGAAAGTGAGGAAGTCATGAGCATGATGAAGTGATGAGAGTGATAAGTGATGAGAGTGAGGAAGTGATGAGAGAGATAAAGTGATGAGAGTGAGGAAGTGATGAGATTGATGAATTGATGAGAAAAATAAGTGATGAGAGTGAGGAAGTTATGAGAGCAATAAAGTGATTAAAGTGAGGAAGTGATGAGAGCAATGAATTGATGAGAGTGATAAGTGATGAGTGTGATGAATCTGATTTTTCTGATGAGTTTGGAGGTAGAAGGAGGTGGGAAAAAAGAAACCAGGGGTGTATGAAGTGGACCAATGTGTGGTTGATGTTGCAAAAAACTTTGAATACTTTATCTGAAAAAACCCAATTACTTTTAGATAACTCTGACACGTCAGATGTGAAATAAGTGTGTTTTTTTATTTTTAATGGTGTGTAGCTGAAAAATACCATTTTTTAATGGAGGGTGGGCTAACTCTGATACACCCTATTAGGAAAGCCACTAAACTATCCAAAAAAGACTTTTCAAAAGAATTTCTGAATTTTTTTTTATCAAAGATTGTCTTCCTGATGAAATTATTAGGGAATATCAGAGTTAACCAAATCTACCATTATAAAATGGCAGGTTTCAACCCAACTCCATCATTTCAAACCTACCATTAAAAATAAAAAAAAACACTTACTTCACATCAGCAACATCAGAGTTACCTGAAAACAATCAGATAAAGTATTTAAAGGCTTTAACCCCTCAATCACACATCAGTCCATGGCATACACCCCCGGTTTCCAACCTCACCTCCTTCTACCTCCAACCTCATTGGAAAAATTCTATCTCCAACCTCATTGGAAAAATCTGATTCATCACTCTCATCACTTTATTTCTCTCAACACTTCATCACTCTCATCACTTGATCAATCTCATCACTTTATCACTCTTGTCACTTGATCACTCTCATCACTTTATTGCTCTTGTTACTTCATCACTTTAACACTCTTCTCACTTCATTAATCTCATCACTTTATTTTTCTCAGCTCTTTATTTCTATCCTCATTGATTCATCTCTCATCCCACTTTTGCTCTCCTTGTCACTTAATCAGTCTTATCATTTCATTGCTCATACTCTTTACAAATGGCCCCTCAGCAAATTTCCCCCCACAAGTCTACCCAAAAATCAAATAAACCAAAGCAAACATCCCCCAGGAGCTCTACAACAAACAATCCCCCACCATCAGCTTTCAAATTCTCAAGTCAGCTCAAGAGAGCTGATGACATCATCCTGGTAAACAGGCTCAAAATTCCCTCCAACTATGACCCTTTATTTAGATCCAACAGTGAAACACAAGTTGGAAAACCTCCATCCTCTAAGGTCAGTGGTTATCTCCTAATGGAAAATGAACTGAAGAATAAAACAAAAAGTAGGCTGGATCTTTCATCCAAACATATGAGAGAGTGATTCAAGAATTGTTGAGCCAAGTACAAAAAGGCCCACTCAATTTCAATCTTCACTGGCTTTGGTATCACAGACTCCAATAAATCCAAGGGAATCAACTTGGTGGTTCATAAGTTGGACTTGATTTTTTGTTTTTATCTATAAATATAAAAAAATTGGTTTTTCAAGGGTTGGTAAATACCAATGTCAGCCTCCTTGGGAAAACTCCCTCAAAAACCCATTGAATAGCCAGTGTTGTTCTCTGCAATCTTAGGGTGCACCTCTTGAATTGATTTCAGTCCACCTTTTTTTAATTTTTTTTGGTCTGCTTTTTTCTTCTCTGTCCAATTTTTTTTTCTTTGTCCGCTTTTTTTTTCTCTGTCTGCTTTTTTTTCCCTGTCTTTTTTTTTCAGGCTGCTTTTTTCAACTAATGTGTGTACATAGATTGTAAGGTTTAATACTTTTCAAATCCTGTGTTTGAGTTTGTGTGATGTATGTACATATGTAAGGTTTGTGTTTATTTCTTTTTGATACTTTTCAACTACCTATTTTTATGTATTTAGGTTTGTGTGATGTATTTACATATTTAAGGTTTGTGTGATGTATGTACATATTTAACGTTTGTTTTTATTTCTTTTGAATACTTTTCAACCACCTCTTTTTATGTATTTAGTTTTGTGTGATGTATGGACATATGTAAGGTTTGTTTTTATTTCTTTTTAATACTTTTCAACTACCTCTTTGTATGTATATATTAGTTTTATGTATATATCTGTTTTATGTATATATCAGTTTTCTTTAGTACTATCACACACATACAGGGCCAAAAAATGTAACAAGGAAACAAGGACTGTAACAGAGGAGATGTAACAGAGGAAATTTAACAGAGGAAATTGACAACACATGTAATTAACACTAATTGCTTATGTAGTTCAAGCTTTTTTTTGTTAGTTTCCTTTTGTACTATCACAAACATACAGGGCCAACAAATGTAACAAGGACATGAGGACTGTAACAGAGGACATTGACAACACATGTAATAAACACTAATCGCTCATGTAGTTCAAGCCTTTTTTTGGAACATTGAACGTTTATATAAACCCCCTTCCATCTCACCTTGATTTGATGTACTTCCTCCCCAACCTAGAAATTAACACACTTCAGTTTTTTCACTTATAAATTTAATAAGGCTTTGTCACTTCCAAAATTCATTACATAGAAGAATGCTCTCCTTCCCTTACTTTGTGGTTCCAAATTTGCTACAAGTTGTTTGCAATTGGGGGTTAAAGCAGTCATCTCTTATATATATAACACCAGAATGGAACTAAAATTTCACCAAGGAGGAATCATAAAAACTTCCTCATCAGTAATTCCCGGATTGTTCCTTACAATCCTTACCTTTTAACAAAGTACCAATTCACTGCATCATGTTAACATATGTGCAGGTATAGGTTTGATGTTCATTGTCCTAACCATCAACAAGTTTTTTTGAGTCAGGTGAAGCCCTGGATGAATTTATTTAAAGATTAACCCAAGGAACAACTATGCTCACATAATAGTTCAGAATAATCCAATTAATGGTTTTGCAAGGAGAATCAAATATTCTGAATTTCCACAATACTTCACATTAAATTCACTCAGAATAGAAGAAAGGCACTTTCAGGGTTGTTGTTCAATTGTGAGAATTTACACTTTTCATCCTTCAGATTTAGAAAGGTGGTTCCTTAGGTTGTTGTTTAATAATTCTGTTGGTCATGCTCCATTTGGAAGCATAAAGAAAGTCAATATAATTGCTTATCAAACTTTCAGAGAGGCATATTTGGCTATGGGATTACTTGAGGTTGATCATCATTTCAAAAAAAAAAAAAATTCAAGAAGCCAATGACAATATTTACCCTTTCAAACTGAGGAAGTTGTTCAGAATGTGATTGGCAATTTTTCAGCCAGCAAACTGACTTTGACTATGAAATTCTTGCTTCAATTTCACAGTGGAAAATTTAATTCAATCTGGGATTACAGATCCAAGAGCTCTCACAAATGAAATATTAACATCAATTACCACAATTATATTTCAAAGATGTGGAACAGCTAGTTAATAAGATTTTCCAGATTTTCCAAGATTTGATCAAACAATGGAGTTTAAAAGATTCCACAGGGACTGGATATTTTCTGAAGAAAAAATTCCTGCTATAAATCAATCAGATCTGCAAAAAATATATGTTTTTGATAGTCAAAAGAAGCATATTAATTCATGCATACAATTACTCTCAACCCTCTTCATTATTTATTCATGGCCTGGTGGGTCAGTATAAACCTTTTTGTATGTGCTGGAAATGGAATAGCAGCTGTGAATCTACCAAATGGAAGAACGACTCATCTGACCTTTGGAATTCCCTTGGAGATCAAAACTATGCTTCAAAAATATCAAAGCATTCCAAAAAGAATTAATATCTCAAAAAATGTTCCTTGATAATATGTGATGAAGCACCTATTACTCATATGAATGCTATTTAGTTGCCTGAAACACTACTTCAAGATTGAATGGATTCTATTATAACTTATAAGGGAAATTCAATGGTTCTTGGTGGTGAAATTAGGAATTTTTTTTCTTTTTTTCAAAAGGTGACACATCCTCAAGTAGTTGATGAAAATTTGGAAAATTCAGCATGCTGGTGATATTTCCACATTTTGAAACTTGCTTCAAATTTGTATGTGGCAGGTTATCCTTATTTTCAAAATTCTCCTATTTCTTTTGGGGATTGTCTCAATTTTATAAAATTTTCAAATATGAATAATTCTCCCTCAGCAAAAAATTATCCATGAAAATGAGGAATGTCATTCATGAGAAAGATTAATCAATATTTTATTCCCAAAATTAAAAAAAGCACTACCTTGGTACCAGTTACCTAATTGATTGTGTTATTCTATGTTTCAAAAATAACAAATTTGGTATTTGAAATTGAAATTGATTGATTGGGGTCAGATTGGGAACAGAGGGGATATTTGCCAATATAGCTACAGGTGATGGATTCCTTAGGAAAAGTGATGGCAATTCTATGGGTAACCTTGATTTCTGACTCAGATGAATTTTTTCTACCTTTCAAAATGATTTTAAAACATTTCCCATTAAATTTGGAATTCTCATTGAAAAATAACAAATCAAAAGGTTATACAATTTCAAATTTTGGTCTTTATATTAAAGATCCAGTGTCCTCCCATGGGGAGTTATAGTTTGAATTTTCAAGGTGTATATCTGGAAATTTTACAAAGGACATGGTTGCAACCTGGAAAAAAAAATTCATTTAAAACTTAAAACATTTTTTATCATAAGGTCTTGAATGCCATCCATCACTGAAATTAAATACTGATATTTCCATGATATGTATTATTTGGTTTAATTTCTTATCTGTTGAAATAATTGAGGAATTATTCATTTCATTGATTCTATGGGTAACCTTGATTTCTGACCCAGATGGATATTTTCTGCCTTTCAAAATGATTTTAAACACGTTCCAATTCAATTTGGAATTACAATTGAAAAATAATAAACCAGAAGGTTATAAAATTTCAAATTTTGGTCTTTATATTCAAGATCCAGTGCCCTCCCATGGTTAGTTATAGTTTGAATTTTCAAGGTGTACATTGAGAAATTTAACAAAGGACATGGTTGCAACCTGGAAAAAATATTTCATTTAAAACTGGCAACATTTTTTATCATAAGTTCTTGAATTCCATCCATCACTGATATTAAATACTGAGATTTCAATTATATATGTGATTTGGTTTCATTGCTTACCTGTTGAAATACTTGAGGAATTGTTCATTTCCTTTTTTTTTCTAACCCATTCCCCAGATTTCCCACATCTAAATAGCATCCAATTTTTTCAAATCAATGTTTTTTATTCAATCCATTACCCAAATTTGGGGGAAATACACTACATAAAATTTGTTTAATGCATCCCCTAGATTTCCAATTCAATCAAAATTATTTAAAAAATATCACATTTTCAAATTTCACCAGGGTCAATTTTTTAATTCATCACATTTTCAAATTACACCAGGGTCAATTTTTTTAATTGATTCCACAGATTTACTACTTGATTATAATCATTTAAAAAATTTAAATCCCAATCAATCCCCAAATTTGGGGGAAATACTCTAGTATTCAGATGTATGAAATATTTGGAAAGAAGGCCAAAATTTCCCCTTTAGCTGATTTCTATGCCCAAACATCTGATTCCAATGATGCTGAGGATTTTGCTGTGGATTCTCAGCCAAGAAGCCATGATCCTGATGAAACCTTTGAGTAGCCCCAGTCAAATTTGGACAAGGATATTCCAACACAACCATCTCCAATCATGTCTACATCAGCATTTATCAATGATTCAAACCCTTCCTTGTAACCCTCACTTACTTCTTTGTATTTCTCTCTTCCTGGGGTGGAATAACTCAACAAATTTTCCAATCAGGGGAAGGTTATTCAAGTATTTCAATTACAATCAACATCTGTTCAAGTAAGGAAGCAATTTCTTGTATTTTCTGTCTGGTTAATCCTGACTGATTTAGGCTGTAAAAAAACAGACCCATTTTTTTCTGAATGGCCAAAAACTCAAGCCAATGGGGCCTCCAACATTACCTTCAAATAATATTCATAACCTTCAGAAAAAACTCTCCTCTTCCAAGGGAAAGAAAAAGTCCTCCAATTCCATAAACATCAAACCCAAAAGTCCCCAAAAGAGTAAGAACACTTCCAATTATTTGGGCTCTGAAGGTATCATGGAGAAGCAAGAGTCAATTAAGTGCATTTGATGGAATCTCCTTTCTTTAAAAACCAAGCTCATTGCTATTCCCCTCTCAAAATCAGTGAAATCACAAACTGAATCTGAAAAATTTGAATTTGAAAAGGAAAAGTGGGATTTTCAACAGGCTATTTATTACCAAAAGCAGAAATCTGATATTTTGGCTCATCAACAAAAATTGGATGCTGATTGGAAATTGAAACAGGCTGATCAGGAGTTTCAAAAAGAGGAAAAGGAGAAGGATTGACTGGAATAGCAACTGGAAAAGGAGAGGGAACAACTGGAAATGGAAAAAAAGATAGTTCATCAGTAGCCATGGCATTTATTGGTAGCAGTAAAACATTTGATGAAATACAGAAGATTACTCGATTTCTAGGATTTTAAATATATTTACTTGAATAATATTTTTAAAAAGAAAAATAAAAACATTACCTTTGATTAAAAAAACATTTGAGACTATTTTTAACTCCACCAATAAACAAATATTTTTTATCTTTTTGAAAGATTTTTTTTCTAGAGTATATTTTTCCACTGTTGAAGTCCTTGCAAGTGTTCTGAGTTTTTTTTTTTTTTGAATTTCAAAGACAGTTTCCCACATTTTTCCAACCCAAGATCTTGAGGGACCAACAGTGTGGACAAATTTTTTTTATTGTTGAAGAAAAGTGGTCCCAAAGTTGATTTCCTTCTTATTTTGCTTGGAGAGTTCATTCAAAGGGACAAGTTTAATTATTGCAACCACAGACTCATGATTGGGTTGATCATGAAAAATTACTTTCCCAGAGGTGAAGAAATGGAACTGTTTGATCTTCTGTTTGGTCTGTTCAAACTCTTCAGGGGAGCGCTTTTTATTGTTATTTTTTGTTAGGAAAAAATGGCGGCATACAGATCCAGAGGTTGTAGTTTTGCGCAGACCACATAAACTTTTAATTAATCCCTTCCTCAGGTACTTCCAATGTTATTTCAGAGTCCCTCATTTGAGTCCTCCTTTGCTTGCAAGCCCTATTCTTGCCACCTCTATGTATGTTTATCAAATAATCTCCTCCAATCCAAATAATTTGGTTGGGGTGAGGATCAAGAAAGGATTCATTTCATTGCGTAAGATTTTGAGTTTAGTGGGAGAAGAATTGGCAGTCCAGAAAATGGCGGCTTTAGAAGGAACAAGGGTTTGAAAGGGTGTGTTGCATTGCATAGAATAAACAAAAAAAGCAAAAAACAAAAGCCAAAAAAGAAAACATCATTAGTCATGTTATAATCAAGGTAGATGATCAACAAATATGAAAAAAATTAAAAATTACTGGTCAATTATACTACCAAAAAAAAAAATTGGTCAGTCCCATTTTTTAATCATCAGTTTCATAGAATAAATAGGAGGAGTACCAGAGCAGCAGGAGGTGGAGGAGGAGGAGAGGGGGGGGAAATTGATCAATCAATTAGCCATTTATCAATCCAGGAGGAGGAGGAAGTGGAGGAGGAGGCAGAGCAGGAGGAGAAGGGGGGGGATCAATCAATCAAGGAGGAAAGGGGGGGGACAATCAATCAATCAAGGAGGACAGGGGGGGGCAATTGAACAATTGATTGAGGGGGGGGGACTTACAGGTATGATTGATTGATCAATTTTTTTGAAGGTGGGGGGGTGTACCTGGATGGGATGGATTGATTGATTGATCAGTCAATTGATTGAAGGGAGGAGAAGGAGGAATTACAAAGGAGGAGGGGGGCCAGAGGGGACTTTGAGGTGGAGGTGGTGGGTGAGGAGGAGGAAGGAGTGGACCAGTGGTTTTGTGGAGGAGGAAGGAGTGGAATAGTGAGTGGGTGGGGTGAGGTGGGTGATTTGGTGAGTGGTGAGGTATGAGGTGGATGTTTTTTTGGTTTTTGTCTAATTCCACCAAAATAATAATAATAATAATAATAATAATAATAATAATAATAATAATAATAATAATAATAATAATAATAATAATAATAATAATAATAATAATAATAATAATAATAATAATAATAATAATAATAATAATAATAATAATAATAATAATAATAATAATAATAATAATAATAATAATAATAATAATAATAATAATAATAATAATAATAATAATAATAATAATAATAATAATAATAATAATAATAATAATAATAATAATAATAATAATAATAATAATAATAATAATAATAATAATAATAATAATAATAATAATAATAATAATAATAATAATAATAATAATAATAATAATAATAATAATAATAATAATAATAATAATAATAATAATAATAATAATAATAATAATAATAATAATAATAATAATAATAATAATAATAATAATAATAATAATAATAATAATAATAATAATAATAATAATAATAATAATAATAATAATAATAATAATAATAATAATAATAATAATAATAATAATAATAATAATAATAATAATAATAATAATAATAATAATAATAATAATAATAATAATAATAATAATAATAATAATAATAATAATAATAATAATAATAATAATAATAATAATAATAATAATAATAATAATAATAATAATAATAATAATAATAATAATAATAATAATAATAATAATAATAATAATAATAATAATAATAATAATAATAATAATAATAATAATAATAATAATAATAATAATAATAATAATAATAATAATAATAATAATAATAATAATAATAATAATAATAATAATAATAATAATAATAATAATAATAATAATAATAATAATAATAATAATAATAATAATAATAATAATAATAATAATAATAATAATAATAATAATAATAATAATAATAATAATAATAATAATAATAATAATAATAATAATAATAATAATAATAATAATAATAATAATAATAATAATAATAATAATAATAATAATAATAATAATAATAATAATAATAATAATAATAATAATAATAATAATAATAATAATAATAATAATAATAATAATAATAATAATAATAATAATAATAATAATAATAATAATAATAATAATAATAATAATAATAATAATAATAATAATAATAATAATAATAATAATAATAATAATAATAATAATAATAATAATAATAATAATAATAATAATAATAATAATAATAATAATAATAATAATAATAATAATAATAATAATAATAATAATAATAATAATAATAATAATAATAATAATAATAATAATAATAATAATAATAATAATAATAATAATAATAATAATAATAATAATAATAATAATAATAATAATAATAATAATAATAATAATAATAATAATAATAATAATAATAATAATAATAATAATAATAATAATAATAATAATAATAATAATAATAATAATAATAATAATAATAATAATAATAATAATAATAATAATAATAATAATAATAATAATAATAATAATAATAATAATAATAATAATAATAATAATAATAATAATAATAAAAATAATAATAATAATAATAATAATAATAATAATAATAAAAATAATGAAGCCATGAGTCAGCCTAGGGTTCTTGGGTTAACAACCAAAACAAAAAAATACAGTGATGTGATTTTTTACCTATTTCAAAACTGGATTTTACAGATCAAAGTGAACAAGTGTGAGGGTTAGAATCCACTCCCTCACAGAAAAAGATGAGGAACAAGATGAGACAGGAATTACTTGAGGAGGATCAGGAATTTTGTCTTCAAACATTTAGTCCCATTCATATTTGATGTTGGCAGAAAGGTTGTGAAGGATTACACAACTGATAATCAAGTTGATAAGAACCTTCATTTCTTTGAGGTTTTAGGACTTGTTTTGGATTTCCCTTAAGCTAGACCATTTTCCTTTCAAAACACCTATTGAATTTTCAATCCAAACACATGATTGAACAAGATGATAGTTTAAATTGTTTTTTTTTGTAGATCATTGTAACAAACATTCCAATAAGCTGGAAAAATATATTTCCCACTATCATAAGCCAGAAGGTATTGATCTTGGTCAAAGTAGTTCTCTGGTTGTTGGGAAATCTGCATCCAATTTAAAACATATGAATCATGAAAAGAGCCTGGAAGGCCAGCATGGAGGGATATGGTCTTCTTTTTGTTATCACAAAAAGGTTTGAGTGCCACAGATTATCTAAAAAAAAAGAGAAAAGATATTTGGTCAGTGTTTTATCAAAGGTTTTATCAAAGGCTTTGGGAATGATGAAACAAATAAATTTCCTTTTTTTCAATCAAAATAGTGGTTGCCATCTAGCATGGGTTTTTGACTCCATGGTATAGTGGTTCCATCAAAAAACCCAATGCAACCAGGAAAAAATTCAGTCTTGATTACTTGAGATATCTCCTTCCTTTTTTCTTTGGTTGGCCAACAAACAACTGAGCAAATGAAAGATAGGATAGCAATCATGACTATTTTGGTGTATGAGTCAATGGTTCCATAACCAACTGAGAATAGATTTTCTAATCGATGAATTGCTGCTCCATTTACATTTGATTTTAATCTAAAAAGAGCAACAGCCAATTGGATAGCTGGATTGATTTGAGGATTCCAAGAACTGTTTGGAAAGATTTAGTGGTCTGAAATCATCTCCAAAATTTTCAAGAATGAAGGCAAGAAATTTTGGAATAGTTGCTGGAAGCTTAACTTGGGTAGTAGATGAAGCTTTTGACTTTCATACATAGGGTTGTGGAGATTCTTTAATCTTGGAATTATGTATCACTTTTCCAGTAGAGAATTCAAAGCTAACCAAGTTTATTCCAAATCAGCGTCTGAATCAGAGTCAAATAAGAATAAAAGTTTAGTCAGATTTCTTGCGTTTTCAACTTGTTGCTGGGGATTTTGATTGGACAGGTTGAGAAAGATGGTGATGTGATTTGGGGTGATGAGATGATGATGGGATGTGTGTGAAGAGTTGGAGATGGGATCAGTATAGATTTGCTGAAGTGGAGTTGTGAATGGGTGTTTTGCATGCAATGGATGGTGGATGGATGATTATGCATCAATGGTGGAGTTGATTTTTGAAATTGGAAATTTCCATGGAAAAACACCATTTCAAAATACACCAGTTAGGGGTTATGTGTATTTCAGAAACCTGCCATTAAAAATGGTGGTTTTGGTAAAAAAAAATGGCAGGTTTTCTAACTCTGATACACCCTATTAGCAATAGAGGATCTCTTTTTTATCTATTTTCTTTTGAGCTCTGGTTGTAAGCTACTCATTATTTTTTAAAAAAAATCCCCACAGCTTATAACTGCAAATCATATTTCAAAACTTAAAAATTCAACCAAATCCTTGAAGAATATCTTCTAATTTACACAAACTTTCAAAAGTAAAACTGGGCAACCTTGATTAATTTTGCTGAATTTTCCTATAATAATGCCTTTCACTCTTCCACTCACCAAACTTCATTCTAAATAATCTATCCATGGAACACTCTAGTTTGATCCATTCAAACTGATTCTCAATACCCATCTACTAATTACATTGATACCTTTAGTTAAATTTGAATTCCCCACAGCCAACCTTGGAAAAGAAGAAGAGAGTTATAAAGCTCAGTTGGATAAGAATCAATTTTCCCACCCTTCCTTTCAACCCAGAGATAGGCTATGGTTTAATTTTACCAATATTCAAACTAATTGAACCCCCAAAAAAAAACATTCAGGGCTTTTCACCATCCTTGAGCAATTTTTGAAGAATGTGTTCAAACTCAACCTTACACCCCAATGGGAAGTTCTTCATCCTTTCTTTCATTCTCCCTTTTCAAACCTGTTTCAAATCTTGAACTAGCCAAAAAAATATTCACTACCAAAACCTCTTCCTATTGAATATCATCTTTAGTGGTAAGTAATCCAAATTCTTGATTCAAGTATTTTCAAGTTAGATCTCCAGTACTTCATTGAATATTTAGCCTTCTAGAAAAAAACCTGATCACAATTTGTGAAAAACTCTAAAAAATCTCTCAAAATTTTTCTAGCTAGTCAAGGACTTCCATCAAAGATCTATTTAAAAATAAATGCTTAAAATTATACAACATACATCATTTTTTTTATTTCCAAGAATATACATAAAACAACAAACAAGTAAAAAAACAAGAAGAATATCTATATAATATGAAAAAAAAACTCAAAGAAATCTCAATTTTTCCATTTTCTTTTGTTTTGAAATACATTTTGTGTTTAATCTCTTTATTTTCATTCCCATTATTAATTTCATCATCACCATCTGCAACATTACTGCTAAATCCTCCCAAAACATATTCTCCATTTCTTTGAAATAGTTTTCAACCTGCGGTACAATTTTTGAATTCTCAATTTTTTCTTCTGTTCCTCCTCCCACCCAGAAACACCCATCAAACTCATCCCTGAAAAACCACTTTAATTGTTTTCACTGTTTAAATCACTAGTTTTACTGTCTCCCAATCTTTGAACTCCACTTTTGATGCTACCAATCCAATCCCAATCATCCATTTTTTTAGAATTTTCCCCAACAAATTTAATTCTTTCTCCCTTTTTCTTAGTTTCTTCTACCATCTCCCTCCTAGCCTTCCCTTCCTTTCTATTCTTCATCCTCTCTTTCATTTTCATTCTCTCTCTCTCTCTGTTTATTCCTCCATATCATTGGCTACCTCTGATGCACTACTTGATTTTTTTTCAGTTCTCTTGATTGTTTGAAGATGCTTTTACACTTCCAAAACATCATTTGTGGCTTTTCTGTTTGCTACCACCACAAAACCCTCACCAAAACCTCTTTGGAATTCCTCTTGGTTTTTTTTTCTCAATGAGCTCTCTGAACCTGATCAATCCTTTGAATCAGCTTTGAATCATCTCTTGAAATTTTTTTTCCCCATTACTAACTCACCAATACTTGGCTCACCAGCCCCAATCAAACTTTGGAAATCTTGTACTCCATAACTTCCTTCTACCCATGATTGTACCATCCAATCCCCCAAAACATTTAAAACAAATTAAACAGGTCACTAAACCAGTGGAAGTAGTCAGAATTTCAGCAAGGGTATTTTTTTTAGTTGATTCAATGCATATTAAACCTTTCTAGAAGAAAGCTCTTCATGAGGTGAGATTTTTGTGGTTTGAGATTAAGCCATTAATAGGGCTGTGTATTCCAGATAAATAAACTCATCCACTGGAAATTTTCTTTTTAAATTTTTGTGAAAGATACTAAATCTATTAATTAATCTATTTAGAAGTGCAATGAATTAACTTGGTGATGATGGGAGAGTGCAGGGCTTTGTAGGATCTTATCAATTTTTATCCCCAGGCATTGATGACCAATCAAACTCAATGATAAATTTATATCCCTCATCAAGACAAAAAATAAACCTCTGTCAATCAAAATGCAATCTATAAACCTGATTAATGATTCCCCCCTTCAAGAGCATCTTCAAACCTTTGTGATTTTCCTCAAATTTAGCTACCTCTGTCTATACACCAACATCCACACTTGCTAACCTCTGTAATACCTTGCACAAATGTGATACAATTTAGAGGAAATTCCTTACCAAAAGGCTACAAGACTGTTTGAAAGACCAGTCCATTTGCAGTTGTTATGGTGTCACATACCACCGTGTGACAGTAACCCCAGGTTTAAGGGCATTTTGTCCCAAAGTGTGTATGGCTGGTGGCCCTAACCCATGCCTCCTCAAACATGGAGCCATATTCAGACACACTCCTGAATGCCATAAGGAGCCACCAAGACTTGGGATTCTTGCTTTTGACAGGCAGAAAGCGCAACAATTGTCACAGAACAAGCCTGAAAGATGAATTTTCCTGATCACAAAGTGAACCCTCAACAGGGTTAGCAAGTCTACTGTTATACCTTGCACAACTGCAAACCAATTTAGAGGCAAAGCATTACCAAAATGCTACAAGAATGGCTGAAAGAATATTCCATTTTCAGCTGTTATGGTGTCACATACCACTGTGTGAAACCCTCTACCACCCATTCCAAACCTCCACATCTTGCCTCAGCAATATTTGATGCAAGCTTCCCCACTAGTTTAATATAATCCTTTAATTGGAAATATAATCCACTCAGGCTACTCAATTTCATATATTCCAGCATGTTTGAATCACAAGCTAGTTTAACAGTGGGTGGACAGAGGTTGTGGGACTGACCCCGCTTAATGTTTTCCAAATTTTTTTTTTTTGAGCTTTTTTTATTTATTTAATTTTTCCTGAAAAATCAAAAGGATCACATTTTTTAAAGAGAGAGAGAGAGAGAAAAAAAAATTATTATTGCTAGCTAATCTTTTCAAATTTAATCTACAATGATTTAAAATTATTTTTTTTTTAAAAAAAAAAAATCAAGATCAGCATAACCTGAAAATATGGCATCAAAATTTGGTATATGTTGCCTTTTAATGAATGATGGATATAAAACAATTTTGAAAGAAAATTTAAGATTGAAAACTGATGGGATTTAAATAAAATAGAGGATAAGATGATGAGAATTCAGAAAAAAAATGTAAAAGGAATCAAAGTAATTGATTCTTCCATTGGGTAGAAGCTCTTTTTGTCAGCTTGCTACTATGTACAGAGCAAAACCATCAAATAGTAACACAAACTATGAAAAATAAGAATACCTCAATTAACAAAATAAGGAGTGAGAAATCCATAAATATTATTACAGGAATGGATTTCTCACACAAAATTAGGTAGGGTCACTCACTGGCCCCACCCTTGAATTCCAATTCCTTATATTTTTAAAATAATTAAAAAAGAAAAGTACTAAAAATTACGACACCAGTATGGCACTTTTTGGCCATTCTAATATTTCACACGTATTGTCACGTATAGGGTTTACACCTAAAATTTACTCAGAATTGAGGTGTTGTGTATATTTTATTTCCCGCGTACTAGAGATCCGCGCGCAGCTGATTCTGCCAAGCACGCATCTTTACTAACTGATCCCCGCGTCTGGATCAGTCATAACTAATCTGACAACCAGGTACCACTCAGAAGAGCTACAACCTAGTTAGGGTTGCCTAGTATATGTAATAAACAGACATATGCATTAATAATGATCTAAAAAGATCAAAAATTAAATAAAATTAATGAAAATTAAGTTGAAAACATTTTTTAATAATAAATCAAAGATCAAGGATTACCATGTAAATCACTGATCCTGATCTTTGAAGACCACGAAACACTACAAGAAGTGTTCATAAAAATTATTAAAAATTATCTAAATGATCAGAAGATGATGGAAAATCAGTAAACATCCACATCTGCACGCTTTAAAGCAATATCAATAGTACAAATAAAGGATGAGTACAGAATGATCAAATTTACGCCATAACAGATTAACAGATCCTGTGGCTAAAATAATACAGAAATCCAGAAGATCTAAGGACAGCTGATTGACAGCACCAATTGGATGTGCTAATCTTGCCCTGAATGGCTTGCCAGCCTCAGCAAACGAGCAGAACCCTCTCTACGTGCCCTGAGAAGACCAAAATCACCCCAAAAAGGTATTTATACAGACCTCTTTGGATCCATTATTCCATCATCAGTTACCAGGAATTATTTATTATCAATCAGACACCGTGTAATTTTTAATAAAGTGCTTATATGAAGATAAGCAAGTGATTTATGACTTAGTCTTTAGTAGTATTACTTACCCTTATTAACCAATCAACCATTGAAGTTTAGTCAAGCAATTTACCCCATCTGCTCTGAAACCCTTCCAATTATTTCAGGATTTTCGTGGTAAAGTGCTCAGAGTGAGTTCTACCCTTCCTGTCTTGGTCATTTTTGCTGTTAAGCCCGTCCATTAGTGGAATAAGTCCTTTCTAAGGCACCCATCTTTATTCAAAGGTTCTTAAACTGCCTAAGGAGTCCCCTTGAAGAGAGGTTGCTAGTCTGTAAAGATCCCCAGTAGTATAATACTTTGGCCCCTCTTTTATATTATATTGAAAACCATTTATTACCAAACCAATTAAACCTTGCAGCTTCTCTTATTGTATCATTTATTTGAGCTTCTAAGTGTTTATTATTGGAATAATAATTATTATTATCATTCCAGCATTTTTATCACTCTATTTAGCTAAAGGACTGAAAGGTTCCTGGTATCAGAGAGCTGACACTTTTGGCCTTGATGACAGCTTGCATGCAATCAGGCATCTTGAGAGGTTGCTGCAGAGATTTTTTTTTCCCAGGTAATTTGGAGGGTGCTTTCCATCTCAGGGATTGAATTGGGTTCATAAGATTTCTGGATATTATTTTTCTTCAGGATTTTCCACAAGTTTTTGATGAGATTGAGTTCAGGTGATTGAGCCCACATGCAAACAATTGATTTTGATGTGAGTGCTTTTCCAGACCGTTCCCATCTTGAGATTGTGTACTGGGGCCCCATCTTCCATCAAGACAAGATTGGAGCAATCAAGGTTTCTGATCCAGGGTTCCAGAGCACTGTCATAAACAATTTTGATGAACTCTTTTGAATTTGGACATCATGGGGGCATAAGAACAACAGGAGAGGTGAGTTCACCAACAAAAGCACCCCAGAACATGATGTAAGAAGACCTACCACTCTTGAATTTGGGGGCCAAACTCTTGGATTTGGACTTCTCTTGAGGGTTTCTCCAGACCATCACTTTCTGGAACTTCTTACCAATTCTGAAGCTTGATTCATTGGTCCAGAAAACCTTCTCCCCATCTCCTGTTTTCCAACCTTGGTGTTTTCAGGTCAAGGTGGGTCTTCTTTTTCTTTGATCTTCATAAAAGGCTTCTCTGAAGAACACCTTTAAAAGGATAAAAAAACATTTGATTGGCTTTTTGTTGGATTGTCCATGTTTGGACATCCTTCATGATCAGGTTGCTGATTTCCAAGGCCTTCATCTTGTGAAAACAATTGATGATGCACCCAAGCTCTCAAAGATCTTGATTGGTTGTTTTTTGGGGCATTTTAGGTCAATTTTCCAATTCAACTGTCCTTATTCTGTTGAATCTCTTGAGGATGTTATCAATTGTCAATCTTGAAGTGCCTGTTTTGACTTCAATGATGTTTCTCAACGTTCCTCCTTGGGGGAATACTAACAATCCTTGGGTTTGTATTCTTGGTTTAGGATTTTTTTTTTCTTAATCTAGAATCTTTAGACAAAAAAAAACAAAAAAATATTAGAAAAATGTTAAAAAAAAAAGAATATATGATTTTGGTTTACATGACCATTCCTTAGAAATTGATGATGATTTATTCTAAGATTTTGAAAGTTTGTGATAGACAGTGACTGAATTTCCCAAGCCTACCCTCAATCTCCTTTTTTTTTTTCCTTTTGAGTTGGATTGATTTGAGCCCGACCCCAGCCTGATGATCTGAACAAACCCCCCTCGAAGCACTTCCTTGAGATTTCTCAGAGCATTCTCCTTCTTCCTTGAGGTTACTGCCTTTCTTCTATTTCTTCAGCGTGCATCCTCAAAGATTGTATGACTTTTTCTCGGTGACAATACCTAATTTTTGAAAGCATCTCCTGAGAATTCCCAAGGTGAGTGATGAATTTTGATGAATGGGTGAAGAGTGATGATCTGGTAGATTTAGTTTGAAGTAAAGGTAAGATGATCATGAATTACATGAATCGTTTCTAGAGATGTTCTTAATTCGAGATAACAATTCAGAATCATCATGCTTCTTCAACACCTCGTCCTCCTCATTCGTGGTCGGTCATACATAGTGAGGAAGGATCATACTTTGGACGTCTCAGTGGTTATTATTATTATTATTTCCCCCAAACTTGCTCCATCACTCACTGAATAGTACATGATCTTGGAACTGATCATCTCATGGACTGGATCCTCCTATTTATCTTTGTAAGAATAATTTGATCTAGTCCAGCTCCAAAGAGAGTTTTAATGGATTGAACTATTAGTACCGTCTGGAAGTGATCAATCCAGTGCCATCCATCGACCACTGGATCGATAGCCTGCTAAGTGGTGTTGTCGGTCGACCGGTCATCGATCGATCGGCCCTCCTTGCTGTTGCGGCACCCGCCAGTCGTGTCTGCCTCGCCCCCGGTGGCACCTGGGGGGCCAGCCAGATTGAGTCTCAGTCAGCCTGGGCCTCACAGCCACCCGGCCAGCCTGTAATGACGGGGAAAAGGTAACGACGCAGTCAGTGGGACTCAAACCCACATCTGCCCATTGCATGCGGGATGCTCTGACCATCTTGAGCTATAACCGCTTGAAGCGAGGTGTAACCTTTCGACTTGCTTCTTGGCCTTCTTCATCGCTTCGATCCTGGTTCGTCGACTCAGACTTCCTATCGTCGACGTGGACGAGGATAAGACCCGTAAAGCCTTGGTAAGGTCGTCAACAGTCTTACAACTTGACAAGGTGACCATCGTTTGAGGATTCTTCTGTCTCCTTGCACTTTTTCTTTTGTATCAGAGAAACGGCAGTCACGCCCTAGAACTTTCGGCTTTGTATAAAGCATTTGTTCCTCATCTGTAAGAAACTTGGGATCTTAAAGCTTGCCTTCCTGTCAGACTACTTGTTCCAAGTCCTTTGGTTCGTATCAGCCGTCATAATTCTATATCAGTTTACGCCCTGGATCCTGGAACAAAGCGACTCGATCTTTTAGAAGAAGTAAAAAGTCTCGCGGCTGGTGATGGACCAAGACATTGTGTCGTCAGTGAGGATGGACAACGGCTCTATGTAGTGACTGAACATAGTTAGTTACCATGCAGCTCTCTTGAGCCTAGAAACGGTATCTTCTAACCTTTTCTTCTCTTTTTTTTTTTTTTTTTTTTCTGATGAACGTTTATATCCAGCTTCGAGGGTTGACGTTTACAATGTGACCTGACGGGGTGTTGCTTACCACGCTTCGTCGTCGATCATTCCGAATCCAAGCGATCACCTCAAGTATAGAGGTGATACGGTTCGCATCCTACCCGAAGAGGGACGACTCCCTCACAACTTGGAGTGCTAGCAGTGTTTGAGTTCGATCTTAGAACGGGTACTCTGAAGAACCTGATCCGTTGGAACACTCCGACGAGCGGTGGGAAAGCAAACGCCATCGAGTTCAATCCGTTCATCAAGGCAGGACGCAAAGTAGAACTGGTTCTAACCGATGATGAGCTTGGATCGGTTTATGTTGTCGAATTCGATCTACCTACAAAGACGTTGCAAGTCGTTTCCCAGTGCTTGATCGATGAGCAAGGCATCGGCGCAAGTCATGCGGTCTGGGTTTCTTGAAAACTTATTGTAACTTATTTTGATTCAAATCATGGTTCATTTTAGAATCTGTGTTCTCAATTGGAACTGAATGACTGTTCAAAGAGTTCGATCACAATATGTTGGAGGAAAACCACCATCGAAGGAACATGCCTCAGGGAACACCAAAAAAAAAAAAAAAAAAAAACCAGACCCATAGTCAAGACGTTCTTTGCTATGGATTTAAAGATATTTGAAGAAGGATCAAGATGAAAGTATGCCAAACACAAATCTTGAGATTCGACGGTTTTGATGATAACCAAAACCAAACTTGATGAATCTTTATTTTTTCCTTGGTATGATGATATGTCGATGAGATCATCTAGACGGCCATCTGAAAAGATATCTTGATGATTTTTTGAGTTGCGCAGGTTCATTAGATCTGTTGAGGTTTCTGTTGAGAAGCTTCCAGACTTCCTTGGGGCTCATGAGGTGTGGTCATTGAGGGGTTATTTTTCGTGTAGGGAGGGCCCTTTGAAGTTCTGGTTCATCAATTGAAACAAGCCAAAATAAAAAATCAAATCAAATCAAATCAAATCAAGGAGCTTCATCTGTTGATCAATCCAACAGTTTTAAAAGAAGAAGAAGAAGAAAAAAAAAAAAACTCGAATTCTAAAAAAACAAGAAAGATCTGATGGAAAAATTGAGATGGGTCGATCGAGAGAATCTGAAAAGGATTAGTTCAGGAAGATCGATCTGATGGTATCTAAGTCTTGGTTGACTCAGAAGAAGGCATCGATTCAAATCGAAAAAACCCAAGCCTGAAACCATGCACAGCGTGATCAGTTGGAGTGAGCGAGAAATGCATGGCAGTGATGATGATCTTGGACGTAAATGATCGATCTCAAGAGCGATTTGACTTGCTATTATTTTGTTTCAGTTTGGTCATCGATGTGGATGTTTCTGTGCTCGACCCCCTGCCACGATGGGTGGACAGAAGCCCTCGGAAGGTCGGCTCGTTGGAGTGGGCAGGTTCAGGAGCCTTGGGGCGCTTGGATGCCCGATCAAGCCCATCACATCTAGCTAGCTCACTCCCAGTGGTCTCATCATTCTACCGTCCAGATCTCACTCTAGCCAAACCAGCTCAACATCCTTCGGGCCTTGCTTCTTTTTTGATACCAATCCAATATCAAACGATCGATCGAAGGAATCATCGAGTTGAGCTACATTCTCAAAACCCTAGTTGTTTTGGTATTGATCCTTGGCTCGATTCGACCAAAAGAAACATAGTCGTTACTACCTTTCTCTTTTTCTCTCTCTCTCTCTCTCTCTCTCTCTCTCTCTTTAGAATTTCGTCTCTCTCAAGCGTCCAGTTTATCCAACGATCAAACTAGGTATGAATCTTGGAACTCCTTGGGATCGATTCTAGATCCCTCTCGGTTGGCTCCATTCCAAGCTGACCTCTATTTGACAACCAGAACCTTTTTCTATTCACTCTCTCTCTCTTTTTTTTTTTTTTTTTTTTTTTTTTTTTTAAAAAAAAAAACTCTCAAGGTCGAACTCAAAGCTGTAGAAAAAGACAAGAATACTGAAAGAATAGGAACCTTGGATGCTTGAAGAGCTTCCAGAAGAATCGATCTATGCAGTGGCCTTCATGAATTCAGAACATACTCCTTTCAACCATACAAATCTTCATCATCCTACCAAGGCAAGCCATCCAAAAACTTAACCTTAATTAGCTTTCCTTCTCATTGGTTGGAGAACCGTTCAGGATCCATATTTCCTTCATGAATACTTTTGCTCGTGATGCTCCTTCAAGCTCTTCCAAGAAGGAAGGAATCTTGATTGACACTAACTTGATTGTTTTTTTTTTTTTTGTTTTTTTTTTTTGCCCTCCAGCATGTTGATTGCAACTTTTTTTTTATGACTTTATATATATATATATATATTTCAAATGAATATTTTTATGATTAAAAAAAGACTAATTCTCAAATTTATCATCACACAATTCAAACAAAATACACTTTTTTTTCATTGACAACTTTATTTTGAACCTTGTGTATGAAAATAAGATCACTGATCTATTTCAATTGATCCCATGATTCTTGTTGAACCACTGTATGCATGTACATACATGCAAGATTTGTGAAAGGTTCAAGTACTAGATTGGGAAGGCTATATTTTGGAATATTCCAGATAGGCCCCAATAAGACAGTGTATTAAGATGGTAATATTATAACAATTGAATTGTATTTATAAGGATAGGAAAATACAAAAATACTTCCATGAAGAAAAGGAATACAACACAAGAGCTAGAAAACCTGCCTTTTATATTATACAGGGGTGATTACAACTTGCTGTGAACACAAAGATACTGTTAGCAAATACAAGAGTGTTGCCAAACATCTGTAGTGTTTGTTTTAACCATTAATGTCACAAATGTCCCTGGCATGCAAGGGGCTGGAGGCGCAGGCACTACTAATCACAGAACTCAGTATAGAGATAAGGGATTGATTGCAATGAAGAAGAGGCATAGAGTAATGAAAATGATAAGGAGGAGAATCCAGGAATAAGGCTCTGAAGGAGGTTGAGGAATGAATCCTATAAGATTAACATCAAAGGGAAAGGTGAGATGAGTAAGGTAGGCTTGTTGGATTTCTTCTGCAGAGATGACACCTATTGGAAGAGGGACTAACCAATAAGAATTACTATACTAATTCCTTGAGGGGAATTATACCAGGAACGGAAGAGAGGCCAGTATATGTGAGAATTGAGAGGAGGCCTTGAGGAGGGATGATTAGTGCTGGGCTGGGATGCCCCATGGTATTACATGTTGACCAATTGGGCTTGAGACAGTGGCTTGACAGATTGGGTAATGGGCCTGTCCAGAAAGGTGTGCATGTACTGAACTGGAGTATGGGTTGTCCAGCCAGGAGTATGTACTATGGGTTTACAGCATGTACTTCTCATACCAGGTTGAGTTGAGAGTGAGCTGAGGATGCACCAAGCCATAGAGAGGGAGAGAGAAGTCTGGGAGAGTTGGCTAGAACCTGCAGGGCATGCAGGAGGAGATTTCAGGAGGTGCTGCATGGAGATCCAGGGGTAGAAGGTGGATTGTACTAAGGACTGAGATTGGCTGAGGCTTGAGTATGGCTGAGGAGACTGAGTCAAGTTGTGGTTATGATAGATCTTAGGCATTCCTGGTACCTGGTTATAATCATAATTTTTTGTGAGTTTGCCTGCTGAATTACTTATTAATGTATCTTTTATTATTGGTCATTGAACTGATTCTTCCATTTTTGTTTGTTACAAATAATAGCACTACCTATTACTGTCATTAAGTAAGCTTCTTTCTCCAACACCTCTGTCCCCCCTTCACACCACTCAGATTTTCCCCAAATTTAACCAAGTAGGGTTGAAAAGTCACAGGGATATGCTCCTCCAAGAACCACATATCTTCCCCAGGAGTGGAATGCAACCAGCACAACAAATATCCCCTTCTCTTACCCACAAGTCTTGCATCCAACACTGAGCCAAATTTTGACCAATCCACAATGATCCATTGCTTGTAATGAGTATCCTTTATATCCTCTGAAATGAAAGATTGTCCAAAATTGCTAGGCTTCTGATATTGCAACACCAAAGAAAAATTGAAAACCGGTTGAATCTTGGGGTACTCACAGCCTATATTGACCTTCACTGCATTCTCTCCTACCATACCCAAAACCTTAAAATGATCAATGAAGTGATAATCCAAATTTGAATTAATCTGGCAAGAGCGGATGAATTTCTGCTGTATCAAAACAAGGTTGCCTGGATCATAGCCCTCCCCTCCCCGCTGTTTCCAATTGTAGTAAAAGGCCTGATTTGCACAAGTCTGAGTGAGACATTCAATAGACCGTTCCTGGGTTTGTTGGAGGTTAATAAGAAGGTCATCTAATTTTCCTATATTTGTCTTCTCCATCAACAAGTTGGACCTTGGATGATAACCAAAAGAAAAGAAGAATGGGGACACCCCCAGAGAGCCAGAATCTAGGTTATTCAGAGAAAGTTTAGCCACATCCAGCCATTTCCCCCAGTTATCTTGATAATAAGAACAAAAAAAAAATTGCAGGTAATCTTCCAAAAATTGATTAGTGTGCTTCTCTGTCTGCCCAACATTCTGCAGATGGTAAGCCATAGAAAACCCTGTTTTTATAACTAAATAATTCAAAAATGACTGCCAGAATTCACTCACAAAGACAGAACCCCTATCGGAGACAATCTTCTTGGGGAGCCCATGAAAACAAAAAATGTTCTGTCTGATTAAACCCGCCAGTTGGGCCACTGTCTGAGATTCCTTAGAAGAAATGAAGTGAGCCATTTTCAACAGAAGATTGAAAACAACCATAATTGAATAAAAACCCCCCAAAGGTGGAAGCTTAGTAATAAAATCAATACCTATGGTGTTCCACAGTGTGGTGGTCTTTTATAGATGCAAGTTTGAATTGGCTGCCCGCTGCGCGCTCAGCAATGGGTGCGGAATTGATGTAGAAAGCCATGCTGCGGGCTCAGCATCTGGAGGCGCAGGGCGGATCGGATTGGATTGGACAGATTGCACAGATTGACGCGCAGATGTACCTTGAATATCTGGAATGGCGCTTTGGGCAGATGCAGACATGCGCAGGGGGATTCAAGTTGGGCGCAGCACAAGGGCCGCATCATGAGAAGGAAAAAACGGGTGGAGGCAATGGCAGGCGGGCAATACAGATGGGATATGGGGTATGGAATATGGATCATGCGATGGGGTTGGAAGGATAGAGTTGGGCTAGGGTTCTGTACTTAGGGGTTGTATTTCATTATTCTTTTTTGCTTGCGGTTGTACCTAGGTTAGGGTTGAGGGGAAGGCTACTTAAACCGCACCCTGAACCCAGATGTACGGGGGGATCACATCATCAGATCATGATAGTAAGTGGGAAGGACTCTTTACTCTCTCATCTCTCTATCTCTCAGTTGTAGGGTGAACAGTCTTACTCAGGTTTTAAAGACGCAAGGGATCAATAACTTCCAAACTTGGGAACCATTAAAGGAGAATTCCTATTCTGAATTCCACATCTGGGGGTCTGTCCAGGAAGTAACCTTTTGTTCCTTGTCTCTCAAAACTAACAAGTGTGATGTCCCAGTACCACCCATTGATTGTTTTGAGGTTGTCTAACATTACCACCACTCCTCTGGCTTCTCCAAAGCAACCTTCATCAGGGGTGGGATATGGTTTCCCTTGCTCCAACAACGGCCCCAATCACAAGACCATTCACATCAGGCTGTGGGACTATCCACACATTTGGTTCAACACTAAGGATGTTGAGCGGTTCCTTGCTCAATACCAAGGAATTTCCGGCGCAGAAGGCGCAACAGGTTTGGATAAGGCTCATCTTGTTATCCTTTTCATTATGGACAAAGAGAAGCTTTGGGATGTGGAAGAGATGGAAGGATATGAGGAACTCAATTGGCCAAAACTGAAGGCAGAAATCTTGGCGTGGTGGGGAAGGCACAAACCTTGGTTTTGGGAGAGTGACTTCAAGCAAGCTGCGGCAGAAGCAAGCCCAAATGGTGGAGTCCGGATGCGGGCGCAATTGGGGGAGTATGTAGCAATGTTTGACTGAATCTATTGCTACCTGGCAAAGAACAAGTTGATAGCAGGGCAGACGGGAGCAATGAAGAGGGCATTTTTGGGTGGACTTGGTCCCCAACTCCGTGCACAGGTGCAGCGGCACTTGTACAACAACAACTTGGTAAAGAGGCTGTTGGATGGGAGTATTTCCCTTCTCCCAGACATCCTAATCATCCTTTGGGCGGTGGAGAGCAAGTTGGACCTGGAGGAACTGATGGAGGAAAGGGCAAGGTTGTTCCCAACAGGGTTGAAGAAGTCTGCTTCTCACCCTCCAGCAGCGCTGATGCAGGCTCCGGTTGTAGGGCCCTCAAAAACAGAATGCGCTCCGGCAACACCACCAACGACAAGCCCGGAGATTAGAAAGATGAAAGAATTGATGAAGGATTTATGGATCTTCCTGAGTCAAATGTTTTCAGCGCCGCGCAATCTGCCTCCTCACATTGGGGGACCGCTTCTGCCGTCAAATCCGCCCGTGGCCCGGTTATGCAATTACTGCGGGGACAAGGGGCATTGGCAGTTGGGGTGCAATGACATGACAAGGGACCTCAAGGTGGGATTGGTTTGACTTGTGGGAATGGGATTCATGTTCCCAACGTGCAAGCAGATCTCCACTGAACCTGGGAATCCAACCGTTATGGAGCAGGTGCATGCGCAAGGTCAGGATTAGGGGGTAACTGCTCACGCTTTGCTTGGGATTGTCAGTGGTCCCAGGGCATGGAAACCATGGCGCGTGGAAGCAGAAGTGAGGGTACTAGCAATGGAGGTGCCGGCAGCGGTGGAAAGGATGGATGTGGATACTAAAGAGCAGGTACTTCCAGTAGCTCCTAAGCCAGTTGCGTGCATTCTGGAAACGGATGGGCGGCCGGTGAATCCGGTAGGGAAGAAGAAGGCAGTGGAGATTGTGCGCAGAGTGATGGGGAACAAAACAACTATTCCCTTGACCTTGAAGGAGTTTGTTGCAGTGTTGCTGGTGGTAGTGGAAAAGATGGTTCAAGCCCTGAAGGATTGTGGACACAATAGGATCCCTCCAACAGTGCAGCGGGTAAACTTGGCTTGGGATGACATGGAGCGCAAGCTACTGGGGATGAAATTGGTTTCAACTCCGCTGGATTACGTTCCAATGAAGATCTCTGGAAGGAAGGTATGGGCCCTGGTGGATAGCAGTTCCATGGTGAACCTCCTTCTGTCTAGATTGGTTGATGAATTGGGATTGGTTTAGCGGAAATGTGCAATGGTGCTTTGTGCGCTTAATGGTGGGGAATGTTGCATGGATGGGGTTGTGGAGGAGGAAGAGGTTGAGGTTGAAAGGGTCTGTAAATCACTTTCTTTTCTATTGGTTAATTGCAGGGAGGCTATTTTAGGACAGCAATTCATGTTTGGGTTCCAAGCACAAATGACATTTGATCCAGAGGCAGGGATGGAAGCATTGATGGTGGAAGATTTGTCTGGCGGGTGATTCAAAACCACAATCTGCAATCAAGGGTTGGGGAAGTGGATGCGGGATTTGGCAAGAGAGGAAGAGGAGGACCCTGGTGCGGAGTTGGTTTGCAAGGGTAGGCCAGAGGTGGATTTTGACTAGTTGGCCAAGGATACCGCGCGGGGCAAGCTCTGGATTTGTGCAGGCGTTCAACCAGCAAGGAGCAGGTGGGAAGTAGGGAGGAAGTGCGGGATGCGCAAGTGCTGGAAGTAATTTCCCTTCCTCAGTATGCATTGCCGGGAGGTACTTTGCAAAAACACTATCATTGTGCCACGCTTGTGAGCAAAGTCAAAAGCCGTGGTTTGGTTTTGACTAGGACTTATGGAAATGGACGCGTGCGGATGGCGCAGTGCAATTTTGGGAAGTATAAACCTGTTTTGCAGAAGGTCTGTCCCCAGAACAATGCAATGCGGCAGGATCTGAACAGACCACCGTAATCAATCCCTTGGTTGCGGCACCCTTGGAAATCTCCACTGAAGGTGTTGGAACGGGTGACGCGGTCAAAGCAGATTACGGATGAGCAAGTTGTGGCCCTTAACTCTGGACCTCCAGGTTGGTTAAGGGCAGAGGAAAGGGAATTGCTGAAGTTGGTACTTGTCCTCTGGGAAAGAGCACTTGTTTTTGGACCTGAAGAACAGGGACTGTTAAAGAGCAAGATAGGAGACCCTTATTTGATTAAAACTGTTCCGCATGAGCCTTGGAAGATCAAGCCAATTCCAATTCCGCGGGCGGTTCAGGGGCCCTTTTTGGAGCTGGTGCACAAGTGTGTAGGGACGGGCCTATACAAGCAATCAACGTCAAGTTACTTGGGTCCAATCTTTGCTGTGGTTAAGCAGGATGGGAAGTCAGTATGGATTGTTCATGATTTGCAGTGGCTTAATTTTTTTACAATCCAAGACGCGGGAAAAACTCTGCGTGTGGAAAAGTTTCTGGAATCTATGGCAGGACACCCATGCTACGGGTTGGTGGATGTGATGGGCAGATAAAATAAGCACAAACTCAATTGGAGTTTGCAGCCAATGACTGCCTTTGAAACTGGATTGGGAAGGATGCAACTGATGCTGCTGCTAAAAGGTGCAACCAACTTGGTCACGGTTTACCAAGCGCAGATGACCTGGATTCTTAATGACAATCTTCCAGAGGGGGTGCAGATTTTCATTGAAAAAGCGGGAATCAAAGGCCAAAAGACAGATCATGGAGGGCAAAGGCTTACCAACGCTCCTGGAATTTTTTGATTTGTCTGGGAATTTGCGCAAACGCTGGAACGGATCTTGTTTTGGATTGAGGAAGCGGGGCTCACAGTGTTGGGGAAAAATTTAGCGGTCTGCGTAACCGCGCTGAAGGTTCTAGGGCATGTGGTGGCTTCCAATGGAAGGCGGATTGCAGAAAAGAAGCGCAACAAAGTCCTCAAGTGGCCAACACCAAAGACTGTATCACACATTCTCCAGTTTTTGGGATTGTGTAGCTATGTACAGATTTTTATCAAGAGGTTTGCAGAGGTTGCTATTCCGTTGCGGTCATTGACACGTAAGGGCACGGAATGGGCCTGGGGTTTGAAATGTGACAACGCCTTTGGCAAACTCAAGGAGATTGTTGGACGCAATATTGTACCACGGGACTTGGATTAAAACGCTGGGGGAATTAATTTGTCCGTGGATTTGAGCAAGCTTGGTGCAGGGGCAGTGCTGACACAGGGGGATGAGGGGAAAGATTGTCCGGTTCTTTACAAGTCTGTTACGTTTACACCAATGGAGAGCCGGTATTTGCAGCCAAAGTTGGAGCTTTGCCGGGTCACTAAGATTTTTCAGAGGTTGCAGCATTTGCTATGGGGGATTCCCTTCATGCTTCTGGTGGATGCAGAGGCGCTGGCATGGATGATCAATTTTCCAACACTGCAAAACGCGCCTATGACCAGGTGGGTTGCATTCCTTCAGTTGTTTTCTTTCATGGTGGTACATGTTCCAGGGAAGGCTTTTACAATGCCAGAAGCGCTGTCTTGGTACCCGCACAATGATCCATATGAAGTTGCGGAACCACTGGATGTGGAGGATCCAATTGTTAAGGTGGGAGTGGTGGAAGTAGGTGTTTGAATTCTGCTCCAGCAGTCCAGGAGGTACGCAGTCCTCAGTTTTTATTTGCAGGATCTTTGGTTTCCGGATGATACACCAGCCAAGATTGTTAGATGGATTTGGCGGAGAGTGGGAAATTTTTACCTGCAGGAAGGAAAGCTGTGGTGATGGAGTGCCCCAGTACCACCTGTGGTCAGCACATTGTGGGCGGATCAGGAGGTAATCCTGAGAAGTCTGCATGACAATGTTGCCCATTGCAGCAAGGTTGAAACGCAGAAGTGGGTGAGGGCAAGTTTCTGGTGGCCGGGTGTAGTATGCGCAGTGCAGGAGTGGATACGGTTGTGCAAAGCGTGTCAGAAGCAAAGCTCAACACTGCCTTGCAAAGTAGGTATTCACACTGGGGAGGATGCCTTGTTTGTGCAGGTTTCTCTGGATGTTGTGCACATCAAGGCAGGTAAGTTTGCATATCTCCTTGTTGCACGTGAAAATCTGTTGGGATGGGTGGAAGCGCAGCCACTGGTGAAGCTCTTGGCGGAGAAAGTTGGGCAGTTTCTGGAGGAAGACTGGTTTGCGCGTTACAGATCACTCCACTTGGTAATGGTTGATGGGGGTGCAGAGTTCTGGGGACGGTTGGCGGAGTTGCTGCAAAGTTGCGAAGAAACGTTTGGGCAAGTGATGGAGTAATATCTGGAAGACACGGGGATGATTGAGCGCGGTCACCAGCAAATCAAGAATGCAATGGTGAAAATGTGTGGGGAGGAGGGCAAGCAGTGGCAGGAAACCCTTCCGGTAGTTCTTTTTGCGGATTGGATTTTTGTGAAGAGATTGACGGGTTATTTTCTGTACAAGCTCTTTTTTGCAAGTGGCCCGTGTTGCCAATTGACATTGATCTGGAAAATTTTCTGGGTATTGATTGGTGGAAGGTTGAGATGGCCGCGGATCTAGTCCAGGCCTGCGCCAAGCAGCTCCTGCAGCGGGAAAAGATGTTGGAGAAAGCAGCTGGAAGGCTGAAGGCAACCTGCACAAAGTCCATCCGCTACTGGGACAAGCGCTGCACGCACAAACTCCGGGATCTTTTGCCAAAGGGGCACTTGGTTCTGCTTTACAACCGGTGTGGAGACTCCTTTGGGATTTTGGGTAAAATTTTAGCAAATAGCTTGCTGGCAGTCACTTGAGGGGGAATTTAGTATTACAACTACAAATAAGATAGAGGAATACTAAGGGTGGTTTTGAATTGCCTGCCCCTCTGAGTACTATAGTAGTCTCACAACAATAAAAGAAAAGAGATTTGGTGGCTGATTTTCAGATAGAGTTGCTACTATATTAGTCTCTATCAGACCTAGGATGAATGTTTTCAAGCTTGATAAGGAAGAAATGGTGGAACAGATAGTGACTTGGAGGAATGAAGCTGAGTAAGGGAAGAATCCTTTATCTAGTCTTATCCTTTATATATATATATTTTTTTAATGGTTTTATTGGTTACTGATTGATACTCCTTTGATGATACAGGTGATGATTTGAATAAGGGTTGAAATGGTTGAGCCTATAGTTGATAACTGATGATGATGCTTGATGATGATGATGATTGATGAAGTAGGTGATGATGATGGATGAGGTAGGTGATGATGATGACTGATGATGGTGATGGTAGGTGATGATGATGATGACTGATGATGATGATGGTAGGTGATGATGATGACTGATGATGATGGATGGTGATGATGATGACTGATGATGATGATGATTGATGATGATGATGGTAGGTGATGATGATGACTGATGATGATGATGATGATGTTCAGGTTATGGGTACATGGTGGTGATGTTCAAAGGTATGGGGTATTGAGTAAATAATGGTGGTGGTGGATGGTCAAAAGTATGGGTTATTGGGTTGGGTCATGGTCAAAAGTATGTGTTGATGATGGTGGATGGCCAAGGGTAATGGTGGGGGTTGATGGTTGATGGTGATGATTGATGTTGATGATGATGATGGTGATGTTTGTTGGTATGGGATATGGGATTGGTGATGGTTACAGTATGGGTTATTGGATAATGGTTGAGGATGGTAAAAGTATGGGTTAAGGGTTCCTAGGAGGCATGGTGATCCCTGGAGGGGAGGATGGGGGGAACTGATGGTGCCTGGATGGGGGAGAGAGGCCCTCTATTTATAGAAAATCCTGCCCTCAGGGTTGCCCCTGAGGGTCTCCCTGATACAGTGAATACAGTTCATGAGGAATTTTGGCTGGTCAGAGGAGGAGGCTGTGCAGGATCTACATGCATGTACACCCTTGCATGCATTGCTGTACTGCATTGATACAGGTGCCCCCTGCATAAATTACTTCTGTATAGTGTCCTGTATGATTCTGTACAGCCTCTGCATGCAGTGTCTTGCATATATTGCTTCTGTATTATGTCCTGCATGATGCTGTACAGCCTCTGCATGCAGTGTCTTGCATATATTGCTGTGTATACAGGTGATTTGTTTGGTTCTTCATGCAGTACCTTGCATATATTAATTATGTATATACTGATGCAGGTTTGTTTGGTGCTGTATGGTTGTACTGTATGGGGTATGTACTTGAAGGCTTCTAGGGTATGTGCATGAGCTTTCACTGATCTGTGACACCTGGTAGAGTATGGGTAGCCCAGGGTTGATTTGAGCTGTATCTTCTAAACCATGAGAGATAGAGGGGTACTTTGGCTGAGTGACTAGGGGTTATTTTTGGTGTAGAATCCATTTTTGAGGTCTGTTTGATGATTGGAGCTGTCCTTATACTAGAAAAGTGAGTCTGATGGCTATAGGTTAGGTTTTGGAGCACCACACCGGAGCCTGGAAACTCAATGGGAGAAAATGTTTGCAAATTGATGGAAAGGTACTTTCTGTGTAAAATCCAAGTTTTCCAGAGGAAGTTACCATTTGGAGGAATTGGATGGGACTCCACTCAAGTGGAAGGCCGCGGCTTTTCACGTGAAACAATTCTTTGCGCAGGGCTCAACTTCATTCAACAAGACAGCTGGTTCAGATAGCAAAGGGGATGACAATGCGGATCCTTTGTCCAAGGACAAGGCTGCGCGCGCGGTTTTCATCCGGCAGAGTAAACAACTGCAGACCGCTGGGGAAAGCAGCCAAGGTGGCGGGGGAACAATGGATGAATAGGGGATATGATTGGATTTGGTGAGGGGGTGCTCTAGCCGGTTCGCAGCCAGAACAACTAGACACCCCAGAATGTTTGTTTTCTTATTTCATTTTCTCTGGATTGGCTTTTTGAGATTGTTACTGGCTAGGTTATGAGTTTCTTTTAGCTACAGGCATGGCGCAAAGCTGGGTCCGCAGATGCAAGGAAAAGCCCTGCATTTGGGAAAAGAACAAATTCCAATGGATGATCCAAGGAACTAGGAAAGTGCATGGCGCAAAACAGATGTGGGTCAAAGAGCAAGGCGCGGGCTTGGCAACGGGTTGGTACTTATGAAAAAAAAATCTCTCTCTCTTTTCAGGTTTTCTTTGGTTATCTTATGGACGGAAGGTGTAGATGGTTGGAGAGGATACTCATTTTTCTCTCCCTCTCTATCTGAAGGATTTACGGGTGGCAGGCTTTCTTTGTGCTCTCTCTTTTCTGTAGATGGGTACGGGGAACTGTGAGTCAGTTTGTCTGGGGCGGTCCAGGTACCTTCAGAGGATACTCTCACTTGGCACTGATTCTTCTCACTCTCAGTAGATACTCTCAGTGGCACAGATTCTCCTCACTCTTGACAGTTGCTCTCAAAGCGCTGATCTTGTGCGCGGCTCTTATTTCTCTCAAGGTTCTCACAAGCCCAAAGGGTATTTAGATTGGCATGGCAAAAGTCCATTTTCTTTTCAAAGATAGGCGCAGAAATGGAAACAAGAAGAAACAAAGAAGGAAAGGGGGGGCAATCTGCCTATGTTGGCTGATTCCTCATAACCTCCTCCATGTCTGCACAAGCCCCCACGGCTAGGTTTTTGAATGCCGCCAGAACTTTGCGTCGTGCATTGGTGGTATGAGCGTGGGGAACTGCTAGGAATCCCCAGAGTAGTTTGTCCACACCATTCACCATTGTGTCAAACCTTGCCAGTGGGAGTGCTGGAATTAAGGGGATCTCCTGAATCTTGGGAGTTGCGGCCAGAGGAGTTACAGCGGGGGTGGGTTCTGGTGACGACTTGATGACCACAGGAGTTGGCGCGCGCGGGTTCCGGTGACAACCTGGGAACCAGTTATGGAGACAGCGACGGAGGAGTAGCAGTTAGAGGATGCGGTGGCGGTGGAGGAGGAGCAGGTCTTGGGGTAGTGGGAGGAGGCGGTGGCCGTGCGGGAGGCGCGGTTGGACGGTTTAAGATCTGCAGGTCCATTGCTGGTAGGCTCATCCATACCTGTGCAGCCCACTTGTGAGCGGTGTTCCAATAAGCGGCAAAATTGGGAAAGTCCTGGTGCCGTGGTGGTCCAGCCCGAGTCATGGCTTTTGCGCAAAGGAGGGTTTGGAGCAGCGCGTCACGGTTGTTTGCAAGGTGAGCTGGGTGGGGTCCACTCATTGGTGGAGATTTTTTCATCACTCAAGACCACAAACAAGTTGCGCCAGGTCCTCTTGGGCAAACAACCTTGAGGACAGTCACGGGGCGTACCATTGGATGGAGAACAGCAACAGTGGCTGGCTTGGCATGGAGCACAGGCGCGCCGGCCCAGAAGGATGTGGCAGGAGAGATTGTTCCTACTGCAGAAAGTGCAGGACATGTTGGATGAGGTTCTTTTTGTGGTGTGGTGTAGTGGTCCAAAGGGGTAGGATGGGATAACTAGGGATAGCTGGGAGTAGGTGAGATAGTGGTGGATCTCTGGGGACAGAACTCAAGTTGGGGGGGATGTGGTGGTCCTTTATAGAAGCAAGTTGGAATTGGCTGTGCTCTGCGCGCTCAGCAGTAGCGGAGGGCTCAGCAGTGGCAGCGCACTCAGCAATGGGTGCAGGCTCACCAGCAGTCAAGTTGGGCTCAGTATCTTGAGGCCTGGGGCAGATTGGATTGGATTGGATGGTGTGGTAGTCCAAACCTGTCATATAGCAATCAGACTCACTTTTGTACTATAGAAACAGATCAAACCCTCAAATAAACCTCAGAAATGGATTCTACATCCAAAATAACCTATAGTCACTCAGACAAATTAGCACCCTATCCCTCATGGATTAGAAGATACAGCCCAAGAACCCTTCAACTGTGGCAAACTCATGCCCAACAAGGTTTCACAGCTCTGTGGAAGGCATAAAGACAGACCTTGCAAACCCTCAAGTACATACCAGTAACAGCTTACCCTCAACACCAGAACCATACACCAACCCAGTCATCTCAGCCAGAATACAGCAATACAGATACAGGAGGTTGTGCAACTATTTCAGCTCCTGTCACCTCACCAAGGATGCATTCAAAAACACATACAAAAGACTATGCAGAAGTATACAGGAAAGTATAGGCAGGAGGAAGTAGAACCATTCTCAACCAGTTTCAAACAAAAAAGCAAATACACATAAACAGTACAATGCAGAAGTATACAGGACACTATAGGCAGGAGGAAATGAAACCAGTCTCAACCAGATCCAAAAAAAACATGCAAATACACCTACACAAGGCTATGCGGAAGTATACAGGACAGTGTAGGTAGGAGGAAGTAGAACCAGTCTCAGCCAGATCCAAACAAACAAGCAAATACAGCTACACAAGGCTATGCAGAAGTATACAGGGCTAACCAGCAATACATGCAGGCAGCCAGAACCATGTAGTATCAAACAATCCCAGCACCACACAAAAACTTATGTAGTCAGAAGCATGTGATACCAAACAAACCACCAGTAACAACAACCCCCAGTGCTACCCAGCAATATATGCAGGCAGTCAAAACCATGCAGCACCAAAAAAACCACCAGTAATGAACAGAAATACATGAAGGTAGAAGCAAGTAGCACTAAACAAACCACCAGTGAATGCACAGCAACACATGTAGGAAGAATCAAGTAGCACCAGACCAACCACCAGTACTGCAAAGGAATATATTGTAGCTGCACTTCACAGAAGTTTATGCAAGGCTTTGCAGGCATGAAAAACCCTGTAAAATCTTTTCCCAACCAGAAGAATTGCCTCAGTTTCATGCAGTGTCTTTTTTCTAACCAGCAAAATTGCCTCAGTTTCATGCAGTGTCTTTTTCCAACCAGCTAAAATGTTGCATGTACATGTATCCCACTGTAACAGGGGAAGCCCCAGGGCACCCTCAGGGGCAGCCCTGATCATCCCCTGAGGACCAGATTTTATTTTTAACGAGGGCCTCTCTGCCCTATCCAGGTTGTATCCTCATCACATCCACCCACCTCTATGCCAACCAGCCTAGCACTCACCAACCTAACAGGCCCTCTTGGCCCATCCATCTGTGGTACCTACCCAGATAAATATTAGTAGTGAATCAGTTATAAAAG
Organism: Puccinia polysora; assembly: GCA_025617555.3. Lineage (NCBI taxonomy): Eukaryota > Fungi > Basidiomycota > Pucciniomycetes > Pucciniales > Pucciniaceae > Puccinia > Puccinia polysora. The sequence goes on along the minus strand of CM062634.1, from coordinate 24,697,517 downwards.
GAAACAAGAAATCAGAAACTAAGTTATTACCCATATTTAAACAATTAAACCACCCAACAGGTGCTTGAATAAGGGTTTTTCTGTGACCTAAATATTCAGCACCATATTAAAGAGACACCACCCATCAATAAATAAATAACCCATAAAAACAAAGAGAGCACAACAAAAAGAAACTACCAACCTTTCCTCTACCCAGCCCCCTGTAGGTAAAACCATCCTTGGGTCCTCTCCTGCACCATCCCTTTGATAAAACCTTGAACCCTTTAATATTGGTATATTGGTTAAAATCAAACATATCTGATCAATAAATAACCAATAACCCAATACATCTGGTCCATTCTTCAACAAAACCCTACCAATAACAATTAATAACTAATCTAGGTCTGATCTGAGACCTATATTAAGTCTCAAAGAAACCAGCCATTAATTTAAATAAATTATTGTGCAGACTTACTATAGTACTAGAAGGGCAGGCAATTCAAAACCACTCTTAGTATATACTAATACTCCAAAGGAGTAGAAGTAATACTAAATTCCCCTTCAAGGACTGCCAGCAAGCTATTTTCTACTATATTTATATAATCCCACAGGAGTTTCTACAACGGATTGCGCCAATTGCGCGTCTTGCAACGCGCGGATTGGATCCCACTGATGTAACTTGGATATCTGGAATGGCGCGTTGGGAGCATGCAGAAATGCGTGGGGGGCTCCAAGTTGGGTGCAGCGCAAGGGCCGCTTCATGAGAAGGACTAACCAGGTGGACGTACTGGCAGGCGGGTAATACAGATGAGATATGGGGTATGGGATATGGATCATGGGATGGGGTTGGAAGGATAGATTTGGGCTAGGGTTCTGTACTTAGGGGTTTTATATCATTATTCTTGTTTTCTTGTGGTCGTGCCTAGGTTAGGGTTGAGGGGAAGGCTACTCAAACCGCACCCTCAACCCAGATGTATGGGGGTATCACATCATCAGATCATGATAGGAAGTGGGAATGAATATTTAATATCTCATCTCTCTATGTCTCAGTCGTAGGGTGAACAGTTGCACTCAGGGTTTACAGAAGCAAGGGATCAATAACTTCCCAACTTGGGAACCATTAAAGGAGAAGTCCTATTCTGAAATTCCACAACAGTTGCTGTGGAATATTTCAATGATCTAGAAGTTGCTGGGCCTTGAACCTTTGACAAGAATCACAAGACAAGAAATAGTCTATCAACTCCCAACAAATCCCTAGCCAAGAAAAGGAGCAAGTAAGCAAGGCCAGGATATGAGCAATGCCTCAATGTCAGGCCATTGGGTAATTGTGGAAAAATTTTAGGATGCGCTGATGGCCCTCAAGAGGAACATATACTTGGCCAAGGTGCCAATAAATACCATCAAAAAATTTGAGAGGTTCCTTGTTGTCCTTGGTCAGACCCTTGTAAGAACGCATGAAGAAATCTAAAAGGTCCCAGCTGGGATGCTGAAAATAAAGATTTTGAGTGAGTGGAACCGCAGCAGGAGTGGCCTCAATATCATGCAGTACCTCTTGATTAAGAACCCCCCTATCTGAAGCCAGATTAGAGGCCAAAGAATTAACACTACCCAACTGCTGCCCCTCCTCATAATCTGGTCTTTGGCTTGGTGCATTGGCTGGATTAAACTTTCCCAGGAAATGGTGTATAATGAAATTAAAAATCCCCAAGTAAGAAGCCCATTGTGCTTAATTTGCCAAAAGGACCTTTGTCATTTTAAATTACCAAAGGTTTTAATGATTGGAAAAAACTTTAACCGGGTCAGAAGTCCCAATCAGCCAACTCTGCCACTGCTCAAAGGCAGCAACAATTTCCCAGAGTTCCAAATCATAGATTGGCCAGACTTGCTCTCAATATTTCAGTTTCCTAGAAAAGTAGCAAACTGGATGGAGAAGCACCTTGTTCTCTGGCTGACTCAGTACTGCCCCAAGGAGGTAACCTGAACTATCAACATGGACCACTTGTGTTTTCCTGAAATAAAAGTTGAGAATTAAAGGAGCCTCAATGAACCTTGTTTTCAGTCTTTCAAAGGAAGAATATGCAAGTACCCATTCTATGAGAGAGGCAGACAATTCTCCCTCCTTAGTCAAATCCATCAAGGAATGTTCCAAAGCCAAAAAACCCTGTAATTAAATGTCTATAGAAGTTAGTCAATCCCAAAAATATGCAGAGATCCCATAGGGTCTTAGGCAAAGGCCAGTTAGCGATTGTGTCAAGTTTGGAGGGATCCATTTTTAGTCCCTTTTTTGTAATAAAAAACCCTAAGAATTTGACTGCAGACTCAAAAAACTGACAATTTTCCAGGGATGCCAACAATGAGTGCTCCCTGAGTTTTCCCAATAACCATTGCAGGTGAACAACATGCTTCTCCCTTGTCTTAGAAAAAATAAGAATATTGTCAATGTAGACAAAACATCACACATCCAAGAGTTCCCTTAGGAAGTGTTGAATGAACCACTGAAAAATTGTGGGAGCATTAGCCAGCCCAAATGGAATAACCTTGTACTGAAAGAGACCCCAGGGGGTACAAAAATCTGTCTTCCATTTGTGCCCTGGGGCCACTATGAGTAGATTGAATACTCATTTCAGATCAACCTTGGAGAGATTCTCTCACCAAGACAGGTTATTTATCAAATGAGAAATGACAGGAATAGGATACAGATCCCAAACCATCATGTTGTTAAGTAATCAGTAGTCCACACAGGGTTTGTCAGCTTTCCCCTCTGTCTTCAAAAAGAAAATGGGGGCTCTGGCAGAGGAGGAAGATTCTGTGATAAAACCCTTAGCCAGGTTCTCATCTACATACTGTTGCAGTTGTTCTGTCTTGGCTTGGCTCAGTGAATAAATATTAACAAAAGGAGGTGATGTTTCCCCCTTGAGATGAATGTGACAGTAATTTTCTGAAAGGTGAGGAGGAAGGGCACTCAATGCCTTCTGAGTAAAAAAATCATGAAATTGCTCAATTTCAGTTTGTAAAGAGGAAGAACTGATATTTTCAAGCTCCAGGGGAGGGGGGAAGAACAGCCCCTCCCAAACTACCCCCAAAATAAATATTATTCGAGGTGATCCAAGGAATGCCAAGGATGACATTGGCGGAAGATAACTCAAGGATATAGAGCATAAAAAAATAATTAGTAGTGTTATTGTCTATAGGTAATATAACATTGCCCTGCCAAAGGTGGGTGATGTCACCATAGGACGGAGTGAGACCATCAAATCCTCTACACTGGATAGGATTTGCAATGGCGGACAAGGTTAATTTCAACCTGGAAGCAAATTTGAAGTCCATGAAAGAAGATGATGCACCTGTATCAAAAAGAACAGTACATGATGTTTTCTCCTGATAGGGGAGAGACAGGTTTCCCTCCAAAATAGGGCAATTAGAGGGAAATCTGATTGATTGCATACCTGTTGTGTGATCCCCAGACATGTTCTTTCCAAAAACCTGTTGAAAGCACAAATTTTCCAAAGTCATGGGTGGATTCTCATGTCCCAAGAATCAGGGAATGGGATGATGTAACTTGATGTTGGACATAGAATTTGGCCACCTGTACAAAGACTTGATCTTTGACTTGAGTTTCTTGAACAGGAGAATTCAACTCTTGATTTCAAGGTGAATTTCTTTGGCAAGGGGGCACATTCCAACACAGATATGCCCCTCTTCAAAAGTATTGCCTCATCAATGACAGATTTTATGACTTCTACACAACTTACAATATTTCAAAAAAATCAATGTTATTGTTGGTGAGCATGCCATTGATATCCATTGGACCGGCACCAGAATTGATCTGGAACTGCCTAGGAATTTGTTTATGAAATTCCCAAGGAGCGCCTTGGGGTCAATTATGGGAATAAGGGGCCAAGTAGTTCAAGAAATAAATCTTTTCCTGAGCTTCTTCAACAGAGACAGCTAAGGATTGTTTACCCTTGAGATTGTTAGTTGTCTTTCAGGTTCCTTGGACAACCACTATTTTCAGAATTTTTGGATGTAAGGCTTGTTTGTATATGTTTCAATGTGACTCTTCAGATAAGTCAACTGCCTAAACTAAAGAATTGAATAAGGTGTTAAAATCCTCTATGGTCTTGTTACCCTGCTTACAAATATAGAGGTGTTTCTTGGCTTCCTTGCCTTCATGTTTTTTTCAGAATATGTCTTCTAAGTGGGCTAGAAAAATTCAAGAAGAACTAAGTATGTCTAATACATATGGGTCCTTGGCCAAAGCCAAGTCAGATCTCAAGCCCTGGGTTCTGGCATTCTCCCTAAGGATAGCAATCCACCAATTATGTGATGAGCATGGGTCACCAAGATTGCGGTTTGCGTTTCAAAAATGAGGTGCAATCCAGTTGATTTTAGAAGCCTCTGAGCGGAAGGAGTGACCGTTTTTGTGTAATTTTTCTTGTATGAGGTATACAAAGCGCTTAGTTTCTTTAGGATTTCCTGAAAAAGTAGCATAAGAAATTTTGGGAAGGTCCTGGGAAGTGACTTGTGGGTTTCTATTAATCTCTGATAGTTGAGAGGTTACGTTGGACAGTTGAGAGGTTACATATTGGGTAGATAATGATTGTTGATTAATGTTAAGGTGCACCTTTGATAATTCATCCTCAATAAGGTTCTTTAAATCAATTAGATCTGATTGTAAACTTTCAAAACTTATAACTTCTTTTATGTCTTCCGTTATTTATTTTAATACTGACTTTAATTGTTCTAATTCTGCTGTTAAATTATTAACTTCTCCCTGGCTGGCTGGTCCCAAATTTAGGGATGAGAGCTGTTGAAAGACCTCGTTGATGGTGGATTCAAAGTTAGAGGATCGGAGGAATGAGCGAACAAAATGGTAGGGAAAGATAGGGGGGAGGATGGTTGCGACATTATTGACAATGTTAAGTTTAGGTAGATGGAATTATAATTGTGAAAGGCTCGAGTACTAGATTGGGAAGGCTATATTTCGGAATATTCCAGATAGGCCCCAATAAGACAGTGTATTAAGATAGTGATATTATAACGATTGAATTGTATTTATAAGGATAGGAAAATACAAAAATAATTCCATGAAGAAAAGGAATACAACACAAGAGCTAGAAAACCCTCCTTTTATATTATACGGGGGTGAGTACAACTTGCTGTGAATACAAAGATACTGTTAGCGAATACGAGAGTGTTGCCAAACGTCCGTAGTGTTCGTTTTAACCGTTGATCTTAGGCATTCCTGGTTCCTGGTTATAATCCTAATTCTATGAGAGTTCGCTCGCTGAATTCCTTATTACTGTATCTTTTATTATCGGCCGTTGAACTGATGCTTCCGGTCGTGTTCGTTACAAGATTGACAGGGCGGAAAAGTAAATCCAAGTTTGATACTTCCGTGATGGTTGGATCAGTCTCTGCTCTACTCAATATCCTTCTATCCAATGAGTATCATCAAAAGCAATTCAACCAAATCTACCCCTTTTTTTTTTTTTTAAAAAAAAAAAGTCCAGTTTCCCCCAAAGAATTCTCAAGTTTTATTTTGTTTTTGTTCCATGACCTATGATCGATTTCTTTCTTGCTGAGATATCTTTTGAGGGGTATTCATCCGCTCCATTGCGCCCAAACGACCACTGGTTAATCTCAGACTGGTTCTTTAACTGAACTCTTACTTGGGTATAAAATCTGTGATGTATGGATCTACATATTAAATACAAGTAGCAGAGAGCATAAAACTAACTCAAGAAAGCAGGATAGACTCAGGAGTGCCTCATGAAGGTACACCATCCATGGACCAGCTCAAAAAAGCAGGATAGACTCGACAGTGCCTCCTGAGGGCCCTTGCTATACCATTCTCATCTACGGGTCCAACGACGTCAACCTGGGAGAGCTTTCTGGGCTGATCTGTGTCCATCTCATGACGAGTGATCGGATTCGATCGAGTCGTGAGGAAAATCATTCAAGGGCTCTGCTAGAAAGTAATTTCGAAAGAGCTCATGGAGCGATGCATACGTATGTCGTATTCGCGAGTCATCCCTGAAGATGAGTATCATACATATGTGGCCGACGTCAAGATTTTCGATTGGAGGATCCTTCTCTGGGCTGAGTATTCTTCTCCAGAATCCTTCGTATCTTCCAATCCCCATCAGTAGTACATCGTCAGAAACTCTGGAGATACTTCCCAACGCTGAGAGATCCTCTCGTGGGGTTTGTCGGAGGAGCTATTCGCTTGTCAGGAAGCACCCGCCAGATTCTCCTCCGGTGTATCTGAGCTTCTACCGCTCCCTCATTCGGTTGGGCTCCTCGCCAACGGTCTAGTCGTCCAGATCCCAAGACGCCAGATATTTTGATCATTGAAAATATCACCATCACTGCTGATCTCGCTCTCTCTCTTCACATCCCGCTCGTCATCAGGAAACCAAGGCTGATGGTGCTATTAAACTAAGTCGAACCCTACGTATCATCTTCACAACACCGGTTTAGTCAGTCGAGATTTGGAGATTGTTGTGGAAAGTAGGCTGGCAGAGCTTCAGAGATCTACGACTTCGACAACTCCTTCCTAGTTTCCTCTCACAATCCAAACCATCATTTCGATCGTCAATCACCTGGGATGGAGAACCCTCGTACTGAGGTCAGTTTGCCGGTCCAGCTTAAGAGACTAGTCACCGTGGTAATTTCCTTTGCATTTAGAATAATAAAAATGCTGATTTTTTTTTTTTTTTTTTTTTTTTTGGGGGGGGGGGGTAATGAAGCTTAGCGACGTGATTTATACCATCATGGGGTCTAATGACCTTTCTGCCATCAATGCGAACATCGAAAAGTCAATCCTTTCTAGTGCTTTATATAATTGGCCTCAAGGTGCCAAAGAGACGGCGATAATAACAAACCCGCTCCGTTTTTTGTCGACTAGGTACTTTAAGGAAGACGCTCACATCCACTTTCCTATCTTTCACCAGCCTCACACCCCTCGAGGCCGGCTATACCTTCAGGGGATATATAAGATAATGTATCAATCTCGCCCTTGGTTGCCCCCTCTCCTCTCGTCTACAGGCCGCAATTTCAGGATCGCGTCCTGAATCTTTGTATTCACATCCTGTTGATGTTGATGGTGAGAGTAGGAAGCTAATCACAACCAACAAGGCACTTGAGTTACATTCGGAAATGTTTAGCGAGGACAGTCTTCACGTTGCTCTGGGTAGGTGTCCATCAATCGTCGAACCCAGATCTTGGGGCCGCATCTGGTCAAAGATGGATTCAAGCTTTATTCTAAAAGATTGATTGATGTCTTTCTTTGCTCAACGTGCGAGCTCAGAGTGCACTCAGAGCGGACACTTTGGTTGGTCATTCAGCAAGCTTCCTTTCACTTGCCGGTATATCGTTCGAGTCGACTTATTTAGGAGTCGACAAGGCAAGTATCTGATCCGGCGGTGAGTCAGGCGTTATCAGGCAGGCTCACATTTCATCGAGAGCCGAGCAGCACCGGGACAGATCCCATTTCCAAAATCGATAGGACCACGAACGCTGATTAATCCACGATTACCCATCAGTCTCAATTACGAACTGACCAGTGAGCCGAACAGCTCGCGTTTCTCATTACCCATGGGGATCTCATCGATCGTCAATGGAATCAGCCATACTTTAGATTCAGCGATGGGTCTCTTGGCTGAATTCCTGTCTAAACGTGGTTTGATGAATGTCGAAGGATGATTGCATTTATGCACGACGCGATAGGTAAATCCTCTTACCACGTTTCAAGAAAACATGACTCAGATACTCAAGCTGTTCGCAGTTGAATTTGAACACCAGCTCTGATAAACTCTGAGTTTCGTAGGTGCATACATAAACAGTCTCCCATCCGATCTATCGAAAACCGATCTCTCATCTATCTAATTCCTTCGATGGCTAAATCCTAAATCTGTTTTACTAATTGGGCTGTCAAACTTGTACCAATGGAAAAATTGATCCCCCTTTCGGTTTAATTGTCTGCCGCTGAATCCATAGTCTCTTTTTTGAACTTTCACGTTCGGATCGGCCCGTTCTGGGTTTATGAAACTTCCATCAGCAAGAGCCTCAATCAAAGTGTTTCTCATATACTTCGCGGCAGAATTGTTGAAGGGTTCACCACTGGATCATCCTGGGAATCTGATCAAAGTCAATATTCAAGTATCCGTGGGTTATGGTTTAAGCATGAAAGGTTTTTGAGGAAAATGGCGAGAAGCTTTTGAGCAAGTTTTTATTTTATAGCATGGAGGTTTAGCAGTATTAGATAAGGGTATGATAAGCAACTTCAATCAAAGAGATTGATCTGTTCCAAAGAATAACTACTAGAGCCCCTGCTGAATTCGCGCCTTTGGGTTGACTAACTTATCATTAGAGCTGTTTTCAAACTAGGGACTTTGAAACAGTCATGTGTTCAATTTGAAACATTAAGATTTAGAGGGGTGGTTCCATTGTGGAGATTGAACTGAATAACGTTTGACTGTCTGATGATTTTAGTGAGTGGAAGGAGAGTATTAACAGAACAAAGTTTAAACCACCAGCAACTATTAAAAACTGAAATCCTGTACCACAAAGAATTTTAGGGGTTGGAGAAGAACTTCCTAAGGCCCCCTCAAGACATCAACCCTAAGGTTTTTGTCACATGCTCACCCCACATACTTAGGAAGGGGGAATGGAATCAGATGGAAATGTTGCAAAGGCAGAAAACTAATGCTAGACTCAAATTTAGAAAGTTATCTGTGAAGTTTGAAGCTGATGGTTTGAAGCAAGGATCAAGGTTTCAAGTAAAAATGCTTCAATGATAAAAAGTTTAAAAGAGTTATGTACCACTTGTTAGATAGGAATTGAAGGAAAATCTTGAATTCACTAACTGATAAAAAAAATCTAAAGGCAAATCCTCTGTGTTTTCAAATCAATCTACAAAATTTTAAATGTATCCTCTATTTTTGGTTAGGGTAGCATAAGGATTGCAAGTTTAATTTGAAATCAAAATTAAAAATTTTCATCAGGTAAAGGATAAGTAAAAGATTTATTGCAAAAATTCCAATGTGATAAATAGAAAAAAAAGATGTGATAAATAGAAAAAAAAGAAATGATATAAAACAAAAAATAAGTCTAAGTTTGAGATACAAGTTATAGGATTAAATCCTTGCAATTATTGATTTATATTTATGAGAAATTTTTAACACATCAGAAAAATAAATGTGCAAACTGATTTATTCATTTTTTTGAGATGATAGGATTAAAGAATTGGTAAAACAGGTTTGAAATGCTATGGTCAGTGATGAGTTGAAGTGGAAAGGATGCAAAGATTGATTTCAGTTTCAATGATACAATTTGAGGCAAAAAGATCAACTTGAATTAATTACTGAGTAGTGTATTTGAAAAGAATAATCCATTTATTAGCGAAAGAAGAATACACTGATCTTTCATAGTGCTCTTGAGTATCACAATTTCACTTCAAAATTAGATCATGAGTAGATTGGAGTATTTTGAAATTATGTTGAAAAAAAAAGCCCTGAATTTGAAGCATGAAACTGGACCAGCTATATGCATGCAAGCTCCAAGGAGAATGTCTCATCAATCAAATCATTTTCAATCAATTGAATACTGTTACTAACTTTTACCCTAACATAACTTACAATCTTCATTTTTTTTCGGGATCAATAACATTGACTCCCATCCACCCATGAGATCATTGTATCAAACACAAAAATTTTTGCATCCCAAGTCAAAAAAACTAAGTGCAAGAAGTTCCAGCTTTTGAAATGGACCAGGCTAAAATCTCACCTTCAAAACTACTGAAATAAGCCTTTTTATCTTTGAAAAAGGCATGATTTGAGTAATTTCTTTTGATAACTTTTCACACAAAAGTAAATCATACCTATTGATCTATATATTTATTTTTGAAAAAGGCATGATTGAAATATTTTTTTTTTGAGAAAGTTTCCAAAAATGGCATATTATATCTATATCTTTATATATATTTTTCAAGGAACTAATTTAATGATTTCATTACTATATCCACAGCTTTTGGAAATTTTTCCCACACCAAATGGTGTGAAACCTTAATTTTAAGGTTTCAATGCATTCCAAATCATGGGGATGGCCCTTCCAGCATCCTGTGTGCTGGGCCTTACAGTAGCAGGCCTCCAAGAATGTGTGGCTGAATGGGCTTTGAAAAACTTTAAAAACCTACTGTGGCAGTTCTCATTGAAGACTGTGACCATAAAGCAGGTTTTAAAGGTCCTGGACAGTCCTGGGGTGGTGGCCATTTCCACCACTGCCTTTTTTCATTTATTTATGCTAATAAATATAATTTCTTTCATTTTATTTTTTGGAAATTGTTTGAAGGTATACAAGGGGGAAGTGTCTTTGGGTTCTCATCAGATCCCCCCTTAAATTTTTCAATATCTTTCTTGATTTTATTTTTTTTATTTTTTCCATTTTTTCTTTCCCCATTTTTCTCTCTCCTTTTTTTTTGTTTTGTTTTGTAGATAGTCTCATATTTTTAGAAATAACACTCACTTATTAATATTTTAAAATGATTTCAAAAAGTAAAAACATGAGTTTTATATCATGATCCAGATTTTGAAAATTTATTAGTTTTGTTTGCTTGAAACATTTACCATACATTTTGATAGAAACATTAATGTTTGGACTGGATTCTCAACAAGTTTTATTTCTGTTGCAAGGATTACTGACCTTATTTGTTCCATTCCAATTACCAGATATTCATCACTATTCACTCACAACAGCCTGTCACACAACCACCCCATGTACTATAGGGAAATCTTAGATGATTGTGAGTGCAAAGGAGACTAAGTGCAAGGGTAAGTGCAAGGTAGAAAAGCTAACTGCAAAGTGAAAACTTATGGTTGGGTAACTTGACACACAGTGAGAGGGATGAATTGTTCCAATGGAAAGGAAACTAAAGCCAAGCCCAATGTGATGACTGGATTGAGCAAAATGCAAGAATGTATGAAATTAATTAACTGAGGAGACAACCTTCAGGAAAGAAGCATAGCCTTTATAAGCTAATCCAAAGTGACTAGATACAACCTGATGGAAGGCCAACTACAGTTAAGAGGCAATAAGGCAATTAATGACATGAAATGGATTGGGAAAATGAAATAACAGTATAGAAATTTCCAAGGTCATAGCGTGGATGCAATGCAATAGAATCTGAGCATACAAGGGCGTAAGGGATGAGACAGGAAGGAGTGACGTGAGAGACAATTCAAATATGAGGATGTAGCTTATGCAGGTTAGGGGACTAGTCCAATTGCAAACTATACAGTTGGTGTTTGGTGTGGCTAAATAGCATGGGTGCAAGCTAGTGAGAGTGCATGACCTGGAATGGGATCCCAAGGGCTATTGATACCCAGGGTGAAGAGCGGAGCTAAAATGGATGGTTGACTGGAGTAGAGTTAACTGCAAGGCTTGCAAGTAGGTGCTGAGTCAGTTGCCAAGAATGGAAGTTTGTTATGCAAGCCAGAGTTGATAAGCAGAAGGCACCATTGATGTTGTGCTTTGATTTGTCACGCGCATGGAATGAGGTAGATGGTACTGAGGAAAGGATATTTTGAAGTGAGAGAGATAATAATCCTTAAGCTTGAAGCGTGACAGTTGCCTGGGTATAGTGAGGCAAGCTCCTTCAAGCATTCAGATGATTTTCCCATTGATTCCAAAGTTTTTTGTGAGTACTGTATACCCTAGTAGCTGTCCTACTTCTTTGCATTTCAAATAAATTTAAAATTAAATATGTTGTCATTGTCATCCCATTTTTGTGAAAACTGTATTTGCCAAAAAGAACAATGTGTTCCTAGCACTTCTGCAAGAGGTCTCCAAAGCAAATGCAAACAGTGTTGTCTGTGCAAGGTTGCTTGTACCTCCCAATAAATGGAAAGCCAATAGTGGATACCCCCGTAGCGTGTTGGAGTGAGGTGAAAAGCCAAAGGTCTGCACCACCAGTGAATTACCATATAACGCCAGTGCCAGAGATCAAATTCTTAGGCGTCCAAAACCCTGGCAAGTTCAGGACTTAGAAACTAACAATAAATAAAATAAAAAGAAATGGAACTAATATAATTTTTGTTCTTGATAGTACTGCCACAATTCCAAAGGTACACTACTAATATGCCTCTGCCGCCACCACTGTATATTGGAACTTTGTCTGGATTTGAGATGAACCCAATGAATCCCAAGGTGCAAGGAAAATTTCAAGTTGAGGAATTGGCCGTAGTTGAAGAAGAAAGGGAGGAAGGGAGAATTTCTGAAGGAGAGGATGATGCAGAACGGAGGGAAGGGAATGAAGAAGAAGGAAACAGGACAGAGGGAAGGAATGGAACAGAATGGGAGATAGAGGAACGGGGTGGAATGGAAGGCCAAGATTGAGCAAACCACGTACAAGTCAAAGCACCCATTGAAACCAATGCAAGGCAATTAACTGGAAAAATTGGAGAAGGTTTTTCAAGAGGCCAAAGGAAGAGAGCCCATGAGGAGCTCTTGGAGGAAGGTGGATCGAATGCCTGGCCAAAGAGGGCTTGGACTGCAAGGTGTGAAGAAATCTTTAAAGGCACCTGGTGACACAATTAGTGGTGTTGCGGCAGATGTCCTCTTTGATAAACAACAAGTTTTGGATGAATTTAGGTCAATGGTAGAGAAATTGACCAAAACTTAGGAGGAAGCGGAAAAAGAAATAAAAGAAAATTTTTAAAAAATGTATTTTATTTATAATCTTATTTTATTTATAATCTTATTTTATTTATAATCTTATTTTATTTATAATCTTATTTTATTTATAATCTTATTTTATTTATAATCTTATTTTATTTATAATCTTATTTTATTTATAATCTTATTTTATTTATAATCTTATTTTATTATAATATTTATGTTATTTTATTATAATATTTATGTTATTTTATTATAATATTTATGTTATTTTATTATAATATTTATGTTATTGTATTATAATATTTATTTTATTTTATTATAATATTTATGTTATTTTATTATAATATTTATGTTATTTTATTATAATATTTATGTTATTTTATTATAATATTTATGTTATTTTTTTCTAATATTTATGTTATTTTATTATAATATTTATGTTATTTTGTTATAATATTTATGTTATTTTATTATAATATTTATGTTATTTTATTATTATTGTTTTATATATATATATATATTTTTTTTATTATTATTTGAAATAAAAAATTTGAAAGAATAAAAATATTGTAAAAAGGAAATGGATAATTTTTTAGAAATTGAAAAGGAGGTAAAGTAAGGAAATGGGATGAGATTGATGGGATGGAATGAGATGAAAGTGAGGAATGGGATTGGAGTCATGGTTGGCAAGGTTTGCAAGGGTAACCTGCATGAAAGTCTTGAACCAAATTGGGAGAGTTGCAAAGGTGATGGGCTGGTTCCCATGAGGTGTGATCTTTTTTGGACCGGAAGCCAGTCCATTCAACCAGGTATTGAAGTTTTCCTTTGCGTAACCTCAAATCCAGAATACAACTTGCGTCCCACTCTAAATGATCTTGGACATTGACCAGTTCAGGAGGGGAATAAGTCTTTCCCGGGTATAATACTTGAGCTGGCTCTAGGAGAGACACATGAAAGACCAGGTGGATACCTTTCCATTTTGCAGGTAAGTTGAGTTTAAAAGAGTTAGGGCAAATGACTGATTTTACTTTGAAGGGGCCAAGTTTCCTTTCAGAGAGTTTTTGGGTTGGGCAAGTATTGAAAATATTGCAAGCATTGAGCCATACCTGATCTCCTACTGTAAAGGTTGGGGCCAAAGTGCAAAGTTGATCTGCTTGTTCCTTGTAGCGCTGGTTTGCCGCTTCAAGGTTGGTTTGAAGTTGCATTTGAAGAGAGTGAATGTGATTAAGGTAATTGTTAGCAGGTTGAGAAGGTGCTACATGAATAGAAGAGAAAGTTGGGTTTCTACCATAAAGATTCTGGGAGGGCAACTGTTTGGTGGAGGAATGAGTGGAGTTGTTGTAGGAAAACTTGGCTAATGGTAGACATTGCAACCAGTTGTCCTATTGGTAGGCAACATACATTTGAAGATACTGTTTGAGAATCTGATTGAATCTCTTGGTTTGCCCATCTGTTTCTGGGAGGTAAGCCGTTGATAAATTGCAAGTGATCTTCAAATGTTGGCAAAGAAAGTTCTAGAAGCTAGAGAAAAACAAAGATCCACAATCACTAATTATATTATCAGGGAGACCATGCTTTGAGAATACATATTCTATGAATAAATTTGCTAAGTCTTCTGAGGAGGCAGTCACATTACTGCAAATGAATAAAGCCATCTTTGAGAAGCAATCTACCACTACTAAAATAGCATCATAACCACTAGAAACAGGTAATTTCAAAATGAAATCCATAGACAGCAAGTGCCAAGGAATAGGCAGAATTGGAAGTGGCTGAAGCAGCCCATACTTCTGGTGTTTCAAGGACTTGTTACAATTAAAATCATAGCATGCATTAACATAGTCTTTTACTTCCTTGGTGATACCAGGCCATTAGAAGTATTGTGCAATCAATTGGTAGGTTTTATCCTGCACATGATGACCAGCAAGCAGAGAATCATGCCTTGACTTGAAGATATCTAACTTAATGCAAGGATTATCTGGTACTACCATATGGTCCTTATAAACTAAATAACCTTTTTTGTCAATATTGTAACCACTATCTAATAGATTTGCACTCTTGCAAAGTTTGGTACACTTGGGATTGTCAAGTTGAGCTTGTTGTAGTTTGGAAGCTTTATCTTGAAGGTGAGTGATGATCAAACTGAGTTGGGCAGATTGGGTTGAGAAAAGTGTCCTAACATTTTCAGGGTTGTTTTTGGCAAAGGTGCTCCCCTCCCTGGGTAAACGTTGTCCCAAAGTGATAAAGCATCAGGGAATACCGCTTGTTTCCCCAGGAAGTTATGTGATTGTAAATTTAAACTTGGAGAGGTATTTGGCCCATTTTTCCTGTCTGTGTGTAAGGACTTTTGAGCTCATGAAATATTTTAAAGAATTGTGATCAGTTAGGACCTCAAAGGGTTCCATAAGACTCAAAAGGTATGAGAACCATTTTTTTGAGCAAAAAACAATTGCAAGAAGTTCCTTTTCATCGATCTTGTAATTGAGCTCTTCAGCGAGCAATTTGCAAGAATCAAAAGCTACGGGATGAAAGTGGGAAGAAGAGGAAGAAAACTTTAAGATTACTCCTGCAACCACATAGTTGCTTGCATCCGTTTCTACAATAGTGCAAGCTAGCTTGTTGAAGTGAGAAATTATCAGAGCATTAGTGAATGCTTTCTTCAGAGCTTCAAACTCTAAAGAAGATTGCTCTTTAAAAACAAAATGAGCGCCTTTTTCAAGAGGGTTAGTAAGTTTTACGGTTTTCTTGGCATAATGATCAATAAAACTCCTGCAAAAATTACTGAAACCCAGAAAAACCTGAAGAGATTTGAAAGAAGAAGGTGGGGGCCAGTCCAATATTCTCTGGCTCTTGGCTGCATCCATTGATAGTCCTTGCTGCAAGACTATGACACCTAGAAACTGAAGAGAAGGAGTATGGAATTTGCACTTAGAGGCTTTTGAAAACAGGTCATTCTTGCAAAGTCTCTGTAGCACCTCTCATACATGTGCAATGTGATCCTCAAAATTTTTTGATTAGACTAGTATATTGTCAAGATTCACCACAAGTTATATCTCTACAAGGTCAGAAAAAATGTTTTTGACAAAATGTTGGAAAGTGGAAGGAGCATTGCAGAGGCCAAAAAGCATGATGGTATACTCATAACTTCCAAACCATGTTCTCATTGAAGTCAAATATTCATTACCCTTTGCAATGAAAATTAGGTTATAGGCGCCTCAAAGGTCTAAATTTGAGAAATAAGCAGCTCCATGGAAGAGAGGGAGGAGGCGCAACATAGGCAGTACTGGATAGGCATTCTTCTGGGTTACCTGGTTCAGTCTCCTGTAGTTGACACACAGGCAAAGACTGCTGTCTTTCTTTTGAAAAAATAGGACAGGTGAACTGGTATTCAAATTGCTTGGTCAAAGAAATCCTTTTGATTCATTTTCCGCAATGTATTCTTGAAGCATGGTTGATTATTGCTTCAAGAGAGAGTAAACTGGTCTGGGTGCCGGAGGTGGGCCAGTAAGTTCAATCCTGTGATCATAAGAATGGGATGGGTGAATTTTATCTGCTTTTACAGCTGAAAAGATGTCAGAAAAGTCATGAGAAACCAAAGGTAAAGACTCTTTAATTATTTCTAGATCTTCAACCTTGTCATCTTTGAGCACAGTATTTGAAGTGCTTGCATTATTTGAGAAAATTAGGGAGCTCAAAATACACCTTTTGGTTTGTTCCTGTTTCTCTTCAAAGAAAAAAGGAAAGGGTAAGTTGGAAAAATAAGCAATAACTTCTAAATCTGAATAGGGAACTTGGGAATGGAGGTCAGGATATTGCAAATCTCCTGGCGGAAAAGTGTCATACAACTCAATGAAAGTTTGAGGTAGGTTGCTTAATACCTGTTTGACAGAAGGGTTAGCGTCCTGGGGTTGCAAGGTTTGAAGTTTAATTACTCCTTCTTGCCAATTCACATCCAGATTCCAGTAAACTAGGAATTTTTGGCCTAGAATGGTATCATTCATTCTGGGAATATCAAAGACAAATAAGTTTCATTCAAAGCTGGGGATATTGGAAAATGCAAAAGTCCATTTTGCCTTTTGGGAAACCCAATGAGACGGCTTGGTTGCACTACTTACTAAATAGATGGGAAATTTATCTATCTTGGAACGCGTAAGATTTTTGGAATTGGAAAAAGATTCACATATAAAAGAAACGTTAGCGCCAAAATCAAGCAAAACTAAATAAGGGGATTTGTTGGAATGAAAAAGGACAAATCTCAAACTCAGAGCACCTAGTGACTTGCAAGTGCAAAGATTGACTTGCTGTAATTGAGATAATGTGTAGTTCTCCTTGCAAGTATTAGAAAAACTACTAGCTAATTTTTTGACTGTCTAGCTGCTTTGAAAAACTATCAACATCATGTTTTCATCCAAAATACAAACATAACCAATTATTTTCCCTCCTTACCCATTCCTTGTTCCGGAGCATCCCAGTTTCTTTGTCTAGGAGCTTTGGAGTTTTGGCAAAGGCCTTCCCTTTCAGGTTGGAGTGCAAGGTTGGATTTGTTTTGGATTTTTTTGGGTTCTTTGAAGATTACTTTGAGGATTTTTCAGCCTTTGGAGCTGAGGTTGATGTTCCATGGTTGTTTTGTCAAGAGCAGTTCTTGTTGTGATAACCATTATCAAGCTCAATTACCCAGTCAATTAACTGCTGAAGGGAGGTTGTCTTATGTCCCCCAACTGCAAGCTGCTAGATTAGGAGTGCCGGTAAACCTTTTAAAAAATGAAATAGAACAGCTTCCTTGTTCCATTGGATGCAAGACTGCAATGTTTGGAAATTGGAGATATAAACAGAAACTCTACTATTCTCTTTCATGACTAAGTTATTAAGTTTGTATTCTGTGTTTTGGACTTCATTAGGGTTTCCAAACAGGGTGATCAATTGCTTCTCAAAATTTTCCTAGTTGTAGAGGATACAAGTAGGGCTAGTGTTGTCTAATAGTTTGAATTAAGGTTCAAACCACTGCAAGGCTAATCCACTAAGGAAGTAAGACACATACATAAATCTATGTCTATCAGTAGGAAAATTATGAGGATTGTTTGAGAATATGATTTTAAAGGACTTTAAGTAGGCTCTAAGTTTATGGGGGTGTTCCCCAGTAAAACAATCAGGCTGCTTCATGCCCGGAGTACAAAAGCTAGGACCACTTGGACCAGATCACAAGGAAATTTGGTTAAGAGGCTGGATCAGGGTCAAGAGAAAGGTCAAAGAATTGGGTTTGGGAGAATTAGTGCAAGCCCTTGATCTACCACTGTGGGAATTTGAGTTAAAGGCTCCAATTGAAAGTCTGAAGAGATGAGGAAGAATGATCTTGTGACTCCAAGAGGAGCGGATCAGAGAGTCTCAGGGGGCACTCAAGTTCAAATTACGGAAGAACAGATGATTGTATTTCACCAGGTCAAGCACAGGCTTAAATAGAGTAAGTAAAGTGTGGCTGAACAGTGGTTAAGAAAAGATGTAATGAATAACAGTAATGAATAAGGATTATCAGGAACACACAAGATGTCACAGATATATAAGTCTTAGGAATTGGGCCACTGTAGATGAAGGATAAAGGAGGCACTAGAGATGGTACTGCCGGACCAACATAAAGACATCACTAGACAATCATACTTATGGTAAAAGCTACTGTAGGTAATGATAAAGATGATACTGGAAATAAGACTAACAAGCTTATTATAGAGATCACACTAGACATAACACTTAGAGCAGAATAAAAGAATATAAAGCTTAATAAATGGTTGCACTCAAGTATTAGGCAACACAATAATATAAGACTAGAATTCTAACAACCACAAGTCAAGATATCATTGGTGGAGTGGTTGGAGTCTTTGATTTCTTTGAGGGGATCCACTGCTTCCCAAGGAGCAGAAAGGGGATCATCAAGAGGTTCCACCAAAGGGGATTAAGAGGAAGGAACAGGTTCTAAATTTTGTCTGGCCCAAGGAACGTTGGATCTTCCAACCTGATGGATATCATCATCATAAGGGGTGAGGGAAGTGTTCACGGTTGAGCAAGTACGTGACATTATAAAAGGAATCTATATAGGTTGGCAGACTACAATAGATGAGTTGAGTTATTTAATTTCCTGTCACACAACCACCTCACGCACTATAGGGCAATCTTAGATGATTTTGAGCGCAACGGAGACTAAGTGCAAGGGCAAGTGCAAGGTAGAAGAGATAACTGAAAAGTGAAAAATTATGGTTGGGTAACTAAACACACAGTGAGAGGGATGAATTGTTCCAATGGAAAGGAAACTAAAGCCAAGCCCAATGTGATGACTGGATTTAGAAAAATGCAAGAATGTATGAAATTAACTAACTGAGGAGACAACCTTCAGGCAAGCAGCATAGCCTTTATCAGGTAATCCAAAGTGACTAGATACAACCTGATGGACGGCCAACTAAAGTTAAGAGGCAATGAGGCAATTAATGAAATGAAACAGATTGGGAAAATGAAGTAACAGTATAGATGTTTCCAAGGTCATAGCTTAGATGCAAGGAAATAGAATCTGAGTGTACAAGGGCGTAACAGATTAGACAGGAAGGAGTGAGGTGAGAGACAATGCAAATATGAGGATGTAGCTTATGCAGGGTAGGGGAATATTCCAATTGCAAACTATACAGTTGGTGTGCCTAACTAGCATGGGTGCAAGCTAGTGAGAGTGTATGATTGGGAATGGCAACCCAAGGACTATTGATACCCAGGGTGAAGAGTGGAGCTCAAATGGATGGTTGACTGCAGTAGAGTTAACTGCAAGGTTTGCAAGTAGGTGCTGAGTCAGTGACCAAGAATGGAAGGTTTTTATGCAAGCCAGAGTTGATAAGCATAAGGCACCATTTATGTTTTGCTTCTATTTGTCATGCGTAAGGACTTAGGTAGATGGTTCTGAGGAAAAGATATTTTGAAGTGATAGAGACAATAATCCTTAAGCTTGAAGGGTGACACAGCCATTTTATCCACTCAAATTCTCAAAAAATAACATACTGAAGATTGGAAAACACTAACAAATCCAATGCTTATCACAATTAGAGACATAGAAGGAAATATCTATCTGAAGAAATTTCAATTGATATTGTTTAAAATTATTCTCCCTCTAGAATGAATCCCGTTGGCCATTCAGATTTTACCAATTATTAAATCTAAAATCCCTGCAATATTTATCAAAATTTCCATCATCCACCTCAACCAAAATTCCCAAATTCTCAATTGGATCACCAATTTCCTTCCAGTAGTTCTTCATTTAGAGAAATTGATCCCCAGGGCTAATGAAAATCTGCTTCATATCAAGCTCCACATTATTTCCAGGATATTTCCCAGCCTCACTCATCTAAACAGTTTGGCCAAGTCCTCCCACCATATCAAACTAACAACTCACAGTAAGAGGCAATTCATAAGCCTTCTTATATTGAAAAAAACCTTCAAAAGTTTTCAATAACCTGGATCAGATATTTATCCCACCTTTCCTCCCACAGACCCTCAAAGTATATTTTCTTTCTTTCTTGGTGGTTAAAATAACAACTGTTTGATTTTTATTTTTATTTTTATGATTTCACTTTCATAATTAGATCTGAGACTTATATTCCACCTTAAGGCCAGCAAAAATATAAAAAACTTGGCCCTCAATTTTGATGTTGACAAAAAAACCAATCTAATCAAACTTTCAATCCTGCTCCTATTCAAAAAATCTTCAAAATGATTCCATGCTTTCACTTCCAGATGAATCCCACCTTCATGACAGGCACACTATGTATATAATTTTCCGTTCCAATTTTTTAAAATAATATAGGTGTTTAATGATTTTTTCTATTTTTATTTTCATATCTCATCCTTGTAATTCTCCACCAAAGTATTTGAGGGAAATAAGGTAGCAATAAATTTTTGAATATGTCCCCAAGGTGGCCCAGTATGATCTGGATTCTCAAGGTGAAACTTATGTAGTTTATCAAGACATTCCTTCTATTGATAATGAATAAAATCAATATTATTTTTATATGAAAAAGCCAGATATGAGGCTCACTCCTGAAAGATCTTTTCCAAATTATGCTGGATTAATGGAGTTTTCCAAAAAAAATTTCAAAGGATTGTGGGTATGCAGTTAGAATCCTGACTTCACACAGGGACAGGAATTTTTATTTGAAGTTCTCCTTGGGAGGTAATAATCAATCAAATCCTGGCCATCCATCACTTTAGAAATACTCATGTTTTTTGATCAACCCTTCAGGCTTTATGGGAAAAATATAATCAAATCAATCCAATGTAATTTTTTTGTATGGAAGCCAAACTAAAAAAATGAGCCCTGTGTTGGTACTAGTGTTAAATCAAGGGTGTGGCTATTCCAATGCCCCAAAATTACTGAATTCATGCCCCTTTTTTGGACTGTGCACCACAAATTTCAATAATTTTGGCATGCACAATTCCATGCACAAAAATATGTTGTATTATTTGGTTTTTGAAACTGTGCACACCACAAATTGTTGTTTGTGGACCTTAGCATGCCAAAAATTGGTGTTTTGCTAAAAAATAAATCATTGAAACTTTTCAAAAATTATGAAAAGACTCAACATAATGTCAAATGACCAGTTTTTATAGAAAAGAAACATATTTATTAGATCTAAAATACTATAATAACAAAATCGTATTAGAAGAAGGTAATATTGTTCATGTTTTTTTGGTGATAGTTGCAGAAGTTCAATTTTTTCCTCCAATTAGTTCATAAACTATATGAAAGAATTCACAAACAATTTCAAACAATAAAAAAAATCTAGTAGTGTATTTTTCTTCAAAGGTGTTATTTTTTTATTTTTAGTTCAAACAATTTTTAAGCTAAGATGATTTCATAAAAGAAAATTGAAAAATGAAGCACATTAATATTACAGGTCCAATTTGTTTCCTCTATATAGAGGTCAAAATTTTTACCAGAATACATTTCCTTTTGGAATTTTTATTCATGAGGAATTTCAAATTTTGGCTAATATTTTCATTTTTTTTTTTTTGCTGATTCTTTCATAAATTTTTTGAATTCCTTGGAGAAAACCATTGAGTCTTCTCAATTCTTAAGGAAAAAAGTATAAAAGCTATTCCCTTACTTTAATGATATTCTGCTATTTCAATATTGTAGATCTCATTAATATTTATATTTTCCAAACTTATTTTTAATTTTAGAGATATTTCAAGTATTTTTAATTATTTTTGGAATGTTTCAATGATTTCTCTTTTTTTGAGTGAAGCACAAATTTTTGGTGTGCCAAGGTCCAGAGGTATACATCTTTGGTGTGCAAAGTTCCACCCACCAAAATTCTTGGCAGGCACATAGTCAAATTCCAAATAATATGGCATTGTTTGGGGTGTGAATTGGTGCATGCAAAAAAGACTGGCATGTGGAACTGTGAATTAAAAAAATAATTGCCTTTGGAGCTATGAATGCCATCATTATTTTCATGAGGTTAGTAATTGAGTGGTGTCAAAATAGCTGCAATAACATAAATTCATCATAGACTTCAAACTGAATTGATATCAAAATTCAGAGCCATAATTTCAGCTGGTTTCTTTGCCAAAAAATATTGACATCCTTCAATAAAGACAATGATAAAAATTTAAACGGCATCAAAAAATTTTCAAACATGAAAAATAAAATGAAGGAGGAATTACTTTCTGGAAAATGATATCTTCAATATTTCCTGAATCTTATGAGTAACTCATCCAAGAAATTTATAAAATCAATGATTATCACCTTATCAGATGGAAATTTGGAAGCATTTTTTTACCCGCACCCTTCATCAGTATTTTTTGCTAGAAAAATCCAGCCTGTGTGCATAATGGATTTCACATACAGGAAGAACTGCTATATATTTCCCTTGTTGAAATTTGTTGGAATGACTTCAACAGGCAAAAGAAAAATTAATTGAATTTTTACTGATGAGCCATGAAACCCAAGAGTTTGATTCTTGGGCTTTTTCAAAGCTCAGATAAATTTGGGATGAAGAAGATATTCCAAAGTTCTTTATAACAGAAATATATTTTCTCTTATCAATAAAATTAAGAAAACCTTCATAATCAAATTTTTAGCCTAATTTTTGATTTTCATGTCCATAATAAAATACTCGAAAGATTATAATGGTTTGAAGATCTGAGTAACTTTGGGATGCCTTCATTTCTTTTTGCAAAACATTTTTGTTCCACAAGAATAAAAGGATATTAAGATAGTTGGTAAATATTTTATTCCATCATGAAAAAAGACTAGGAGTTGCATTGGTACATGAGGAAAGTTTGTATGAATCATGAGAAAAATATTTTAGCCCTGTGGAATTTCAAACAATTGAATCTGAGAAATAAACTAGTTCAAGGGATAAAATCCTATTTTTTAATTAAATAATACTTGTTTGATTACACAGGGCATATTTTTAAATTGCATAAAATTATCAGAAGGGAACTAGCCAATCAAAAGAAAGATATGCAGACCACAATTTCTGGAAAAATTTTGAAAATATTGATTCATTTCCCTGATTTATTTTTTAGTTTCAACAGAGTTTTCTCATTATGAATTTATTGAATGCAAAGAAAATTATTCAAATATCCCTGAAGCAAAAAAACATTTATTGGAAATTTCTTCAGTTCTACAGGAATTCATTGCAGTAATATGTTAGATGACATCAGGCACTCTTTCAGGCTACTTGATCCCAATAAGTTTCATTCAAAATGGCATCTTAATTTGAAAACAGAATACAATGAATCTGAACCTTTGTTTTTGTTTGAAAACTTTGAATTAAATCTGAAAGATATTTTTGCTAGTGTCAGAAATTTTCCAGAAGATAGGAAGTTCAATATTATGGAACAAATTGGCATGTTTCTTTCTGGAAATTGAAATTTACAAAGAGTTGGCAGTCCTGAGCCTCCAGAATCAACAAGGGGAAGAACCCAACTTCCATCTAAAAGGGAAATTCATTCTTCACAAAGAAGGGATCCTTCATTTTTTTAAATTTAGGAGCATATCTTCAATGAAAAATCAGGCAAAAAAAATTGAGAGGGCAAGGATGAGGCAGGAAAAGCAGAAGGAAGAAAGCTGATATTTGGAGATCAGAAGAGACAGCATTAAAAAGAAAAAATGAGGAAGGGTACTTGAAAGAAGATCATAGAAAACTTCAAAACCAATGTGGTAAAAATGAAAGCATATCTGAAAAAATCCAAAAGGGCAGCAATATTGGCATATTATGACGCTACTTATGAAATAAATCACAAGGGAAGCTGAAGAAAAGATTAAATTGGTCCTTTAAAAATATATTTATGTGAAAAATGAAAATATGCAAATGTTGGAAAGGGAAATAAAACCGCACGCATATCTGAAGGAATCAGGACAAAGAGAAGATTTATATACAAAAAAAAGATGTGGAAAAATCAAAAAACAATTGGAAAATAAAAAAGATGTTTTAAAAAAATAAAATATGCATTTATATAGCAGAAAAACCAATCAATAAGGTCAGATTATAGGTAAAATTTAAATAATATGACGGAATAAAAGCTGAATCATAAGAAAGTTGAATTCAAGCCATTAAATCTCAAAGACATGATTGTAAGCTTTGGGGGTTCGCCTTCTCCTTCCATTATCCTGAAGGCTTAATTCAATAAATATGTGAAAAAATTCCAATCATTTTCAATTTATTCTATTCAAGTTAAATAATATTCAAATCCTTCTATGACATTTCAATCATCTTCAAATTCATCTATGCCTATTGGGAAAAAAAGTATTAGATTTATTGCTTGGATTCCAAATGTTTTTTGAAATTATGTTGGATTTGCCCATGGTCCCCAGAAGTATTTCAATTGTGGTTTTTATTCTGTTATTCATTATTTTTTATAAAAATGCTCAGATTTAAGAGATAAATTAAAATAACAATTTGAAACAAAAATGCATTTAATCATGTTCTTTGAAATTAATTTGGTAATCCTTTGGCTTTGAATAAAGTTCCCTAAAGCATTGATGCTAGTTGTTTGGGGCTTTCCAAAAATACTTGTATGAGGATTTCACATGGGGCATGTTCTTGCAAATTTTAATGAATTCTAAATATTCTGGTTCTTTAAGTCACAATCATCAACAGTTTTTGATTTTTATTTCCCTGAAAATTCAAATCCCCATGTTTTTATTAATTCTGTGGAATAATTTCATTTTTTAGCCTTGGAGATGGTTCAAGAGAGGGTTTTCTTCAAGCATGATTTTCAAATTCCACCTTTTGATAATGGGGCTTATCAGAGTTAAAACCTTCAAAAAATTAAACAACTGATTTCAGGCTTGTCCTTTTTTTTCAAAATTTTATTCAAGTTAAACCCATTGTTTCATTGTTTATTTTGATAAAATATATATATATACTATGGTTTTGACCCCAAATTTGGGGACTGATTGGAATTTCATAATTTGGATAGAGAATGCAATGTGTGTTGATTGGAAAAATGTGAAACATAAAAATATCTTTTCATTTTAAATGAAATCATGGTGAAGCTAATTTAAATTTATTGATATAGGAGTAAGTCAAAAAAACATACATTGAAAATGCATCAGTTTCTTGTATGTATAGCATTTAAAACCTCAGTGTACATTGTGGAGACTCCTTTGGGATTGGTTAAATTTTAGCAAATAGCTTGCTGGCAGTCACTTGAGGGGGAATTTAGTACTACAACTACTAATAAGATAGATGAAGACTAAGGGTGGTTTTGAATTGCCTGCCCCTCTAAGTACTATAGTAGTCTCACAACAATAAAAGAAAAGAGATTGGTGGCTGATTTTCAAATAGAGTTGCTACTATAGTAGTCTCTATCAGACCTAGGATCAATGTATTCAAGCTTGATAAGGAAGAAATGGTGGAACAGATAGGTGACCTGGTGGATAGAAGCTGAGTAAGGGAAGAATCCTTTCTCTAGTCTTATCCTTTATATATTCTTTATGTTGTTTTATTGGTTACTGATGAATACTCCCTTTATGTTACAGGTATTGAGTGATAAAGCTGAAATGGTTGAGACTATGCTTGATAACTGATGATGATGGTTGATGATGCTTGATGATGATGATGATGGTTGAGGTAGGTGATGATGATGCTTGATGATGGTTGATGAATGATGATGGATGAGGTAGGTGATGATGGTAGTTGATGACGGTGATGGTGGATGATGATGATAGTTGATGATGGTGATGGTGGATGATGATGATGGATGATGATGATGGATGATGATGGTGATGATGGGTGATGATGATGATTGGTGATGGTGATGATGGTGATGGTGGATGATGATGATGATGTTTAGGTTATGGGGACATGGTGGTGATTTTCAAAGGTATGGGGTATTGGGTAAATAATGGTGGTGGTGGATGGTCAAAAGTATGGGTTATTGGGTTGGCTCATGGTCAAAAAAATATGGGGTAATGATGATGGATGGTCAAGGGTAATGGTGGTGGTTGATGGTGGATGGTCAAGGGTAATGGTGGTGTTGATGGTGGATGGTGATGGTGATGGTATGGGTTATGGGATTGATGATTTTTACAGTATGGCTTATGGGATAATGGGTTGAGTATGGTCAAAGTATGGGTTAAGGGTGCCTAGGAGGCATGGTGATCCCTGGAGGGGAGGATGGGGGGAACTGATGGGACCTGGATGGGGGAGAGAGGCCCTCTATTTATAGAAAATCCTGCCCTCAGGGCTGCCCCTGAGGGTCTCCCTGATACAGTGAATACAGTTCATGAGGCATTTTTGCTGGTCAGAGGAGGAGGCTGTGCAGGATCTACATGCATGTACACCCTTGCATGCATTGCTGTGCTGCATTGATACAGGTGCCCCCTGCATAAATTACTTCTGTATAGTGTCCTGTATGATGCTGTACAGCCTCTGCATGCAGTGTCTTGCATTTATTGCTGTGTATACAGGTGATTTGTTTGGTTCTTCATGTAGTGCCTTGCATATATTGCTTCTGTATTATGTGATCTGTTTGGTTCTTCATGCAGTGCCTTGCATATATTAATTATGCATACTGCTGCAGGTTTGTTTGGTGATGTATGGTTGTACTGTATGGGGTATGTACTTGAAGGCTTCCTGGGTATGTCCATGAACTTTCACTGGTCTGTGACACCTGGTAGGGGTATGGGCAGGCCAGGGTTGATTTGAGCTGTATCTTCTAAACCATGAGAGATAGAGGGGTACTTTGGCTGAGTGACTAGGGGTTATTTTTGGTGTAGAATCCATTTTTGAGGTCTGTTTAATGATTGGAGCTGTACTTATACTAGAAAAGTGAGTCTGATGGCTATAGGTTAGGTTTTGGATCACCACAACATACACAACTTTATCCTGTTCTAATGAAATTTGGTTTTCAGTTCTAGGTGTGACCACTACCATTGTTGATGGTTATATCTGATTTTTGACCATGCTACATATAAATGAAAATATTGAATGAAAACCAAATCTTGCAGATAAAGACCAAAATTTGAAAATTTCTGACCTTGATATTTGTTTATTCTCAATGAGGAAGCCAAATCAACTGGAAACTGCTTGAAAGTCCTCTTGAAAGTGAGGCAATTTTAATCATGGTCAGTAAGCAAGGGGATGTGGGGAATGGAAACCAGCCGGCCTATTTAATCACCAGCTGGAATATTTGAAAATATAAATTTCTTCCCAATCTAAAAAAAAAAACAATAAATTTAAATTGCAAAGACCAACTTTACATTCCATGTTTCTCATAATAATTATAGGGGCACCAACTTTCAGTTTGACACTATGAGGAGGAAATATGGGAAGAAATAATGTATTTAGAAACCATTTTTTGTATAGATTTGGAGTATCATCTTCAACAAAATAATGGCGGGCATATTTATTCATAGTTTGGAAAATAACATGGTCCTTTAAATAACCATTTTCAATTTAGCAATGGTCCAATTTTGGGAAAAAAATCCTTGATTAATCCATCCAAAGCTTGATCTTCACTATGGCCATGAATTACCAGTTGTTCAGGAAGCAAAAATTTGTTAAAACCCTCTATATTATTCAGAAAATCTCCAAAATTGAGTAAAAAATTCTTTTAATCAGTTTAAAAACTTGGAAATATTTCCAGAAAGAAGAATCAACCAAGCTTTTATCAAGAATTGGGGGAAACATACCTTTTTTAACCACAGGGAAAATTTTCCTAAAGTATCCACCAAGAACCACAAACTTTACTCCAAAATTGAGGTCAAAATCAATGAGGTCTTGAAGCATTCTTTCAAAAGAATGCATTCATTATCAGATAAGAAATTTGCTTCTTTCTGTGATTCAGAAAATAGATTTTTTGAACATCTTATTGATTTATAACAGTATTTTTTTCTTCCTCAAGTATCCATTTCCTTTGGTTCCTTGTTTCCTCCACTGATTAATGGGTCTTGGAAGATAAGAAAAAGCTTCTTCAACACTCTGGCCTCATTTTTGAAAATATGAATCTTGATATTTGATTTGTGAGAACACTTTGATCTTTGATTCCAAAATGAATTAAATTATCAACCAGAAAAATGAAGGAAAAATCACATAGGCAATGTGTTTCTGCAGGCTGAAAGGTTGATAAAATAATTCCAAACAACTTCCTTATCTCAGAAGGTTGAAGATATTCCTCAGCTTCTTCCATTTTTGTTTCCAAATGATTATTTTCCTCAATTAGAATTTATTGGTCAAAAAGATTTTGTTGTAGCAGACAGCCAACCCAGTGCAACATTGAATAATCAGGATGAAAAAATGATTCAAAATTTGAATGATATTTCATGGCAGTGAACATATTATTTCCTGATTGTTCTTCCAATTCTGGGAACCAACCCAATTTAAACTAAGGATGAAAAAAAAACATAGTGTAGAGGGTCATACCAATTGCTCAGTTCACTATTCCTCCTCAAGGAGCCATCTGAGTGCCCAATTATGAAATCTCTATGTGTCAATTTAGAAGGATAATTACCTGTGTGTAATTAGCTATCCATCATAAAACCTTTAATTTCATTATCAGAAAATAAACACAAAAAACCATACCTTCCAGCCATATTTCAGCTATTCAGTCTCCTGTTGGTAGGTTGCAAAATATTTGATCAGTATCATTTAAAGATGGATCAGAAAGCCTGATGGATCAATCTGGACAAAAGCAAAGAGCAACTTGTCCCCTATGATGATGATGGGTATCATAGAGAAGGGCATTGGAATGTGATTGGTGTGGCCAATTTGAACCACACAGTAAAGGGAGGAGGATATTCCTCTATTTGATGAATTTTGGAGTTGACTCATTTTGTTACATAAATTTTGTAAAAGCCTTATCAACATTATAATTTTTAAAAAAAACTGAAGTGTGTTAATTTCTGGGTTGAGGGGGAAGTAAATCAAATCAAGGTGTGATGGAAGGTGTTTTATATAAATTTTCATTGTTAAAAAAAATTGAAATAAGTGAGGAATTAGTTTTCATTACATTGGTTCTCAATGTCCTCTGTTTCAGTCCTTGTTACATGTGTTTTCCTTGGTTAAATGTGTTGTCTTTGGTTACATTTGTTGTCCTTGTTACATGTGTTTAAATGTTTATTTTTTTTTAAAAAAAAGAAAACTTGAACCAAGTGAGTAATTAGTGTTAATTACATGTTTTTTCAATACCCTTGGTTACAGTCCTTGCTTCCTTGTTACATTTGTTAGCCCTGTTACATGCATTTTTCCTGTATGTGTGTGATAGAACAAAGTAAACCTAATATGTGCATACAAAGAGGTAGCTGGAAATTATTAAAAAAACGTAAACACAAAAATTACATATGTACATACATCACACAGACCTAAATACCTAAAAACAGCTAGTCAAAAATTATTCAAAAGAAATAAACTCAAACCTTACATATGTGCATAAATCACTCAAACCTAATATATAAATAGAAAGATGTTTTTGAAAATTATGAAACCTTGAAATCTATGTGCACAAATTAGTTTGTGTGTGCTTCGTTTTAAAAAAAAGTAAAACTGGAGAAAAAATAGAAGAAAGTGGAAAAAAAGCATGCATCACCATGAAGAATTTGATTTCACTTGCTAGCAAGTTCCATCAAGTAATCTCTATTTGAAGCTCTCTCCAATCTATAGTTGAAGCTACCTCCATTATTTGATAAAGTTTTTGGTGTGCATTCACTGTGCACCATGCACAGCAACTGTGGAGTGGAGCTTGTTTAAATATTGAACTGAGATTGGTTGGAGTTGGCCTGAGCTTGGTCATGTATTGAGCCTGAGGTACTTGATTTCACTTGCTAGCAGGTTCCATCAGATTTTTTTTGGTGCAGAGAAAAAGAATTGGCTGAAAAGAAAGCATCTGGAAATAAAAAGCATCCCAAAAACAAGAAAAGTGGACTGATCTGGACGCAAGAGGTGCATACACAAAAATTTCAATAAATGAATACCAACCCAAGGACCTTGATGTGGGTTGAGGCATGTGAAGCTTTTCAATATTTTTATATTTATAGATATTTGAAAATTGATATTTTTCCTTGATTAAGCAATTTTAAATCTCAAATTTTTAAATCTTTTATGCTCTAATATTTAGATTTAATATAGATCTGGGGTGGTTTTAAGAACTTTTAAATAGGGCATATCAGAGTTATAAAAACCGCCATTAGAAACCTGCCATTTTTAATGGCGGGTTTCTGAAATACACATACCCCCTAACTGGTGTATTTCAAAATGGAGGGTTTCATGAAAATTGCAGATTTCAAACATTGAAACTGCCATTTTCATCCATCCACCATCCATTGCATGCAAAACACCCATCCACACATCAACCTCAGCAAATCCATACCAATCCTATCTCCATCACATCACACACATCTTATCTCCATTGCTTCACATCTCCATTGCTTCACATTTCCATTGCTTCACATCTCCATCTGTTCACATCTCCATTGGTTCACATCTCTTGCTTCACATCTCCATCTTCACACAACTCCCATCATCATCTCATCACCCCACATCACATTGCCATCTTTCTCAACATGTCCAATCAAACTTCCTGGCAGCAAGTTGAAAATTCAAAAAAGCTGACCAAACTTTTGTTACTATTTGACTCCCATTCAGACTCTGATTCAGACTCTGATTTGAAATCAACTTGGTTGGCTTTGAATGCTCTATTAAAAAATCAATACATGATTCAAAGAAGAAAAACTCTCGAAAACCCTATGTATGAAAGGCAAAAGCTTCATCTCCTCCCCAACTTAAGCTTCCAGAAACTGTTCCAAACTCTATTGCCTTCATTCATGAATTTTTTGGAGATGATTGAAGAACACAACATCTTCCAGAACAATTCTTGGAATCCTCAACGCAATCCAGCTATCCAACTGGCTGTTGCTCTTTGTAGATTGGGATTAAATGGAAATGGAGCAGAAATTCATTGATTATAAAATCTATTCTCAGTTGGTTATGGAACAATTGACTCATACAAAAAGAGAGCATTATTGCTATCCTATCTTTCTGTTTCTCAGTCCTTTCTTGGCCAACCAAAGAAGAACTTTAGAAGATATCTCAAGTAATGGAGACTGAAGGCTTTCCCAGTTGCATTGGTTTTGTTGATGGAACCACCATACCCTTGAGTCAAAAACCCAAGCTAGATGGCAACCACTATTTTGATTGGAAAAAGAGGCAATTGATTCATTCTTTTCCAATGAATTTGATAAAACTTTGGATCACACACTTACCAAATACATTGCATCTCTTTGTTTAGATAATCTGCGGCCCTGAAACTTGTTTGCAATAACAACAAGAAGTTCATATCCCTCCACACTGGCCTTCCAGATTCTTGTCATGATTCATATGTTTTCAATTGGATGCGGATTGACCAACAGCCAGAGAACTACTTTGACCAAGATTAATACCTTCTGGAAAACTTGGCTTATGCTAGTGGGAAATATGTAGTTCCAGCATACCAGAATGTTTTGAATTTTTTGTCCAGTGATCAAGGAAAACCCAATTTCAACTATCATCTTGCCCAATCACAAGTTTGGATTGAGCATGCCATAGGAATCCTGAAAGGAAGATGGGCCAGCTTACAGGAGATTCCAAACCATCTTCAAAATTTGAAGGAAATGAAGGCCCTCATCAACTGGATTATCACTTGTGTAATCCTTCACAATCTTCTTGCCAACATCAAGGATGAATGGTAAAAAATATTTGAAGAAGATATTCCTGATCCTCCTCAAGTCATCCCTGTCTCATCTTCTACCTCATCTTTGGCCATGAGGGAGTGGATTCTACCCCTCACACTTGATCACTTTGATGTGTAGAATTTGGTTTTTAAATAGGTGAAATCTTTTTTGGTTTTAGTTGTTCAACAAAGCATCCAAGGCTGACTTGGAATTTTTTTTTTGGTGGACTTAGACAAAAACAGAACCAAAACTTCCAAACCACCCACCTCACCCCACCAAACCACTGGTCCACTCTCCTCCTCACCCACAACCGGTCCACTCTCCACCTCACCCTCCACCCCTGCCTCACCCATCACCTCCAACTTACCCTCCACCTCCACCTCACCCACCATCACCACCTCACCTCACCTCACTCACTGCCTCCCCTCCTCCTTTGGTTGGCAACCATGGTAAGCCCCCTCCCCCCTCTTCCTCTTCCTTCCCCTCACTGGTTGCTGATCCTTTGATAAATCAACGTTTAGGTCCCCCCCAACCGCCTTTCTCAATCCCTCAGGTGAGCCCCTTCCCTCCTCCCTCCCCCTCACCCCCTCCCCCTTGCTCCCAACTAACATCCCCCATCTCACCCCCTCCCCCTTGGCTTTCCAATGCCAATGGCAACCAAATTGCTTTCCAACGCCAACGGCCACACAAAGCCGGCCCCCCCCCTTGCTTGCTTGGACAACCGCGGCTGACCGCACCCCCCCTCCCCTCCTTCAGCCGGCTAACCAAAGCCCCCCTTACTTGCTTGGCCGACCGCACCCCCCCTCCCCTCCTACAGCCGGCTGACCAAAGCCCCCCCTTGCCTTCTTTGGTCCGCTCCATCCTTGCTTGCTTGGCCGGCTGCACCCCGCCCCTCCCCTCCTTCAGCTGGCCAACCAAAGCCCCCCCCTTGCCTCCTTTGGCCAAATGAAGCCCCCCCTCCCTCACTTGCTTGGCAGCCTGCCCCCCTTGCTTGCTCAGCCAACCATACCCCCCCCCCCTTGCCTCCTTTGGCCAAATGAAGCCCCCCCTCCCTCACTTGCTTGGCAGCCCGCCCCCCCTTGCTTTCTCAGCCAACCACACCCCCACTTCCCTCCTTTGGCCGGCCAACTGACGCCTCCCCCTCCCCTCCTTTGGCCAACCTGCCGGCCAAGCAACAACCCCCCATGCCTCCCTCCATTGGCCAACCCGCTGGCCAACCAATGACTCCCCCCCCCCCCTCCATTGGCCAACTGGCCCAGCCAATCCAACTGCCCCCCTCCATCAGCTGACCAACCCGCCGCCCCTTCCTCCCCCCCTCCCTAGCCAGGTGACCAACCAACTGACCCCATCTCCTTGGCTGCCCAACCAACTGACCCAGGGCCCCACCCCCCTCTTTGGCTGGCCAACTGACACCCACCCTGGCTTGCTGATTCCCCAAGGTGATCCCTGTGACCCCCTTCTCTTTCTCCTCCTTCCACTCATTGATTGATCAATGACTCTGACTGACCTTTTTTTGGGGGGGGGGGCTATCATCATTGACGGACCAGTATTGATTTTTCTACTTTTGTTCATCTTCCACAATGATTGAAACATGGCTGATGATTTTTTTTTTGGATTACCCGCAATGCAACACCTGTTTTGACCCCTGCGTCTTTCCATGCCTGCCCTTTTTCTGCATGACCCATGCTTCTCCGTCCATGCTCCCAATGTTATACAACAAATCAAATCCTGTATTGATCCTCACCCCAAGCAAAGCAGTTGCATGGGAGGGAAAAAGATGGAAGGAGATGCATTGAAAAACATGAAGAGAGGTGGAAATCAGAGGGCTCTTTGGCAAAAGAGGGCCCAAATGAGAGAATCAAAAATCTCTTTGGAAGTGGCTGAAGAAGGGTTCTTGGAAAAGATTCTATGGTCTAGACAAAAACTGCAACCTTTGGATTTGTACCCTGCTCTTTCTGTCAAAAAAGAAAAAGAACAAAAAAAAGCCCACCCCTGAAGAGTTTGAACAGGCCAAACAGAAGATTGAAAAGATCCATTTCTTCACTGGTGGAAAAGTTGCTGTTCTTGAACAAAACAATCATAAAGACTCTCTTGTGGCCATGATCAAATTTCTCCCTTTGAATAAACTCTCTGAGGAAGAGAAGAAGGACATCAACTTTGTGACTACTTTCCTTCACCAATCAAAAAAAAATTTCAACACTGTTGGCACCTCAAGATCTTGGGGTGGGAAGATGTGGGCTATTGGACGGATAAAATCAATGCACCCTTCTGAACTGTTTGGCAGATATTTGAATAAAAAAGCTATTCAAACTTCCCCTCAAGAGTATGCTTTTCTCAACCTTAGGTTGGACAAAGTCTCTCAAATCCTAGGCCAAATGTTTCAAAACTTAGCCAAACTTTCATTTTATTCCAAATGGGAAATAATGATGAACCACCACATCCCCTCCCTCTCTTTTTTGGAATTTGGATCCCGCCTCACCACTTTTGACTGTTCACTACATATCAATTTCACCTCCAATGGCTTCTACAACTGTCCCCATATTGACAAAGGCAACCTCTCAGACTATTTGTATTTACTCGTGGTTCCAACAAAAAAATCAAATGGACAAATGATTGACAACAAGGATGAATATCAAGTATCTGATGGGAAATTTTTTTTCCTGAATTAGTTTTTATTATTGATTTCAAAGAAAAAGGTATTGTAAAAATGGTTTGGGAGGCAAATAAGTTCAAAAACTGTAATTTTCCTGCTGTGGACACTGCCGCTCATACAAGGATGGCTATGTCCATGCAAATCAATAAAACCACCAGGAACACCTGCAGGGACTTAAAAAGTGGGGCAATATACTCTAGAAAAAAAATGTCAATAAAAATAAAAAATATTTTTTTATTGGTGGATTTTCAAATAGTCTCAAAAATTGTAGTAATCAAAAATGAATTTTTATTTTTTTTATTTTTAAAATTTTTAAAGTAAATATATTTACAAGCCAAGCAAAATATTTTTTTTTATTTTTAAAATTTTTGAAGTAAATATATTTACAAGCCCAGCAATCGAGTGATTTCCTTGATTTCATCCACATTTCTACTGCTACCAATACATGCCATGGCTACGGCTAACCTATCTTTTTTTTCTGTGGCTAGCCTTTCCCTCTCCTTTTGGAGTCAGACTTCCTCTTGATCCTTCTCCTTTTCCCCTTTTTGAAACTCAAGCTCATCCTGTTTAGGTTTCCACTCAGCATCCAACTTTTTTTGATGAGCCAAACTCTCATCTTTCTTCTTTTGACAATTCATATGCAGTTGACAATCCAACTTCTCCTTTTTGAACTGAAGTTTTTCAGATTCAATTTGCAATTTAACTGTTTTTCAGAGGGGAATAGGAATTAGCTGGATTTTGAAAGCAAGGAGAATCCAACATGCTTACTTGAATCTTGCTTCTCCATGATATCCTCAAAGCCAGACAATCTTGAAGTATTTCTCCTATTTTGACAGCTATTTGTGTTTATTTTGATGGAATTTGAGGCCTTTTTCTTTCCCTTTGCAGAAGAGGTTTGTGTTGGAATGGTGTCATCCTCATTTGAAGGGGATGGGGGAGGCCCCATTGGCTTGAGTTTTTGGCCAATTAGGAACGGATGAGCCTGTTTTTTTACAATCTAAATAAGTCAGGATTAACCAGACAGAAGAGAAATAAACTTGGGTGCTTACTTGAGCAGATGTTGATGGTAGTGGCAATACAGGAATAACATCCTCCTCATTGGCCAAGTTCTCCAGTTCTTCAACCCCAGTAAGAGAGCAATCAAAAGAAGGAAGTGAGGGGTCCAAGTTCCTGTTTGACTCATCAATCAATGCTGAAGTAGATGCAATTGGAGCTGAATGTGTTGGAATATCCTCCTTGGAATCGGATGGGGGCCACTCCAAGGCAAAGGTCTCATCAGGTTCCTCATTGCTAGGATGAGCATCCACAGTCAAGTCCTTGGCATCAACTGAATCAGATTGTTGGGCATCAAAAGCAGCAAGAGGGGTGATGTTGGCCTTCTTTCCAAAGATTTCATCCATTTTAATATAAAAAGGACAAATGGAGTCCAACTTATCAACCACCAAGTTGATTCCTTTGGCTTTGTTGGAGTTGGTGATACCAAAGCCAGTGGAGATTGAAATGGAGTGGGCCTTTTTGTACTTGGCTCAATAATTTTTGAATTGCTACCTCATCTTCTTGGATGACAGATCCAGCTGACCTTTTATTTTGTTCTTGAGTTTGTTGGCCATCAGGAGATAACCATTGACCTTGGAGGATGGAGGTTGGCCAACGTGTGTTTCATTTTTGGATCCAAAGCAAGCATTGTAGTTGGAGGGAATTTTGAGCCAGTTTAGCAGGATGATGTGATAAGCTCTCTTGATCTGAATTGAGCCTTTGGAAGCTGATGGTGGAGGATTTTTGGATTTTGAGTTCCTGGGGGATGTTTGCATTTGTCCATTGGTTTGTTTAGCGGACTTGCGGGGGGAGAATTGTGAAGGGGCCATTTAAAAATAGTAAGAGGGATGAAGGGATTTGATGAAAGCTAGGATGAGGGATGAAACAAAAAAGTGATGAAGGGATGTGATGAAAGCAGGCATTAGGGATGAATCAATAAAGTGATGAAGGGATGTGATGAAAGCGGGGATGAGGGATGAAGCAATAAAGTGATGAAGCAATGAAGTGATAAAGGGATGTATGAAAGTGGGGATGAAGGAATGAAGCAATGAGAGGATGGATGTGATTAGAGCAATAAAGTGATTAGAGTGATGAAGCAAGGTGAGAGTGATGAAGTGATGAGGGGATGAGATTGATGAAGTGATGAGAGCAATCAAAATCAAATTTTTTGGATGAGGTTCGAGGTAGAATTTTTACAATGAGGCTGGAGGTTGAACCCAGGGGTGATGATGTGGAATGACATGGTTCAACTGGTGAAAGCCTTTATATACTTTATTTGGAAAAACCCATCTATTTCCAGGTAACTCTGACACTCCTGATCTGAAATAAGTGGGTTTTTTTGATTTTTAATGGCCAATTTGGGTTGAAACCCGCCATTGAAAAATGGTGGGATTGCTTAACCCTGATATGCCCTAATAGAATTTGAGATGTGCTTGAACCTGTGGAAAAATATTACAGCCCCAATTAGAGCATGGTATCATTGACTTGGATGAGAAGTATTTTTTTGATTTATTTTCTTTTCAGGACCATTATTTTGATTCATTATTTTAATTATAGAGTTGGAAACATTTTTTTTCAATTTAATTTTATTTGAGTAATTTGTTTTTTTGTAAATTTTTCAATCAAGATTAATGTATCTCATTCAAAGAAATTGATTTTGGAAGAATTATTTAAATGCTTTGAGAGTTCCTATTCAAGCGCCTATGATTTTTTATTTCTGTTTAAAAATATAGATTTCAATGGAATTCCATCAAAATTGCTTCTTTAAAATTTATTTTATATCTGTCAAAAAGGTATTCACATTCCATTAGAGATATTAACTTTTATTCAAAGAAATTGACTTTTTATTTTATTATCACTATTATGTTACCCAATTTTTTTTCTCAGGATATTTTAAGCATTTGAATTACCTTGATAAAATAGTCAATTTAAAATTTTTGTATTTTTTGTTTTGGGAAATGTTAAATTTTCAACCCAGGGGTTGCAAACAGGCGTGAGAAGCTGTTCACAAACCATATTATTTGTGAAAAAAAATAAATAAATAAATAAAACAAATAAATAACTAAATAACTAAATAATAATAAAAAAATCAATGAATCAATTAATAAATAAATAAATTAATAAATTAATAAATTAATAAATAAATAAATAAATAAATAAATAAATTACTTAATAAAGAAAAAAAGAAATAAATAAGTAAATATATATGTATATAAATAAACATATAAATATATAACTAAATAAATAACTATATAAGTAAGTAAATAAATAAATACCTAAAATATATAAAAAATCAAAATATAAATCAAGAAGAATTTGCAACCCTAAATGACCTTTTCACAACTCAAAATGGGTCATGTGGTGGGCTTTGCAACCAATTTGGGTTGTGAATGGCCGTTCACACCTCAGATGGGTTGCAAAAAGCCCTTCACAACCCAGATGGGTCGCAAACTGCGCCAAAAAACCCATTTCAAGTTGTGAAAGGGTTGTTTAGGGTCACAAATTTAAGATTTCCCTTTTTTTGGTGTTTGGTATGAGGGTATTTACATCCTACTTAAAAAAATGGTGGGTTTGATAACTCTGATATGCCTTGTGCAAACAAAAATTAAATTGTATTGTTTTCCTTATTTCTCCATTAATTCATTTTTTTCAAAACTGAGCTCAGATTAGAATTATTTGTAAAAAAATATTGATATTGATTGCATTTTTACATGTTAAATTAACTCAATTGGTATCCATATTTAGTTTACACCAAACCTTAAAACCCAGAAAGACCCCGCAGGATTTCTGGAGGCCTTATTTTAGATCCCCAAGGCCGCAATTAACATTTACATACCTTTTGGGGGGGCCAAAAAAATCCACAAAAGGTGTGTTTTCCCATCCCAGACATCCCTTTGAAACTTATAAAAAAATCATTCAGAACTTTAATTTTCTAGAATTGTGTCTATTTATCAATTTGAAAGACCTTTTAAGATTTAAATTCCCTCCTGGAGTGGTAAAACACACTAGTAGGTATGAATTTAGTAAAAAATTACCATATCAAGGCATGAATTTAGCAAAAACAAATCTACAATCACACCCTAGGGTTTGTATTTAGGTTTTTCAAAGTGTGGATTTCAGCCCAGGAATTAATAATTTCCTGTTTAAAAAACTAGAGTATTGCCCCCAAATTTGGGGACTGATTGGGTTTTTACTTGTTTAAATTATGTAAATCAAGTGGGAAATCTGAAGAATGGATGGAAAAATAACAAAATGAACAATTTCTCAAGTATTTCAACAGATAAGCAATTGAAAAAAATTGTATATCATGGAAATTTCAGTATTTAATCTCAGAAATGAATGGCATTCAAAAACACATGATAAAAAATGTTCTTTGTAAAATTTCTGAATCTACACATTTAAAATTCAAACTATAACTACCCATAGGTTTACACTGGATCTTGATTGTAATGAATAACATTTGGAATTTTATAAACTTGTGATTTTTTAATTTTCAATGAGAATTCCAAATTGAATGGGAACTTTTCAAATCATTTTGAAAGGCATAAAATAATCATCTGGGTAAAAAATCAAGGTGGCACATAGAATGCCCACCACTCTTCCTAAGGAATCAATCACCTGTAGCTATCTTGGAAAATAAAACCTCTTTTCCCAATCTGACCATAATCAATAAAGTTCAATTTCTAAGACTAACTTTACAATCCACATTCCTCAAAATCATAATAGGTGTAACCACTTTCAGATGTAAGCCATTATTGTATACTGAGGTATTTTTGAAACATAGAATAACACAATCAGTTAGGTAACTGGTATCAAGGTAGTGGTTGTGTAATTTTTGGAAGAAAATATTGATGAATATTTCTAAAGAATTATCTTCCTTATTTTCATGAATAATTGGGTTCTGAGGGAGAAGTGTTCTATTTGAAACTTTTATAAAATTGAGAAAATCCCCAAAAGAAATTGAAGAACTTTCAAAATACCCATCACCTGCCACACACAAATTTCAAGCAAAGTGCAAATTTTGGAAATATCACCAGCATGCAGAATTCACCAAAGTTGCATCACCCATTTGAGGATGTGTCAAATTTTGAAAAATGGAAAAAAAAATCCTAAACCACCAAGAAACATCAATATTCACCCAAAAGGCATATTAGAATCCATAAAATCTTGGATTAGTCTGTCCCACAATTGAAGAGAATGCATATGAGTCATAGGTTCTTCATCACAGATTATCAAAGATGCTCTTTTGAGATATTAATCCTTTTTGGGATGCTTTGATATTTTTGAAACATAGTTTTGATCTCCAAAGGAATTTCAAAGGTGAGATTAGTTGTTCTTCCATTTGGGATTCATGGCTGCTATTCCATTTCAAGCACATTCCATAGTTATTTTACCTCTTTATCTGATGGAAGCCAGTAATCATTTTTACAAAAATGTCTTTCCTGACCCATAAGTACATGAATAAAGAATGAAGAGTGTTGAGATTAATGGCATGCATGGGCCATGAGTTAAAATGTATGCTTCTGCTAACTGTTAAAAAAATTAATTCTTTTCAAATATGATTCATTTATAGAAGTATTCTGTTCTTCAGCAAATATCTGGTTTGTGTTGATTCTTTTGACCTCCATTGTTTGATCAAATCTTGGAAATTCATGCAGGGCATTGTTGATTTTCTGAAAGGTAAGGATTGTAAGGAACAACCCAGGAACTAACAATGAGTAAATTTGTATGATTCCTCCATAGTGAAATGGTAGTTCCATTGTGGTGTTTTCTATATATGGGATAACCGCTTTAACCCCAAATTGTAAACAAACTGTAGGAAATTTGGAATAAAAAAGTAAGGGGAGTAGGAAATTCTTCTATGTGATGAATTTGGGTAGTGACAAAGCCTTATGAAAGTTATGAGTGAAAAAAACTGAAGTTTGTTGATTTATGGGCTGAGGGGGAAGTACATCAAATCAGGGTGGGATGGAAAGGGGTTTATATGAATGTTCAATGTTCTAAAAAATCTTCAAGCAAGTGAGGAATTGGTGTTAATTACATGTGTTGTCAATTTCCTCTGTTACATTCCTTTTTAGATGTGTTGCTCTTGGTTACATGTGTTTTCCTTGGTGACATGTGTTGTACATGTTACATGGGTTATCCTTGTTACAGGTGTCCATGTTAAATGTTTTATCCTTGTTACATGTGTTGAAGTTTTCAATTTTCAAAAAAAAAGCTTAAACCAAGTGAGGAATTAGTGCTTAATGCATGTGTTGTCCTTTTACAAAATGTGTTATCCTTTTTATGTGTGCTTGAATGTTCAATGTTCAAAAAAAAAAGCTTGAACCAAGTGAGGAATTAGTGCCCATTATATGTGTTGTCAATGCCCTCTGTTGCATTCCTTGTTTCCTTGTTAAATTTGTTATCCCTTTTACATGCATTGGCCCTGTATGTGTGTTATATTACAAAATAAACCTAATATATAGATACAAAGAGGTAGTTTAAAATTATTAAAAAGGAATAAACACAGACCTTACATATGGAAATACATCAAACAAACCCAAATACATACAAAGAGGTAGATTCAAATTATCAAAAAGTAATGAAAACAAACCTTACATATGTACATACATCACACAAACCTAAATACATACAAACAGGTAGTTGAAAATTATTGAACCTTAAAAACTATCTACACACATTAGTTTTTGTGTGAATTGTTTTGATAAAAGCGGACTCAAAAAAAAAGCAGGCAGAGAAAAAAAAGCATACAGAGAAAAATAAATTTACTGAAAAAAGGCAGACAGAGAAAAAAAAAGCAGCTGAAAAAAAAGCAAACCAAAAAAAAAGAGGACTGAATGGGATTCAAGAGGTGCATACACAACAACCTTGATAAATGAATACTAACCAAAGGACCTTGATTTTGGGTGGGGTGTCTGAGGTTTTTCAATCTTTTTATATTTATAGTTTTGAGGGCTGATTCAGCCATAAATATTTCAAAACATTTTCCTTCATTACCAGGTTAATTTTTTGTTCAATTTCAAACCTTGTTTTTTTTCAAACTGAAATAATCACTTTTGTTGATTATTTTTTCAATTGTTTAGTATACAAAAAAAAACAAGTGTTTTTGAGTAATTCTAAATATGGTTTGATAAAATTCAAAGATTTTCCTCCCAAAAGGAGGAGGTAAGAAAAAATCTGTTCCTGTGGGCGTTTGAATTATCAGGTTTATTTTAATATAAAACTAGGCATGATTTTAGTTGAGATGTTAATTATTGAAAATGTTTGACATTAAAATCATCCTGTTGTTTTGAAACCATTTTTCTCAATTTGAGAGACTATTTGAAAGCTTTTAATTTATATTTAATCTTCAATCAGGCTGGAAAAAGAGCCTTGGCTTTCAAAGAATTTATATTTAGTAATACTGAAAGCCTGAAAACAACTCTTGCAAGGAAGATGGATTCCAGAAGACTTGTAATTTTATCCAATGGATCTACATAGGGGTAAATTGATGATCCAAAAAATTTGAATTTTTTTCAAGATTAATATTTACTACTGCATCCAAAAATAAAGAAATTTTCTTTTATAGGATTCATGTAGAATTCTTGGATAAGAAATTATTTGAAATTGTGATAAATTTGAATTTTTCAGAGGAGAAGGAGTATCATAAAAAAATTTCAATCAATTTAGTCAATTTCTTGTTTCCCACCCACCTCACATTGTTAGGGAGAAAAAAAATATTTTAGTTTTGAAGAATTAATAAACAGACCACAAGTTACTACCTGAAAGTAGAATTTTATTTTCAAATTATTTGCTTGATATTTGAATTCAATATTATTAAATTTTAAGATAGATGATAGATGAGTTAAGTGATTTTTGATGGAAAAGGAAATGGGTCCAAGCCAAATTTTATAATTTTATGCAGTAAAATATTCTGATTTATGAAATTAAATAAATGAGTAAACTATTGTGACAGGCACCAGGAAAGAATTCATG
Organism: Puccinia polysora; assembly: GCA_025617555.3. Lineage (NCBI taxonomy): Eukaryota > Fungi > Basidiomycota > Pucciniomycetes > Pucciniales > Pucciniaceae > Puccinia > Puccinia polysora. Next base: position 24,655,011 of record CM062634.1, on the reverse strand, counting down.
GAAATTTGTTTCAGGTGAAATGTGATTACTCTTTTTATCTGTCTAGATGAAACCCATTGAATGAAATAAATTATATTATTCAAATTCACTGTGCTTTGGAGTACAATAATAGTCTCTGGATTTGCAACTTCAGATGGTAGTGAGTTTGAATTGTTATGGCTTTAAATATGATTTAAATAAAATTCAGATGGTGAGAAAAAGAGGATAATGAGTATGGATGAAGTTGGAGTGGGGAATCATGGGAGATGAGGGGCTTTTTCAAAGGAAAGGTACCACTCATTAGGATAAAGTAGATACAAGATAAAAAAATTTACAACATCAGGACTAAAGCAACTTTTATTTCTTCCTCTTTGACTTAATAGGACTATCTATTCTTCTCTTTCTTGGAGAGAAAACCAGAATTTATATGAACTTGAAATGTTCAATAGCATTTACAGTTATTTTTATATTACAAAACCACTTGGAATTCACATTTCTTTTTCTTGGTTTTACCGCCAGAATATGAATGAAGCTGAAAGCCTCAGATAGTTTTATTTTCATTTCTTGATATGGTTTATCTATCATCTTTTTAAACTCTTCTTTATTCATTTAATTCTTGATTAATAGATGTATTGCATCTATTATTTTTCATTTATTTTCTTCACTGGATCTATCATACTGCTCCTTGGCTTGGTTTATCAGGCTGAAGCTATGTTTCTGTGAAAATCTTGTCTTGTGTTTCACAGGAATTGAATATTGAATAATATCACTATTATCAAAAATATTTAGATGATTCTTTTTTCCATCATGGTCCAAATTTTCTCAGCTTTCTTTTGGTAATGGAGTTTAAATGATATAAGCAATATTTTTGTATGTATTTCCCTCAACAGGGATTACATCTTCAAAAAATAGTTCCACTGAAGTAACAATGTAGTAGCTTGGGAGTATCAAAGTTGTTACTTGGTTTCACCTGAAACCAGGTTCTATCAATTTTTTCCTTGTCAGGGAAAATGATTTTGATTTTGAGGATGAAAAGATCCTACCTTTTTTAAAAAATTGGAACCTGAAGAAATTAATCCAATTTTGTAGGACAGATGTGTATTATAAACTGTGTGAAAGATTTGGTCAATTAATTATGTCAAATCAATTTAGACATTTTGAGTTTTCAAAGATAAAGTAAGTTAAGTATGAAGATTGAATTTAATTATAATTTGTAGAAAATGAAAAATTAATGAGGCAAAATTAAAATAATAATGAAAAATTCAAGTATGCAGATAATGATATTTAAATTTATAATTAAGTTATTCTGAAATATTTTGGATTTATTCTGTGAATATGAAAATATAAAATCAATGAAAATAAATGCAAATTAAAATTCAATTTTTAAACTGATTCTAAAAGGTTACAAGAAATTAATTTAAATGGTACAAATTGAAAAATCCCATGCTTGTTGACTATTTATAAGGCATATATTAGATTATTTTAACTAAATCAAAATATTTCAATTTCAACAATAGGTTTTACATAATTTTGAAAAGAATTTTGCCTTATTTCAAGGGAAAACTGTTTATGGCTTTTGGAAATTAAGTGATTATTGTCCTTCTGATTAGGTGACATGATTTCAAAGTCAAAATGAAACCCCAATTAAAACAATAAAAAGTTTTAGTTGAATGCTAAGAACAACAAAAACTCAGAGTCAAAGCCTTGTTTTTAAGCCTCCAAATACCACTTAAAACAAATTTGAAATATTAAAAGGCAGCTGAGCTTTGGGAGTATGTCAAGGAGCCTAAGGGTTTTCCAGGTACTTGGATCCTCCCATTTTTCAATCACATAGCTTTGGGGAAGGATGGTGAACCAAGTTTTAAATTAAAAAACTTTCTGGAAATTATGAAATGTTGGAATTCATAGTAAATCCTTCTTGGTTCATCTGAAATACCTTTAAAATTTCTTTGTGTAGCATCATTTATGGTTCCAAGAAATTAGGCAAGTCCCTTTCTTTACCCAGGAAACATGAGCACATAATAGGTGGCTTCTGGGATTTTTTTATTTTTCTTCTTCTTTATATTTTATTTTTAGATGGACTTGATTCACTCTTCACTTCAAATTTCTTTCATGTATTTCTTTTGACTGAAAATCAGATTTTCTTTTTTAATTTAATCATGTTTTCTTTGGGATTGTTATTTTGTCTTCTGAATTTTATTCTCTGATTGAGGTGTTGATTTTTGTGGCTGAAACTAGGCTGTGAACTGATCTGTGGCATTTTTCATAATTATTAAGATGTTTCACATAGTTTCTGGGGTAGATTGGACCAGGAAGTGAAATAAGTGAGAATTATACTCTGGGAAAGACAATATAAAATGAAGTGAAAAAAAGAAAGGTGTACCTACTGAGGTATGGGATGGGCAAGAGTGAAAAATGTTGAAGTTTGAGTTGGATGCTCTGGTTGAGACTAAATTGAAGGATGAGAGGAGGTCTTATGATTCTAAGAGGAGCGGATCTAGGGGTCAAAAGGTGGAACTCAAGTTCAAAGTAAGGAAGAAAATATGTTCTTTCATTCTCTCAAGAACAGGAAGCTTAAGTAGACTAGGTAGAAAGTTGGCTGGCTTTTAGTTAACAGTATTTATGAACAAATAGAATGAAATGAATAAATTATGTTTTAAACTACTAGTATGATTGTCACATGAAGAAATGGTTGACATTGAATGAAGTGCAGAAGTGTCACTAATCATTCACTCATTTGAAAAAAGACTCAACATGTTTGATGCAGGTTAAAGCATCAATGATTTGAGATAAAGAACCCACTAGAATTGTGACTACTTGGCACAATATAAAGAGGTCACTAGACTTGAATTCTCATGAGCAAGGATGATAATAAGCCACTTAGATTTAAGATAAAGGTTTCACTATATCTATAACTAACCAGTATAAAATCAAGAACACACTAGACTTGAACACTCAAGAGCATAAGTTAATTGACAAAAATGCAGCTTAAAACAAGTAAGATAGTGCTATAGCTTGAGGCAAAACTTGGATCAGGCCATAATTCCAAAAAAAAACATGAGTGTGGAAAAGAAGAAGAAGAAATTAAAGAAGCATATGTATATAATAGGTAAAAGCTTCTTCTAAAAATAATCTATGTGGAATCTACTCCTATAAAAAGATTGGTTTTTTGAGGGTTGGAAAATACCAAATTTGACCTCCTTCAAAAAAAATTGAGTATCTGTCATTTTTCTCCACAATCTTAGCTACAAACTGGATGCAGGCCAGGCATCTTCTGAAAAGCTTGTTCCCTGGGAAAATCCCATAGTGCACCAGGAAAATTCCATTCCTCCCCAAATTTGGCCCAAATTTGGGGTCATATACTAATGTGGAATAAGAATTTTTTAAGATTATTTTTTGATGGTTTAAATCTTTTCCACAGGTGATTGTGACTAGGTCTCTCCAATTCTCTCTCCTCCTTGAAATTATTCAACATAGCTTTGGATTTAAATTTTTCTCAAAAATTTTTTTTTTATTTAGGAGAGGAATGAGCCCTATGGTTCAGGCCATCTGCAATAATTTCATTGATTGGGGTGAAAATAAATTTGAATCAACCTTCTTCCACTTTATGTCTCATCAAGTGGAGGAAAGCATCAATATTTTGATTTTGATGGAGGTTATTTTCAAGGATAGAAATATCTACCTGATGGTTGAATTACACAGGGTTCCAATATTAAAATTTTTTGAAGACCTGAGACAGGAAATTCATGAGCTGAGTTTCCCAGAATATTTCTTTTTAAGAATCAAAAGAAGAGAAATCCTCTGCCTGGTGGAGGGGATTGCACAGACGGAATTTTTTGAGAATCTCCAAAGGATAGGACTGTTCATCATCTGGGATACCCTTTTAAAAGAGTTTCATTCTATGCTGAATGCATGATTGGATTTTCAGAAATCTTAAAAGTGAAAAGAAGTGTTGATTGGCCCATCCAGCAGGACTCCTGGGTCCTTTTTTTTATATAGAATAAAGAAGTTTGTTTTTTTTGAGTTCAAATTTATCCAATGGGAAAGATGGCTCTGGCTAGATTCTAGGTTAGGCCAACTTCACCAAACTGGGAAGTTCTAGAGTTCAACGCTGCTTTTAATTTGAATATGGGATGATTTGGTTTCAGAAAGACTGTAATTTGGAATACTGTTTGAAAGAGAATGGTAGATATTGGGTTGAATTTCTTCATTCCAAATTTCACCATCATATTCAAAACAGATTTTTTTTTCTTCATGAAGCTCTGAATTTGGAATCCTTTCTGGTCCCAATTAACTCTCATGCCAAAAACATATCAGTATCTTCCAAGATCTTCAACCTGGATTTGGTTGGAGAAATCTCTGTTGAATTTAACTACATTCTGATTTTTTACTCAAATAATTTAAGTGCCAGCTTGCTACTGTTTACAGAGAAACCTGTCAAAATTACCAAAAAAAATAAAAATAAATAGAGAAATTGCTTAAGAGTAGGAAAGACCCAGAATATCACTAAACATTTGGATTTCCCACCACTTTTCACACCTGAATAATAATCCATAGTTAGTGAATTGCAGATTTTTTGAAAAAATTCCTTTCCCACAAAAATAGGCAGTCCCGCACAACTGCAGGAAAATTTCCCCACTTCTGCATGGAGATTCCTGCAAAACTGCATGCGAATTCCCATACAACAGCATGCAAAATTCTTCATTTCTGCAACACTTTCCGACAGGCTTAATTTTTCAAGAAACCTGCAGGCACAGACCCCAACTAGATTCCTGCATGCATAGTGACTAATTTATCCAAAGAACCCACATGCAGAGTGCGCAACAGGACACGTGCACCTAAGATCAAATCCCCTCACTCATCTTTCAGATCTGTGTGCCTCAGACCTGCAATACCCTCCCCACATCAAAAAGTTACTGCACAGGACAGCTACAACCTAGTTGGATCACCCACACATATGTAATAACATTAAATGCATTATAAGTACTCTAAATGACGTGATTTTTCAAATAAAATCACAGGAAATTAAACTAAAAGTTTTATTAAATTGAAAAAAAAATATTGAGGATCACCATAACATTTATTGATCCAGATATTTGAAGACCATGAAACATATCAAGAAGTCTGCCTGAAAATTATTGAAAACCACTTAAGTAATCAAGAGATGACAGAAAACAAATAAACATCAATAATTTATCATTTTATCCAATTAAAATTAGTAAAAACTGAAGATAGGTTCAGAATCACCAAAATAACAAATTAACACATTAAAAGATCCTGAGGCTAAAATAACGCACCAATCCTGCAGACCCAGGATCAGCTGATTGGCAGCACCAAGATGAAGTTCCCAAATCTCCCTGGCTGGCTTCCTGGCCTTATCCTATGAGACTTACCCTCTCTATGTGCTCTGAGGAAGCTCCTTTCCACCCCAAAAAGGTATTTATACAGACCTTTTTTGGCTCTTTTAACCCAAGAACTTATTTGCTATTATCCAGTGCCTCTTCCATCTCTGATCAGGTGCTTATAAAAAATAAGCAAGTGATATATGGCTCTATTCTGATTTAATATTATTAATTCCAAACCATTACTGTTCCATTGAATCAAAATAATCCAGAAACCCACCTTTGATCTGAGACCCTTTAACCGTGAACTATTGCAGTTACCCTGTGAGTAATCACTCAAAGAATTAATTCATTTACTTCCTGATTTTTCTGGTGTGCTGTCTTTATGAGCCATTTTTACCATTTAGTTGGGTAATTCTTTCTTCTTTATTAATTCAAAAGGCCCCCATTTTCTAGGGTGCACAGTCCAAAGTTTATCCCCTGAAGAGAGGTGTTAATGACCCCCAGCCCTGTATAATTTTTTGGCTCCTCTTTATAAAATATTGAAAACCATTGAACCAAACCATCATAAAACTTACATTAGCTCCTTTTATATTTATTTTGAAGCTTTTTACTGTGTTTATTTCAAAGAATATTATTATTCTTTTACTGAATCAGTTTCTGTAGCTAAAGTACTGCAAGCTTCCTGGTATCAGGAAGCTGATATTAAGTTTCTGTGTGGAATAAGAATATAAAAATGTTCTTGGATTAAGTGTGAAGTAATAGGAAAGGATCAAAATTTATGTTGTTTAAATTTGTAGATAAAAAGGAAATCTACCAAATCCAAGTAATATCATCAGGGGCTTTGCTTGAGTCTTTGGAGGGACTTTCAGAGTTAAAGATCTTGGTGCAAGGGAATTTTGAAATTTAGTCCTTCAAGATGATAACTGAATATATTTTTTGTATGGATATCCATTTGAGAAGGTAAACTTCATATCCATCTGATGAATCATATATTCAAAAGAGGAACACAGACTGAAGGGAATCCTTGGGGAGGCCAATATTCCCATTCAATTTTATTTCTCATTGTAAACAACCTATGAAACTTTTCTGGATCCTTGAGAAAAAAAAACCTTTATTTTTCTTGAAAGATTCTTCATCAGGATTAAATTTGGTCTTTATCACCCACATGGTGTTCAGTTCTTTTAATTTTATAATTTTTTTGAACTATTGACCACGCCTTACTTTCCTTTCAGTTCATTTGACCTCTTTGTGGAGGAAATCAGCTTTCCATCCAGACAAGTCCATAAAATCTTGAACCCCCTGAATACATGTTTTGGGATCTGACTTTGGGCCTGGGATGAGTTTGATCAAGTTTACCTGGTGAGATTGTTCAAAAGGGAGTATTTGAGTGGTGGAGATTTTGGATGAAAATCCATTTGGAGAAGCATCCTACCATGAGACTTGTTATTGATGCTCAAAGTTCAAGGGATTGGGTGGAGTTGGTGTGTCATTCTCCAATGTTAAGGGTCATTTTATTCTTCAGTTTGACATATTGTTTCCTAAATACCATCTACCTCAGTCCATAAGCTTGATACAAATAAAGCACAACATCAAGGGTGCCTTCTGCTTACCACCTCCGGCTTGCATGAAAACCTTGCAATCTTTGAAACTCAGTCTATACTTGCAAATATTGGCAGTTAACTCTAATCCAGTCAACCATCCATTTGATATCTGCTCTTCTACCCCAGGTATCACTAATCCTTGGACTTACATTCCTGGTAATGCAATGACTAGTTTTCAATCATGCCTAGATTGCCACATGAAATGTATATTTCCACCAAAGGACTAGCACACTTCCCTGAATAACTACATCCATTAATTTTCATTTTCTTCACGTGTAATTCCTTCCATGTCTCACCCATTAAATCCTGTACTCTCATATTCTATTTTCTTGTACCTGCAATACAACCTTGGAAACAACTGTACTGTTTATTTCATTTTAACATTCTGTTCCTGTCATTCATTGCATCATTGCGCTCTAGTTCTAGATGAGCATCTATCAGGTGGTATCTGGTCACCATTGTATTACCTTTTAAGGGTTATGCTGCCTGCCTGAATTATCTCCTCAGTTAGTTGATTTCATACATTCTTGCATTTTGCTAAGACAAGTCATAAAATTCAGCTTTGCCTTGGTTTCCTTCCATTGAAAAAACTCATCCCTCTTGCTGTTTTTTTAGTCAAAAAACCATTAGTTTGCACTTTGCAGTTAGAATTGCCATCTTGCAGTTATCCCTTGCACTCAACCTCTCCCATTTGCGCTCACAATCATCTAAGATTTCCCCATAGTACGTGGGTTGGTTGTGTGAGAGTAAATTAACTAACTCAACTCATCTATTGTAGTTTGCCAGCCACAATAGATTTATTTTACAATCTCATGTACTTTCTTTACCGGGAATGCTTCCCTCACCCCTTATAATGATGATATCAATAGGGTAGGGAGATCTGGTGCTTCATGGGCCCAGCAACCCTTATATCCTGTTCCTTCTTCCAAATCTCCTTTGTTTGAACCTCTCAATGACCCCCTTGCTTCTCAGAGTCAATCCAAAGCTCTGGTGGATCCTCTTGAGAAAATCAAAAATTACAAAAAATCCTCCAATGAAAACCCAACTTGCGGTAGATCAAGGGTTTTCACAAGTGCTCCCAAGATAGAAAATTTGACCATCCTCTCCACTTTGATCCAGGCTCTTAATCAAAATTCCTTGCAACCTAGCATAAGTGGTCCCAGTTTTCAGACTCCAGGCCTGAAGTAGCCCAACCACTTTATGGGAGAAATTTCCCATAATCTTAGATCTTACTTGAATTCCTGTAAAATCATTTTCTTAAAAAATCCCAGTAACTTCCCCTCCAAAAGAAATAAGGTCATTTATGTTTCTTCCTTCTTAGGACATATTACCTTGCAGTGGTTTGAACTGTATCTCAAACTTTTATCCAACACTATTCCCACTTTTGTTCTCTTAACAACTGGGACAAGTTTGAGAAACAACTTTTCACCCTGTTTGGCAAGTCCAACAAATTTCAAAATGCCAAGTATGAACTTAACAGTCTAGTTATAAAGGAGAATAGTAGGATTTCTGTTTGATAGATGTTAAATTCACTGTTATAGTTATGGCCAGCAATTAGCTTAGGAAAATGAGCAGTATTTAAAGCAAAAGAAATGCTGGACACCTTGTGTCAATAATTGCTGATGGGCTCTTACAATGGGGCAATACGTTGGATGATATTGGTGATGAATTCAATTGGATGATTAATGGATGATGGAAAACAGCAGGGAGAAGAGCTCCTTAAGTACAAAAGATTGGCCTCTTGTGAGCTCATGATACAACAAGCCAAAAGGCAAATTTTCCGCTCCAAAAGAGCTCTACAGGCTCTACAGGCCTTGTTACTTGGTTTGGGCTACATCAGCCTGCATGGCATCAGTCCCTGTACCCTTAAAACCAGCATATTCCAGTTATTTCTGGTGTTTCCACCTCAATGGGGCTGAACCAGCCCCTTAGCTATTCAAAACCCCTGGCCGTTTGTCTATTAAAACCGGCCTGTTACCTCACATGCTGGCTGGTTGCCTCATGCAACCAGCCCTTGGCCATACAAATGGCCAGGAGGGACCCAGGACACACCTGGGTCCAGTCTCAGACACACATGGGGGGGGGGGGGGTAACTGGAAGACATGCCCCCCCCCCCTCTTTCTCTCAAATCCCTGGAGGGGGTGGTCAAATCCCCCTACCAGGGGCCCTGGAGGTTGATTCCCCCAGGGCTTTGTCATGGTAGGTGGGCTGGGGGGTGGTCAGGTCCCCTCCAGCCCTTTGCTCCTCCCCCTTGGTAAAGGGGGGGGGGGGGGAGAGCGCCCCTTTGATGGTGGTGGGGTGGTCAATTCCCCCCCACCGCCAGTTGCCTCAATTCAACCGGCCTAGCCACCACACTTGGTGGGGGGGTGATCAAGTCCCCCCCACCATGACCGGTTGCTGGCTGGTTCCATCCAGCCAGCCCTCCCCCTCCTCCTTGCAATGGCAAGCAAGGGGAGGGGGAGGAGCCATGGCCATTGGCTCCAGCCCCGCGGCAGCCGCAACCGGGGTGGGGGGGGTCCATTTTGAGTCCCCCTGCCCCCTACAACGGCCCTGGGTGGGCTGTTGGGCCCCATAAACGGGCTGTAAGCAAAAACAGCTGCCCCAAGCGGGCTGCAACATGGGCAGCAGCCCCAAATGGGCTGCAAGACGGGCGGTGGCCCCAATGGGCCGCCCCCAAGCCCAAAAAGTGAGTTTAACATACTTTTTCAGGCCAGCCCATCTGGCAAAGTATGTCCAAAATGAACCTTGGGCCCAATTATGTCCATACAAGCCCATCTGGCTGTATTTGCCCATATACCCCACCGGGCCCGTTAGGGCCCGTGTACCAATAGGGCTGTTTCACATGTTTTGAGGCCATTTTCCCCAAATTGGTGACATCCAAGCAGGCACGTATGGTCCATGTGTGTGTCCAATGGGCCACAGAGGCCCTCATGTAAATCTCATTTGGATTACACTCATACGTAGCACACGAATAAGTGCTTATGTATTTTAACATTCACAACTCCCAGTTGTGTTGGAGTCTTGTAGGTGCCTAAATGTCCCAATGGACATGTGGGGGCCCATACACGCGTCCAAGACGCACGCTGTGGAAAATACAAGGGTGAGGTACTCCCCTTAGTTGTCCCTAAGTTTTGGAAGCAATTCTCTCAGTTTCTGTAAGGATAAGGATGCCCCTTTTTGTGGAGAGAGAGAGAGAGGTTTTAAAAGATGATGAATTCCTTCCTTTTCTTTCCTTTCCATGCCACAATGCCAAGATCCCCCCTTTCCAAGCTGGTGTTGAGAGCGCAGACTTTATTCCCTCACTCTCAACCCTAACCTAAGTAAAAGTGCAACAACGGTCCAACAACAAATAGAGAAGAAACCCTGCAAGCAGAACCCTAGCCTAACCTTAACCCTTTCCTATACCGCAACAATCCCCAAGCATGCCTAGCGTTACACACACATGGTTTGTCCTTCTCATCACACAACCCTCCGCCAAACCCTACTTGGAGGCCCCCCCCGCGTTTTCTGTATCTGCCCGGCGCGCCACATGATTCCCTGCCCCGCAGTTCAGCCTGAGCTTGCGGGCGCCTGCCCTGCTCTTTATTCCTGGACTAACCGCCCAGAAACCCTGATTGGGCTGGCTTCATCCTTGGGTCCGTAGTGTTCAAGCAGGCTGCAACCCGGCACACCCAGTTAAGCCCAACCTTCTCCCAGTATTCTGAGCCTGCTGCAGCTGCTGCTGAGCCCGCAGTGGCCACTGCTAAGACCGCAGGCATCCTGAATGCTGAGCACGCTGACCACGGCACGTTTCCTGATCCAAGGCTATTTAAAAACACCACAGCGTGCAGGCTAGAACACATGTCTAGACACGCCCAAGGGGCCATCTCAAACACACCCAACCCCTGGGGGCCGTATACACTGCATACACAGCTTATTTGAGCCATGTACCCCTGTAAACGGCGGTTTTGAACCGTGTCTGGGGGTACACGGCCCCCCAGGGGTTGTGTCAAACTTTTTGGGTCCCCCTGGACCACATTTGGGTTCCATAAAACCAAATTTGGGATCAATGCTTACTATGTGGGACTTTTGCTCCACATCTAGCAATCATAAAGTGACACTAAAGTGAAATTAAAGCAAAATAAAGTGAGATTAAAGCAAAATAAAGTGAAATTAAAGCAAAATAAATTGAAATTAAAGTGACACTATAGGAAACTGCAAATAGAACATCCCACAAAATTTATCTTTTGCAACTTGAAAGTGAGCAAACTTGATAGTTTTTCAATTGAAAGATGGATTGAATACTAAAGTATCTTGGCATTTTTTTTGCATTATGTGAACAGTGACAAGCCCTCCTTTTGACATGGCTGTGTTCAAGGACTACACTTTTGCAATGAAAAAAGCTGTGGAAAAGAAGGATTTGGGTAATGAATCATTGGAAGCCCCAATTGCATCCTCATCAAGGGTGACAATTGAGGAACAAAATGTTTCACAAATGGACATGACCTCTGGTGGTGAGTAACATTTTATGTTACTGGTCTTTGCCATATTTAATTTGATTGAAGCTGATGGAGTGCATGCCATCAATATAACTATGTAACTATGACAGATCCACTTGCCCCACCTCCTGTGAGAGCTTTTCCTACTAGGGAAGAGGCACAAACATATTTTCAAACATGGACAATAAAGCATGGTTACTCTTTAAAAGTTTTCAACTCAAATTCTGATAAATATGTGGATTCAGCCTGTGATAGACATGGTTACTACTCTGGGCAATTGCTCACAAAACAGTCAAGGCAAACTCAAACAAGGATGGTTGGGTGCAATTTTTTAATCCATGCAAGTTGCACAAAGGCATACCCCATGTGGAAAATCTGCTACAGACATGATCAAAATAACCATCAACCATCTCCAGGCCCCTCAGTGCATCCTAACCTGAGGAGAATCTCTGGGGTAGCCTTAGACAATCTAAAAGGAGGCATGAATTTTTGGCTCAATAAAATTCAACTCAAAATAAAATTGAGCAAGATTGATGGTGGTGAATACGTTGATGACTTAACTATCTATAACACTAAGCATAAGGTAGCTCTTGAAGAACTGAAGGGAAAAAGTTTTATGGTGGTCCTCTTTGAACAAGGTGGTAATTCAGGTTGGTTTCATCAAGCAAAATTCAGTGGAGAGGGTCACTTGGAGGCCCTATTCTTGCCTCACCCAGAGTCTTTAAAGCTTTTCAAGAAATTCCATCATATAGCTATGATGGATTGTACCTATAAAAAAAATAATTAAAACATCCCCCTATTGCATGTTGTAGGAATCACTTCCAACCAGAAAACCTTCACAAAATTTCTTGTTTTTATAACAAGAGAAATGTTTGAGTTCTACAGTTGGTCTGTAAATGTGCTAAAGGAGCTGGCTTATGATCCTGAGAGACTTCCCAAACTCTTTGTGACAGACTGTGAAAAATCTTTGATCCGTGCTCTAGAACAAACATTCCCTGATTCAACAAGACAGTTCTGTCAATGGCACTTGTCTAAAAACATAAAATCATACTGTAAAGTGTGCTTTTATAATAAATTTGAAGGATGGCAAAGCTTTATGTCTCTGTGGGCTAAGTATGGGGCCTCAAAAACCAAGGAGGAGGTAGAGGTCAATGATGCAGAACTTAGAGTAAGTGCCAAACACTGCCTCTACTTTTAATCTTCCTAGTTTTGGGTTGCTTACATTATGACTTGTATAAAAAATTTTTTGGAAGACCGTGAGGATTTACTTGAGTATATGAATCATAATATCTTCCATATAAAAGAGACATTTGTAACAGCTTGGACTTGCAAAAAACCAGATTTTTGAAATAAAACAATGTCTTGGGTTGAAGGGGCCCATGCTACTCTCAAACAATTCCTTGCAGACTTGTTGGGAAACATGTTGGATGTTTGTAAAAACCTATAGGGAACAGTTTTCAATCAAATTAAATTTCTTCAGGCTGCTCTTTACAACTCTTGAATGAAGATTGGAATAGTTCTTCCTACTGAACTGTTACCATTGGGATACAAGGTGTCTTTAAAAGCAATCAAAATTTTTGGGGATCAATTAGAGAGGTTAAAGTGTAACCATGATGGAGAAGTGTGCACCAAGTCATACTTAATTACTATGGGTTTTCCCTGTTCCCACCAAATAGGTGACCTACCAGTGTCAAGAGGCTCTTTTTTGCCTGAAGATATTCATCCTCAGTGGAGGTTAGATTATGACCCTTGCAGTTCTAGTTCTGTAAGTTGGTTTAAATTGGATTGTTCAAATTACTTTGTGATTAATGCTTTTTGATGAATGCTTTTTGAATGATGATTCCTAATTGACTAAAATGATGATTCCTACTTGACTAATATTTTATCCTTTTAAATTTTTCAAGTTTAATTTTTATTAAATTCTCAATGATTCTCAGTTAGATGAGAAGCTCAATGCAATGATCTTAAATCATCCTGATCAAGATTATTGAAAGCTGTTGAAGCAATTGATGAAGGAGACGGCCAATTATCAATCAAATCCAAGACTTGAACCTAAAGTCTTGCAATCAAGCAGAGGCCATCCAAAATTGACAGATATGCAGAATGATACTTCTTGATTTGAAAAAATTTAAAATGAACTTAAGCGGGAAAAGAGAAGTAGAAGGGCAATAAAGAAGAAAATACAAATGATTTCAATTCTTTTCTTTTGTGAAAGGTTCATTTTTTTGTATTAAAGTACAGATTGAGAAATGTTTATAGTCCAATTAAGGCTCTTCATCTGAATTACTTAGTTCAGTGGAAGAGACTGAAATTTCATTTGGTTTGGTGCCATTGGAATCCAATTCCTGTTCAAAGGATCAAGCAGGCGCAATGGAGGAGTCTAACAGAAGCTCATCTTTGTTGAGTGTTGATTCCCTTAATGAGATTAGAATTTTGGCTGACTACTTTTTGATTTCAGGAAGTAAATTACCTCAATCAAATACCTGAGAAATTACATAAGTTCTTGAGTGATGTTTGGGACCCAGTTGGTGATGTAAATTGTGGTTTTAAATTAATTGCTAAATCACTTGGGTATGATGAGGATGAATGGTTTAAAGTTTTGGAATGAAATGCTTGAAACATTGAGGAAAAATAAGGGGTGCTATTCTAAGATCCTTGGCTGCAGTAAAGATGTTGACAAGATACAACAAAGACTTCATGTCAATGACATCAATGAAAAGATTACCTCTTTGAAATGGCTTTCAAAGCTTGACATGGGTCAAATAATAGCTGATACTTATGGAAGACCAATATGTTTCATTTCATTGGAATCATGTTGTTCTTTTGATCCTATGAAACTGGGTGTAAAAGAAAAATCAGATCCTATGTTCATTTGCTTTGTTAACAATAACCATTTGGTCCAGCTTGTACTTAAGGTAGATTTGATTCCAATCCCGCCCATAGTTTCCAAACTACATTCCATGATTCCTAAAAAATCAGGTTGTTGGGTTGATCACCTCAAAGATCAACTTGAGTTGTATCCTAACTTATAGATTAATTTCATCATTTGGGTTGGCTCTAACATGCTGATATTTTAATTCTATTAATATAAAGGGTTATAACATTTTGAACATCATTATTTTGAGTGTTTTGAGTTAACATCATTATTATGAGTGTTTTGAATGAGATTTTAATGGTAAGTCAGTTCAACTTGTGTTGGGCTGATCCCATCACAAGCTTAGCTTGTGTTAAGCTTGTGATTGGATCAGCTTAACACAATTTGAACTTGTTTTTTTTTTTTGGTTTTTTGATTTTAGGGCTGGTCAAAAGACTTGAATTGTTTTTTGGCACTTTTACTTTAGGGCTGTTCAAAAGACTTCTTGCATTTCTTTGGCCCTTTTACTTTAGGGATTGTCAAGTTGAACTTGAATTTTTTACTTGAATCTGAAGACAACCGGTTGGTTTTCTTCAGTATTTATTGTTTTGATTTCATTTTTATTTATTTATTTTTACTTATCTTTATTTTATTTCTTATTTTTTTGTTTTTTTTCAACCAAAGAATCAACTCTTTTTGATCTTTTGGTTGATTTCTTTTTTTTTTTTTTGTATTTTTATTTAGTTTAGTTAATTTTATTTTATACCCTTTATTTTTTTAATTTTTTTTTCTTTCATTTTTTTTTCCCACCAGACTTGTAGCTGTGTGGCATGGCTTGAATTTAGTTTTGTGGCCACCACATGGCAGCCCAGTGCCGTGTGGAGTACAGCCCAACCACACTCAAATTGTGTGGGTTCTGCACAGCTAAGGTGTAGCCGTGTAGCCATGCCACAAGGCTCAAATGAGTGTTGAATTTAGCATCACCCTTTCTGTTTATATCTCTCAATTCCAAACATTGCAGTCTTTCATCCAAAGGAGCAAGGCAGCACTTTTATTTCACTTTTGAAAGGGTTTCCTGGCACACCTGATCAAACAGCTTCCAGTTGGGGGAAATAATATAACCTCCCTTCAGCATTGCATTGATCATTTTATCATGATTGATAATGGATATCACAACAAGAACCACTCTTGACAAAAACTCTATGGATTGCCATCCTCAGAACCAAATGCAGATGAATCTTCACAGCAAAACTCAAAGACTCCAAAACACACCAAACCAAATCCAAATTCAAACTCCAACCCAAAAGGGAAGGCTGTTGCCAAAACTCCAAAGTTTCTTGACAAAGAAACCAGTATGCTCTGGAGTGAAGAACAGAAAAGGAGGGAAAGATATGGTTTATGTATGTATTTTGGAGGAAAACATGATATTAATAGTTGTGAAAAGCAGATAAGCAGTCAAATAATTAGCTTGTAGTTTTTCTGATACTCACAAAAAAGACTAAACATTATCTAAATATAAGCAAGTCAATCTTTGTGCTTGCAAGTCACTTAACTCTCCAAGTTCAAGATTTGTTCTTTTCCATTCCAAAAATACTCCTTATTGTAGGTTACTCAATTCAGGTTCTAATGTTTCTTTTAGAATTTCATGTTTTGCCACTTCAAAAAATCTTATGCTTTCCAAGATAGATAAATTTCCCATCTATTTAGTAATTAGTGCAAAAAATCTGCCTTGTTGGGTTACCCATAGTGCAAATTGGACCTTTGCATTTTCTAATTTCCCAATCTTCAAATGGGAACTATTTGTCTTGGATATTCCCAGAATGGAGGACACCATTCTAGGCCACAACTTTCTAGTCTAATCGAATCCAGATGTGAATTGACAAGAAGGATTAATTAACCTTTAAACCTTTCAGCCCAAGGAAACTAATACTTCCCTCAAATAGGAATAAAACAGCCTACCTGAAACTGTCATTGAGTTGGATGACAGATTTTGCCCAGGAGACTTTCAATATCCTGACCTTCATTCCCAATTTCCCTCTTCAGATTTAGGATTTATTGCTTATTTGTGAAACTTACCTCTTCCTTGTTTATTTGAAGAGAAAAAGGCACCTACTAAAAGGTTTATTTTGATCTCCCTTATCCTCTGTCACCTCAAACCCCATGCTCAAAGATGACAAGATTTAAGATTTAGAAATCATTTGAGAGTCTTTACCTTTAGTTTACCACAAATTTGCTGATGTCTTTTCAGCTTTAAATTAAGATAAACCACCTCCTTCCTGTTCTTATGATCACAGTATTGAACTCACTGGCCCACCCCTGGCACCCAGATCAGTTTACTCTGTCTTGAAGCAAGAATGATCCGTGCTTCAAGAACACATTGGGGAAAACTTATCCAAGAATTTCTTTGACCAAGTGAATTAAACACCAGCTTTCCCATCCTATTTGTTTTAAAGAAATACAACAGCCTTCCACTTTTTTTTTACAAAAGGAAACTGAACCAGGTAACCCAGAAGAATTTCTACCTAGTACCACTTATGTCACACCTCCTTACTCTCTTCCACTGAACTGCTTATTTCTCAAAGTTAGACCTTTGAGGTGCCTATAACCTAATTGGAATTTCCAAAGTCCATGATTATTTTAACACAATGAGAACACAGTTTGGCATTTATGAGTATAACTTCATGCCTTTTGTCCTCTGCAACAATCCTTCCACTTTTCAGCATTTTTTCAATTACTTTTTTCCTGACCTTGTAGAGAAATGACTTGTGGTGTATTTTGATGATATACTTTTTTAATCAAAAACTCTTGAGGATCAAATTTCACATGTGCCAGAGGGGCTGAAGCAACTTTTAAATAATAAACTGTTTCCAAAAGGCTCCAAGTGCAAATTTCACACTCATTCTCTTCAGTTTTTAGGTGTTATGGTTTTGCAACAAGGACTATTGATGTAACCAGCCAAACTCCAATGCATACTTGACTGGTCTGCACCTTCTTCAATCAAATCCCTTCAATTTTTCCTCAGATTTAGTCATTTTTACATGATTTTTATTGAGAATTATTCCAATAAAACTGTCAATCTTACTAACATTCTTCAAAAAGACACTCATTTGTTTATTTCTTGAAGAAATGGTGTTCATAAATTTTGAGTCTTATGGAACCCTTAAAGTTCTCAACTGGTCACAATTCTCTTAAATACTTCATCAGTTCAAAATTACTTACACACAGACAGGCACGGTGGGCCAAATACCTCTCCAAGTTCAACTTTATGATGAAATACTTCCCCAGGAAACAAGGGTTAGTCCCTGATGATTTATCATTTTTGGAAAACCTTTAACCAGGGGGGGGAAGCTTTTCTGATAACAACCCTGAAAACATTAGGAAAGTTTTCTCAAGTCAGTCTTCCCAACTCTGTTCAATCATCACCCACCTCCAAGAAAAAGCTTACAAGCTTTGACAAGCCCAACTCAACAACCCCAATTGTAAAAAACTTTGAAAGAGTGCAAAATTATTAACAAGCAATTTAGGTATTGACAAAAATGGTTATTTAGTTTATAAATATTGTATAGTAGTACCTTATAATCCTTGCATTAAGTTAGATATCTTCAAATCTAGGCAAAACTCTCTGCTTGCTGGTCATCATGGTCAGAATAAAACCTACCAGTTGATTTCACAAGACCTCTACTGGCCTGTTATGACCAACAAATCAAACAAATTTGTTAACACATGCTACAATTGCAATTTTAACAATTCCTAAAAACACCAAAAGTATGGGCTGCTTCAGCTGCTTCCAATTATGCCTATTCCTTGGAAATTGTTTTCAATGAATTTTATTTTGGAATTCCCTATTTCTAGTGGTTATGATGCTATTTTGGTAGTAGTAGTTTTCTTCTCAAAGATGGCATTATTTTGTTGCAGGAATGTGACTTCCTCTTCAGAGGAATTAGCTAATTTGTTCATAGAATATTTCTATTCAAAAAATTGTCTCCCTGATAATATAGTTAGTGATTGTGGATCTTTTTTTGTCTCCAGCCTTTGGACCTTGCTTTTCCAGCATTTGAAGATCACTTGCAATTTATCAATGGCCTACCACCCAGAAATGGATGGACAGACAAAGAAATTCAATCATATTACCAAACAGTATCTTTGAATGTATGTCTCCTATCAACAGGATAACTGGTAAAGATGGCTCCCACTAGCCAAGTTTGCATAAAAAAATTCCACTCATTCCTTCAAACAACAGTTGCCCTTCCAGACTCTTTATGGAAGAGACCCAACTTTTGATTCCATTCACATAGCAACTTCTCAACCTGCTACTGACTAACTCACCCGCATCCAATCTCTTCAATTGAAACTCCTATCCAACCTTGAAGCATCAAATCGGTTCTACAAGGAGAAAGCAGGCCAACTTTTCAGTAGGAGATCAGTTATGGCTCAATTCTTGTAACATTTGAAGCACTTTTCCAACCCAAAAACTCTTTGAGAAGAAACTTTTCCCCTTCAAAGTTGAATCAGTCATCTCTCCTAATGCTTTCAAACTTTCTTTACCTGAAAAATGGAAAGTTATCCACCTGGTCTTTCATGTGTCTCTCCTAGAGTCAGCTTGATTTCTATACCTGTGCAAGACTCATCCCCATCCTGAACTGGTCAATGTCCAAGATTTTTTTAGAGTGAAAAGTAAGCAGTATTCTGTATTCCAGGTTGTTGAGCTGAGGAAAACTTCAATACCTTGTCAAATGGACTGGCTTCCAGTCCAAAAAAATTAAACCTTGTGGGAACCAGCCCTTCAACATTGCAACTCTCCCAACTTGATCAAAGACTTCCATTCAAACTAACCTTGCAAACCTCTCTAAGTTTAAATCCCACTCCATTTCACACTCCATTCCATTCCCTTCCATACCATCCAATCCTGTCAAAATTTCAATTCCATTCCATGCTATCCATCCTTGTTTTTCCAGTTTCATTTTTTTTTTTTTAGGTTTTCTTTGTCAAATCTTTCTTACCATCAATTACTTCTATTTTTCTTCACCTTTAAACTTTTTCTTCTTCACTTCATTTGAAAAACTTCTCTTTAATTTTTCAAAATAGATATACATATAATAAAAACAATAAAAATAAAATATCAAACTTATACAAATATATTACAAATTTTCTTTTACTTTTTCATCTACAATGTTCCAATTTGCATTTAACCACCTTACTATCAATTTAAATTCTTCAAGATCTTCATCATTTATTAACCTGGAAATATGTTGCATCAGATAAACTTGTGCAACCAACACCTCCCCAAAGAATTCCTTGCACCTCATGTTTTGAGCACTTTTTGGTTGGGCATTCCATTCATCTGAATCCAAGAGTTAATCATGAGATCTCTTGCTTCAAATTTGGGACAAACCCTCTCCAACATTGCCATTAAACCTCCTTGCATCAGTTTTGATTGGCACCACAACTTGAACCTGGGCTCCCTTGCCTTGATCTCCTATTCCATCCCTTCCACTCCATTTCCTTCATTTTCCTCCTCTCAATCTGTTCTGTTTCCTCCTTCATCTCCATTTCCTTCTTCCTCCCTTGTTTCCTCTGTAATTTTCTTGGACCACAATTCACCCTGAACTCCATTGGGTTTATTTGAAATTCAGTTGGCATCCCAAAATACAGTGGTAGTGGTGGTGGTGGCATATTGGTAGAGTATCTTTGAAAACATGGTAATACTAGGAAGAAATAAATTCCATTTAATTAGTTATCTTTCATCTACTTCAGCTGGTATCCAATATTTCTCACCTGGGTTGTGCACTCCAAGAAATTCAATCTCTGGTACTGGGGGGATGTGATAGTTCACTTTCAGAGAAGACTTTTGACTTTGAGCTTCACTTGTGGAGGCCTTGGGAGTATCAACCATAGGCTAACTATTGAAATCAAACAAAAAAGCCACCTTCCAAAGGCAACACTTCTGACACTTGCCTCAAGTACCATGAGAAGCAGTGCTTGGAACACAACAGTTGTTGCAGCAAATACAATTCTCACAGCAGAAATATGAGGATGATGAAATGATTGATTTAAATTTATTTAAGTAATTAAGGATATTGTAAAAGGGTATAAAGTAGGGTAACAACTTTTGGAATTGATGGGAATTCATCTGGATGATTTCAAGAGCTTACAGCTTTAAACCTGGGCAACTTTCATGCTCCAAGGTTAAGGGAAATTGTCTTCTTTGTTAAAATTATGCATGGAAGACAAATTCTCAGGGCTGGGTAATAGGCTCAGTGGGGCTTAAGTTCTGCTTTAGAGTATTCTCTTGCTGGTGCTCAAGTGCCAGCAAGAGGATCAAAGGTCTTAGGATCAATGATTGAATTGGATCAAGTTATCTATTCAGTCTTAAGTAGGCTAGAAAAAACCTTGTTCAACATGTGGGTCCATGAATTGGAAGTAATGAATAAAAAAGAAGTTGATTCAAGAAAAAATCTGTGACAATCAGAGAAGCAAGAAGAGAAGAGAGGTGATTGGAGGTGATTGAAATTTCAACATTCTTCAGTTTGGCATATCCTTTTCCTCAGTACCATCTACCTCAGTCCATAAGTGTG
Organism: Puccinia polysora; assembly: GCA_025617555.3. Lineage (NCBI taxonomy): Eukaryota > Fungi > Basidiomycota > Pucciniomycetes > Pucciniales > Pucciniaceae > Puccinia > Puccinia polysora. Next base: position 24,634,179 of record CM062634.1, on the reverse strand, counting down.
ACACAAATAAAGCTCACAACATCATTGGTTTCCTTTTGCTTACTACTCCCAGCTTTCCTAAAGACCTTCCAATCCTGGTGACTCAGTCTAAACTTGCAAATATTGGCAGGTAACTCAAATCTGGTTGACCATCCATTTGAGCTTTTCTCTTCTACCCCTGGGTATCACTAACCCTTGGAATTCCATTCTTGGTCACACACTCACACTAGCTTGCACTCATGCCTAGATAGCCACATTAACTGTTTAGTTTTCAATTGGACTAGTCCCTTACCCTGCATAAGCTACATCTTCATCTTTGCATTATCCTCAAATGTCATTCCTTCCTGTCTCATCTATTATGTCCTTGTACACCCATATTCTATTGTCTTGCACCTGCGCTACAACCTTGGAAATGACTTTAATATTATTTCATTCTCCCATTCTATTCCTGTCATTCATTGCCTCATTGCTTTCTAGCTTTAGTTGGCCATCCATCAGGTTGTATCTAGTCACCATTGGATGACCTTATAAGGGCTACACCACCTGCCTGAAGATTGTCTCCTCAGTTAGTTAATTTCATACGTTCTTGCATTTTGCTAAGACAAGTCATCACATTGGGCTTTACCTTGGTTTCCTACCATTGGAACACCTCATCCCTCTTGCTGTTTGTTGAGTCACCAAACGGTCAGTTTTCACTTTGCAGTCAGCCTTGCTATCTTGTAGTTATCCCTTGCACTCAGCCTCTCCCATTTGCACTCACAATCATCCAAGATTGCCCTATAGTATCTGGGGTGGTTGTGTGACAAGGTGAACAGATTTCAGATGATAACAGGATACTTGTCATCCTGGGTGAGAGGGGCTTCTCAAAACTTGTGGATGGTTTTTCAGCACAATGGATATTTTTTTTGTTTTCAGAGCTTCAAATGGACTTATGGGGTTTTTGCTCTACCAAGAAATGATCCATGCGTTCATGCATTCTTCAGGACCAGATTCCCTTCATACTTGTAGTTGGTTACTCCTTCATCATTATGTCCTCAACATGAAATGATCACCAACCTTTAGAATCTGGACCACCTGGGAGCAAGCATCCTCACTACAGTTGATAGCAAATTTTCCATGCACACTAGTGGCCTGGGTTCAATTTCCAGAGGATCCATGTTATTTTCAGAGTCTTGAAGGGGATTGATCAGAATTGATTTTCTTGAAGACTCCTTTTGAGAAGTGGATCAACAGGATCCATACAAGAGAAGGGGGGTTCCAAAGAACGTTGGAGTTCACAATGTTAAGGATCTGCTTATGGTTTTGATTAGAGGCTTCTTTTGGGCAAGGGTCTTAGAAATTCCTTATACATACTTTCTCAGTTTCCTTTTCTAGTATTGAATTCACTCCCCATTTTCTTTGGTTTAAATTGACAAGTTATAGGGTCTGCCCCCCCCCCCCCCCCTCAGCTATTTCTTTCCAGAAAATGATGATGGGTTCAAAATCGTCACAGATTAAGATTTCTTAGATCGTGGGCACTCATGGCTTCAAAACGAGAGAGCATCCGCAAGGATATTTAAAATTCGAACCGATGGGAAAACAAATCTTGGGTGGTTTGGGTAGATCGATCTTGACTAATTATACTACCACTACTCTGCTGCCAATCTGACTAGACACGCGGCCCAGTATGATGGATGTACCTAGAGTACGTAGGCACACAGTCGATATTTTCGGAGGTCGAGTCGAAAGAAACCTGGTGGGTCGATGATGGTCGAGGCTGTATATTCATGAATTAATCCACCTCCAGATCATGTGGCATGGTTGATGAGCTTGATGGGGTCGAGCCCGAGAGTGGGTCGCCCGATTCAGCCGGGTTTTCAAGTTGAGTGGAGCCGATGAGATCATTCATTATCGTTTCCCTTAGACTTGAGATGTCCGGGGACTCGAATGTCATCCTCACACGCTCATGATCAAGTTTATTTTGGTTTTGTTTGAGTGTTCATGAGGGTGAGGGTGAGTGTGCGTGCGAGGGGTATGTGATAAAATTTTAAGTGGCAATCCATCCCACGACATCCTTACGTCAATAGTTCATCAGTACATACTTACTTGGGTGGATCGTGTCGATCTTGCAAGTTGAACTGATGATTTATTGAATGATGATTGAGTGGGTTAGGCTGTTGAATGCAAGCCAGACAGGCTCATTGGTGATCAGAGTGAGTACTAATTGGTTATTGATCTCGAGATTTGAATACCACCTGACTAGCTTTGGTTTTTTTTAGTTCAGTAGTATACCGCGTTGTAGTAGTAAATCTAGAATTAGTCTTGATCTCCGCGAGTTCCTCTATCATCGAGTTTTATAGTCTCTCAGTCTGATGCTCCAAGTCTTTCCTTTGACTCTCCTCCTCGTCCTCGTCCTGGCCCTCCTCCTCGTCATCCATCCCCGTCCTGGCCCTCCTCCTCCTCCTCGTCCTCCTCGTCATCCATCCCCGTCCTCGTCATCCATCCCCTCCTCCGCCCCCGCCCCCGCCCCCGACCCCGAAGTGCTCTTGGCCCGAGCTGATTACGTCATCATGCGTTTCACCCCTCCTCCTCCTCCAAGTTTCCTGTTCTTGGTTCAGCTGCTGTTGACCATCTCCAACTTCTTGGTCCATCATCAATCGATTGGTCAGTCTTCATCCTCTCAATCCCCCATCATCCCTTGTTGCCTCATCCAATCTCATCTCGATCCTATTCCTCATCATCATCAGCTCATCCCCAACCAGACTCCAAGGAGCAGATCGATCGATTCCTTCAATCTCAATCATCCATCTACCACTGTTATCCTCTCATCTTGGATCAATTGGATCGTCGGCGAGCTTCGATCATCCTCCCAAACCATCCAGCCTCCTCCTCCTCCTCTCATTTCATCCTACAACATCGCTCCCCTCCCTCCAAGCTCGATACCCTCAAGTTCGGCTCATCCGATTCCAATCTAGCCTACGATCTCGAGGAGAATCGACTCGAGCCTTCAAACCCGGATACGCTAACCTGTACTCGATCCCCTCAAATCCCAAAACATTCCTACGAGAGAATCCTCAAGGTTCAAAACTCAACCTGTGTCCTCGGTAGATTCCATCGTCTCACTCGATGCTTCCAAGCTGCTCGATCCTCTCTCTCTCTCCTTCAACACTTCTTCCGATGATTCAAATCCCCGGCCTGATCGATTGATTCGTACCTCTCTCAGCTCCAGTCGTCACATCAGGGCCCTACTACCACCGGGAAGGACATCCGATCCGGCAGAACATCGTCGAATGGCAGGATGGATTACCACTGGTATGCAGCTGATCCCTCCCTACTCATACCTGAACCCATTGACGGTGTAACAGAAGAAGACCAACCCGAGTCAAAAAAATCCTACATCCACGAGTTTCCCGGGCGAGAGAGGGTGGGGAAAAAAAAAAAAAATCAGACCAACGCGTCCATCCGAGCTAAAGAGAGAGCGTGAATTGATGATGGATGATTGCCTCTTTTTTACTATTATGAAAAGTACTTGGATATCGGGGTCATCGATGTCAACACGTGTGAGCCGATCCAAGGTGCCTTGGTCGATGTATGGCATGCCAACGCCACCGGTCATTACGCTGGTCATCCACTCCCTAAACCTGGCCACGAGGATGAAAAACCTCAAATGGGCGGATTCCGAGCCGGTCTCTTGACCCCTTATCCCCGTACCAATTTTGAAGAACAATGGCTTCGCGGTGCCTGGCCTACGAACGAACTGGGCGTCTCTCGATTTGCGACGATCTTCCCCGGTTATTATACCGGTCGTGCCACTCGTACGTCATCCGATCCTATCGTATCTCCCCTCGCCTACCCAGTCCTCCTTATCCATTCAGCCATTGTGAGGGTGCTAACGAAAGATAGACTCATCGTTGATCCTACCAACCGACGATGAGGGGAGTGTAGATGTTCACATGGAAGTTCATATGGATTGGGAGCCGACACAGAACGGGACGTTCCGATCGAAGGACGTTCAGTACGTCGGTCAGTTCTTTTTCGAGGATGAGATCAACATGAGCGTCGATAAGATGTGGCCGTACGTGAACAACCGCGTGAAGGATCGGACGAGAAATTGGAGAGATTCTTTGAGGATCTTTCGGGAATCTAGGTCGAACGGCTTTCGGCCGATCATCGACATCCTCAAGATCGGTAACGTCATTGGTGAGGGCCTCGTCGGCTTCATCACCGTCGGCGTTAATACATCCTCCCATTACCCTCATACCTATGCACCACCTTCCCCTGATAGTGACGATTTTCTTTAGAAACCCCCCTCCCCCTCCCCCCCCCCCCCCAAAAAAAAACAAGATTGACGACGAAGGAGACTACACTCTTTTCTTAACGTGCGGGGACTAGCGCGATAGAAAGAATTGAGGTTTTATTGATAGACTATTTGGACTTGTATAAATGCTACATCTATATTCTCCCCAAATCAACCCTTTTTTCTAAGAACAAAGTAAAAAAAAAAAAGCAAGCTGAAGACTTGGGGCTAGTGTGACCATACATTGTATTTCTGTTGCTGCCTTACCATCATGATAACTTGACTTGGAATGGATCGCATCGCCCCTTTAAACCGTTGAGCAGAACAACAGAAAGTTCACCCGGGATGATGAAGGTGTAGAACTGAAGGAAGAACACACGAGTGAGTGCCATGTGAAGAACCGTGGGAAGAGGGTGTTGGCTTGTGGCAGGACGGATGACTAGCCCGTAGACAGCCCAGGAGGGATGAGATGAGCTGGATTCAATCCAAGCGGTATGTATGTATGTACACGCAATCGATCGAGCTCGACTGCATTTGATGGCTTGATCTGTGATCAGAAACCTGTTGAAGCGGGGTTTTTTTTTTTTTTTTTTCCTTTTGGGTTTTGGGGAACTGTTAAATTTGTTGGCCAAGCTGTGGGCATGGGCTCTCCCAGCCGCAGTACAGCATATAAATACTCCACGGACGAGAGAGAGAGGAAGAGGGAGTGTATGCAATGAATAATTGATCGACGAACACACAACAAAAATTCACGGTCCTACACGACCGGTTCACGACTCGAATTGGGTCGTGTGGCGCGGTTCACGGCCGTTGAGAAGACCCATCTTGAGTGGTGGCGTGCCGTTCACAACCCGTTCACGACTCCAGGGTTGTGAGCAAAAAAAGATGAAATAAAAATAGGCCACATTATTTTTCTCATGCATCCAATCCTTTATTTCACGCATTTCGATGTCCGCCCACGGTCGCGCCCCTTTGGTATTTCAGGCAACTTTCAAGAATTCATTTTTTTCATTTTTTTTTTTTTTTTTTTTTTTTTTTTTTTTTTTGAATTCTGACTGTGCGGCTAGACCCAAAGCAGGGGTTCTTGAACCCCTGCCACCAAAATCTTGGGTAATCTTTGGAGCCATTAGAACCCCTTCAAAAAAGCAATCAAAAAAAAAAATGAAAAAAAAAAATCCGTCAAAACAAATTTTTGCATGGGTTTTTGGATCATCATGAGGGCGTATCAGAGTAAAGCAAACCCACCATTAAAAATCAAAAAAAAAAAAAAAAAACTCACTTATTTCACATCAGACGTGTCAGAGTTACCTGGAAATAAGTGGGTTTTTTCAAATAAAGTATTTAAAGCCTTCCACCACCTGTCCACCTCATCCACCCCTGGCTTCCCACCTCCTTCTAACTCTGACCTCATTGGAAAAAAAAATTGATTCATCACTCTTCATCTCTTCATCACTCTCATCACTTTATCACTTTCATCACATCCAGCTAACTCTCATTGGATCACTATCCTGATCAGTTCATCACTCTCATCTGTTTATTGCTTTCATCACATCCAGCTAACTCTCATTGGATCACTATCCTGATCAGTTCATCACTCTCATCTGTTTATCACTTTCATCACATCCAGCTAACTCTCATTGGATTGCTATCCTGATCAGCTCATCACTCTCATCTGTTTATTGCTTTCATCACATCCAGCTAACTGTCATCAGATCACTATCCTGATCAGTTCATCACTCTCATAACTTTATTGCTTTCATCACATCCTAACTCTCATTGCTTTATCCCTCTTGTCACTTCATCACTCTCATCTCTTCCTATGCTCTTTGGTTCATCACTCTCATCCTCTCATCACATCATCACTCTCACCACTTGAACACTCTCATAGCCCTTCATCCCTTCATCCCTCTTACTATTTTTAAATGGCCCCTCAGCAATCCTCCACCCACAAGTCAACTAAACAATCCAATGGACCAAAGCAAACATCCCCCAGGAACTCAACATCCAACAATCCTCCCCCATCAGCTTCCAAAGGCTCAAGTCAGCTCAAGAGAGCTGATCAAATCATCCTGGTAAACTGGCTCAAAATTCTGTCCAACTAAAATGCTTGCTTTGGATTGGACAATGAAGCATGCATTGGCCAACCTCCATCCTCTAAGGTCAATGGTTATCTCCTGATGGCCAATGAACTCAATAACAAAACAAAAGTTAGGCTGGGTCTGTCATCCAAACAGATGCAGGAGCAATTCATAAATTATTGAGCCAAGTACAAAAAGGCCCACTCCATGTCAATCTCCACCGGCTTTGGTATCACTGAATTCAACAAAGCCAAGGGAATCAACTCAGTGGTTGATAAGTTGGACTCCATTTTTCCTTTTTATATTCAAATTTATGAAATCTTTGGAAGGAAGGCCAACATCATCCCCTAGCTGCTTTTGATGCCCAAAAATCTGACTCAGTTGATGCTGAGGACTTGGCTGGGGATGCTCAGCCTAGCAATGGTGATCCCAAAGAAACCTATGAGTGGCCCCCATCCAATGCCAAGGAGGATATTCAAACAAAATCAGCTCCAATCATGTCTACTTCCGTGTTGATTGGGGAGTCAAACCCAACCTTGGACCCCTCCCCTCCTTCTTTTGATTGCTCTTTTCCTGGGGTGGAAGAACTGGAGAACTTGGCCAATGAGGAGGATGTCATTCCTGTATCACCATTGCCATCAACATCTGCTCAAGTAAGGAACCAAGTTCTTTTCTCTTCTGTCCAGTTAAACCTGACTGATTTAGATTTGAAAGAAACAGGCTCATCCATTCCTGAATGGCCAAAAACTCAAGCCAATGGGGCCTCCAACATCCCCTTCAAATGAGAGCAATGATGTTCCCACACAAACCCCCTCTGAAAAGGGAAAGCAAAAGGCCTCCAATTCAATCAACATCAACACCAATAGCATTCAAAAGAGGAGAAACACTTCAAATTTTTTTGGCTTTGAGGAGGTCATGGAGAAGCAAGATTCAAGTAAGCCCATTGGATTCTCCTTGCTGTCAAAATAAAGCTCATTCCTATTCCTCTCTGAAAAACAGTGAAATCAAAAATTGAATCTGAAAAACTTCAGTTTGAAAAGGAGAAGTGGGATTGTCAACTGGCTATTGATTTTCAAAAGCAGAAAGCCAAGAGTTTGGCTCATAAACAAAAATGGGATGCTGAGTGGAAGTTGAAACAGGCTGAGCTAGAATTTAAAAAAGAGGAAAAGGAGAAGGATTGACAGCAAGCGCAACTGAAAATGGAGAGGGAACAACTGACAACAGAAAATAAGGATAAGTGGTCAGTAGCCATGGCATGCATTGGCAGCAGTAGAACAGTAGATGAATTAAAGCAGATTACTCAAATTCTGGGATTGTAAATATATTTTCTTTGATGAAAAACTTAAATAGAAAAAAAAGTCATTTTTGATTACAAAAATGCTTAAGAATATTTTTAACCCCACCAATAAGAAAAGATTTTGTATTTTTATTTATACTTTTTTTCCTGGAGTATATTTTCCCACTCCCCAAGTCCCTGCAAGTGTTTCTAGTTTTTTTTTTTATTTGCATTGACATTGCCATTCTTGTATGAGTGGAAGTCTACACAGCAGGAAAAGTAAAGTGCTTGTACTTATTTTCTGCCCAAACCATTTTCACTACACCTTTTTGCTTGAAATCAATTCCAAACCCCAGGTCAGGAAAAAAAAATGGCCGTCTGATACTCCATATTCATCCGTAGTTTCAATTAGTTATCCATTAGATTTCTTGGTTGGAACTGCAAGTAAAAAGGAATACTCAGATATTTCACCTTTTTCAATGTGAGGTGAGTTGTAAAAAGAATAAGATTTTAAGGTGACATGCAGAGAGCAGTCAAAGGGAGTAGGCCAAGAACCAAATTCAAGTGATGAGAAGGAGGGGATGCCACTGTCCTTCATTATTTCACAGTTTGATTCAAAGTGAAGTCTGGCCAAATTGCAAAACGTTTGTCCTAAAATTTTGAGAGACTTTGTCTGCCTTAAGATTGAGAAAAGCATACACTTAAGGGGAAGATTGAATAGATGATTTCTTCACATAGAATCCAAATAACTCAAAGGGGTCCATCAATTTTTGCCATCCAATTGCCCACATTTTTCCACCCCAAGATCTTGAGGGACCAACTGTGTTGGAATTTTTTTTTTACTGGTGAAGGAAAGTTGTCACAAAGTTGATGTCCTTCTTGTCTTGATCAGAAAGTTTATCCAATGAGAAAAATTCAATTATTGCAACAAGACTGTTGTGATCAGACTTATTGAGAACAATTACTTTTCCACGGTGGAAGAAATGGAATTGCTTGATCATCTGCTTGGAAAGTTCAAACTCAGCCGGTGAGGGTTTTTGATTCTTATTTTTGTTTTCAGTAGTAATTGCAGGATAGAGATCCAAAGGTTGTATTTTCCATTCAAAACATACAAACTTTTCATTGATTCCCCCCTCTGCAAGTTCCAAAGAGATTTTTGAGGCCCTCATTTGATCCCTCTTTCACTTCAAAGCCCTCTGGTTGCCACCTCTCTTTATGTTTGTCACCTCATCTCCTTCCATCTTGATCCCTCCCAGGAAAATGCTCTACTTGGGGTGAGTCTCAAAAAGGGATTCAATTTGGAGTATAACATTGTGAGTGTGGTGGAAGAAGCAATGGAATTGAAGGAAAATTGGTCAAACAAGGATTACCAAAAAAAAAAAAAAAATGTCAGTCATGTGATCACCAAAAAAACAACCAAAAACAAATAAATAAAAAAATTACTGGGCGTGGGTGTGAACTAATTGGGCCGGGCTTATTACGCCCAAAAAAAAATAAAATAAAATAAAAACAAAAAATAAGTTACATCATCAAAAAAAAAAATTCTTGGGGGAAGACCAATTGGGTTGGGCCTTGAATTGGGCTGAGTGGGCAAGAGGGGGCAGGTGCCCGGTGGAAAGGAAAGGGAGGGGGGTGGCTTGGTGGGGATCAAGGGGGGGGGGGTGGAGGGGGGGTGGACTGGTTGGAGTGGGGGCGGGTAGCCAATTTGGCAGCGGGGCCGGTGAGCAAGGAGGGGGGGCAGGTAGCCAAGTTGGCAGCAGGGCGGAGGAGGGCAAGTCAGCAAGCAAGGGTGGGGGGGGGGGCAAGGAGGTTTAGTTGGTGGCGGGGCCGGTGTGGAAGGTAAAGGAGAGTTATGCTCCTAAGTTGTCCGCAAGTCCGGAAGTTATTGATCTAGGCGTCTGTAAGGAGGTTGGATGCAATGAGTTTTTAAGTGTAGTGAGATAAAAGAGAGATAATGAGATGTATTCTTTTTCCTTCAATCCTTCCTCTTCCTTTCCTTTCCTTCTCCAATAGATTGTTTGATTGATTATCATAACCCAATCCAGAGTTGAGGGTGAGGACTTGGATCCCCCCCTTCAACCCTAACCTAAGTACAACCACAAACGCAAAAGAACAATGAAACACAACCCCTAAGCACAGAACCCTAGCCCAACCCTACCCCTCCATTCCTTGCCCCATATCCCGTTCCCCTCAATATCAACGTACGCCCGGTTTGTCCTTCTCATGGCACGGCCCTCTTCCGCGCCCTACTCGGAGCCCCCCGGTTTGCCTGCCCGGGCGCGTCCGCAAACCTTGCGGTCCGCAGGTTGGCCCGCGCGCGCCTAACCCCCAATTGCCCCGCCCTCGCCTTCTGGACTAGCCACCCGCAAGCTTGGTCGGGCCGGCTCCATCACTTGGTCCGCGTTTCCTGGGCGGGTCGCGGCCCAAACCGCACCTGGTGCTGAGCCCGCAGCAGCTGCTGCTGAACCCTCAGCAGGCACTGCTGAGACCGTGCGCACCCAAATGCTGAGCCCGACCTACCCAACTGCTGAGCGCGCAGCCCGCAACGCAGCTCTTGACCCAAGGTTATAAATACAACACCACACCGGCAAGCAAGAGTGGGGGGGGCCAAGGTGGGTGAGTTGGCAGTGGGGCCTGCAAGCAAGGGTGGATGGGGGTGTTGAGGAGGGCAAGTTTGTGGGGGGGGGCTGGTGAGCAAGGGTGGATGGGGGCCAAGGAGGGCAAGTCAGCGGCAGGGCCAGCAAGCAAGGGTGGATGGGGGCCAAGGAGGTTGAGTCTGCAGCGGGGCCGGCAAGCAAGGAGGGGGGGGGGCCAAGGGGGTCAATTTGGCGGCGGGGCCAACAAGCAAGTGGGGAGGCAAGGAGGCCGGCAAGCAAGGGGGAGGGGCAAGGAGGCCGGCAAGCAAGGTGCGGGGCAAGGAGACCAACAAGCAAGGGGGGGGGCAAGGAAGGGGGGAGAGGGGAGGTTTTGGTGAGTGAGTGGGAGGGAGTGAGAGGGGGTGAGAGGGTGGGAAAAGCGGAATGAGGAGGAGGGAGGGCGGAGCTTACCTGGGGAATCAACCAAGGGGGTGGGGGGGCCTGAAAGGGGATGGAGGTGGATGAATCAACCTATGAGCATCAGATGATGGGGAGGATGAGGAGGAGGGGGGGAAGCTTACCAGGGTAGCCAACCAAAGGAGGAGGGGAGGTGATGGGTGAGGTTGAGGTGGTTGGTGAGGAGGAGGAAGGAGTGGACTGACCAATGGTTTTTTGGGGTTTGGTGGCTGGTTTGTCCAGTGGTTTGGTGGGGTGAGGTGGGGGGTTTGGAAGTTTTGAGTCTGTTTTGTCTAAGTCCACCCCACCAAATGAGAAAAAAAAATAAAAAAATACTAACTCAGCCTAGGAATCTTGGGTGAACAACCAAAACCATTTTTCTAAGTCCACCCAACCAAATGAGAAAAAAAAAAAAGTGAGTCAGCCAATGAATCTTGGGTGAACAACCAAAACCAAAAAAATTTGGTGAAGGGATTTTTTACCTAATTCATAATGAAACATTACTCATCAAAGCAAGCAAGGGTAAGAGGAAGAATCTGTTCTATCATAGAAGAAGATGAGGGACAAGACGAGACAGGGATGACTCAAGGCAGATCTGGAATATCATCTTCAAATATTTTGTCCCATTCATCTTTGATGTTGGCCAAAAGATTGTGAAGTATGACACAAGTGAAAATCCAGTTGATGAGGAACTTCATGTCTTTGGGATTTTGAAGCTGGTTTTGTGTTTCCCTTAATCTGGCCCATCTTCCTTTCAGGACTCCTATGGCATGCTCAATCCTAACTTGTGATGGGACAAGATGATAGTTGAAATTGGGTTTTCCTTGATTGTTGGACAATGATGGGATTTGTGTGAAGATGGAGATGTGAAGCAATAGAGATGTGAAGTGATGGAGATGTGAAGGAATGGAGATTTGATGTGAGTAATGTGATGGAGATGAGACCAGTATGGATTTGCTGATGTGGATGGGTGTTTTAGATGTGATGGATGGTGGATGGATGATGATGCATAAATGGTGGGTTTAATGGCGGGTTTGATGTTTGAAATACACCATTTTCATGAAACCCCACATTTTGAAATACACCAGTTAGGGGGTATGTGTATTTCTGAAACCTGCCATTAAAAATGGTGGGTTTGTTCAAAAAAAATGGCAGGTTTCTAATGATGGGTTTGCTAACTCTGATACACCCTATTTTGGCTATTTTCATTTTTTTTTGGTTATTTCAGCTGCCATAAATTTCAACTAACATTCATAGTATTCAAATATTTTTTTTCATATTTTTTGGATGTATCCTTTCACCTTAAAAAAAGTCTGGAACCATTGTGAATAAGAAAGTTGCTTCTCCTGAATACAATCCTGGGACAAGAATCAAGAGACTAAAGGTATTCAATGTAGATGTTGATGTTCCTTACCATCCTCCTGGGCAGAAGGTATTAGCAGCCCCAAAAATCAGTTTGAAAGTGAGTACATTTGGTATTTTCTCATTTTTTAATTTTGTCTCATCTCTTTTGGGTTTTTCCTCTAGGTTTCCTGCACATTATCTTATTCTTCTTCTGACCAAGTATCAATTGAAGAAGTGAGTACTATCTTTAGTCCATATTTTCTTTTATAAAAAACTCTGATTTTGGTTTTAGTTCCAATAAAAAGATTTCATTTCCACAAGAAAAGCCATTCTGCATATCTCCCATGTTCAAGATTTCATAGGGGATGGGAACTTTGGCTTTAGAGAAGCAGCAATTTGCTTGGGGAGGATCTCAGAAGGCTGAATTGAAGTGAGGAAAGGAATGGTGAAAGAGCTTGATTCAAACCCAATCTTCAAGGGAACAAGATTACTGCATGATATCTGGGGTGAAAATTTCCAAGAAGCAAGAAGGCAACTGAACCACCTTTATGGCCCAGCTCCCCTAAATATGTGGATGAAATTGCCATGCCATGGTTTCCTTCTGCCTGAAACATATAAGTGTCCAGTGCTTCTGTTTTCTTCTTTAATTACTTGCACTTTTCTTCCTCTGAATTCCCCTCCAACTCCAAATTACAAAACTTCTCCTATTTTCTTCATTCTTTTAGAAGAATCCAAACATATAGTCTCATTCAAGTTCAAGGCTGATCATTGGCCAGCTCCCACGTTAGATCCACTTTGGAAAAGCTTTGTGACCAAGGATTCCAAATCTTGGAAAACCATTGTTCAGAGAAATTTGGATCTTGTTAATGAGGTTTGGTTCCCTCCAAAAAAATCAAGTAGAATAATAAAAGCAATCATAGTTGAATAAATTTCAATATTTGTATCCATATTTGTTCTTTATTTTTGATTTTTGAATGAAGCTTGTAAGGTGTATGCAAGAATGCAGATGATCTTAAAAAGGTATGAATGAACTGATTTTTCTTTCAAAATTCAACATTCTAAAAGCTTCAATCACCCCCCCCAAAAAAAAACAGTTATATTGGCCAGCAAGAGGATTCAAAAATCCAGTGAGAAAATTGAATTTTTTGAATTTCTTTGTTTTTTGATGGAATTCTTAAAGGTCAAAAATGACATCCAAAAATCCTGAAAAAAAAAGAAAATCTCTTGAATAGTTGTTTCAAAATTCTCAAAGCTTGAAACACCAAAAAAATAAGTTAATATGGCAAAAAGATGGATCCAAAAGTCAAATGAGAAAATTCAACTTTTTGATTTTTTTCCTTTTTTGAAGGAATTTGTAAGGTAAAATAATACATCCAAAAAATCTGAAAAAAAAAATATTTTAATGCTCTTTGAATGTTTTTTTAACTTTTTGATAGCTTGAATTACCCAAAAAAATGAAATAAAAAGGAAAATGAAAGGATTCAAATGTCCAAAGAGAAATTTGATTTTTTTGATTTTTTGTGTTTTTTGAAGGAATTTTTTGAGGGGAAAGAATACATCCAAAAAATATGAAGCAAAGATTAGAAGTATCTTTGAATGCTTTTCAAAATTTATGGCAGCTGAAATAAGCAAGAAAAAAAAAACAATTAAAATAGTAAATATGACGATCCAAAAACCCATGCAAAAATTTGTTTTTACATGATTTTTTCATTATTTGCTTGCATTTTTAAAGGGGTTCTAATTGCTCCAAAATTAAAAAATTTTTTGGTTAGGGATTTGAGAACCCTTGCTACAGGGCTGCCCAGTCAGAATTCAAAAAAAAAATGAATTCTTGAACATTGCATGAAATACCAAAGGGGTGTGACCGCACAGCAATGTCAAAATGCATGAAATAAAGGGTTGGATGCATAAGAAAAATGATCCTCTAAAAATAAAAATGAAGATAAAATGAAATTAGAAATAAATAAAAAATTAAACAAAACAAAAAAGGAACAAAAAGGGAAAAAAAAGGGTGATGTTAAATTCATGGCTCCAGTTGTGTAAGAGCCTTGTGGGGCTCCACATGGCCTGTGGGAGTTGTGCAGGGCCCCTTAACGCGTGGGGGCCCATACGCTACTCCATATAATTTATTATTTATTATTTATTATTTATTATTTATTATTTATTATTTATTATTTATTATTTATTATTTATTATTTATTATTTATTATTTATTATTTATTATTTATTATTTATTATTTATTATTTATTATTTATATTATTTATTATTTATTATTTATTATTTATTATTTATTATTTATTATTTATTATTTATTATTTATTATTTATTATTTATTATTTATTATTTATTATTTATTATTTATTATTTATTATTTATTATTTATTATTTATTATTTATTATTTATTATTTATTATTTATTATTTATTATTTATTATTTATTATTTATTATTTATTATTTATTATTTATTATTTATTATTTATTATTTATTATTTATTATTTATTATTTATTATTTATTATTTATTATTTATTATTTATTATTTATTATTTATTATTTATTATTTATTATTTATTATTTATTATTTATTATTTATTATTTATTATTTATTATTTATTATTTATTATTTATTATTTATTATTTATTATTTATTATTTATTATTTATTATTTATTATTTATTATTTATTATTTATTATTTATTATTTATTATTTATTATTTATTATTTATTATTTATTATTTATTATTTATTATTTATTATTTATTATTTATTATTTATTATTTATTATTTATTATTTATTATTTATTATTTATTATTTATTATTTATTATTTATTATTTATTATTTATTATTTATTATTTATTATTTATTATTTATTATTTATTATTTATTATTTATTATTTATTATTTATTATTTATTATTTATTATTTATTATTTATTATTTATTATTTATTATTTATTATTTATTATTTATTATTTATTATTTATTATTTATTATTTATTATTTATTATTTATTATTTATTATTTATTATTTATTATTTATTATTTATTATTTATTATTTATTATTTATTATTTATTATTTATTATTTATTATTTATTATTTATTATTTATTATTTATTATTTATTATTTATTATTTATTATTTATTATTTATTATTTATTATTTATTATTTATTATTTATTATTTATTATTTATTATTTATTATTTATTATTTATTATTTATTATTTATTATTTATTATTTATTATTTATTATTTATTATTTATTATTTATTATTTATTATTTATTATTTATTATTTATTATTTATTATTTATTATTTATTATTTATTATTTATTATTTATTATTTATTATTTATTATTTATTATTTATTATTTATTATTTATTATTTATTATTTATTATTTATTATTTATTATTTATTATTTATTATTTATTATTTATTATTTATTATTTATTATTTATTATTTATTATTTATTATTTATTATTTATTATTTATTATTTATTATTTATTATTTATTATTTATTATTTATTATTTATTATTTATTATTTATTATTTATTATTTATTATTTATTATTTATTATTTATTATTTATTATTTATTATTTATTATTTATTATTTATTATTTATTATTTATTATTTATTATTTATTATTTATTATTTATTATTTATTATTTATTATTTATTATTTATTATTTATTATTTATTATTTATTATTTATTATTTATTATTTATTATTTATTATTTATTATTTATTATTTATTATTTATTATTTATTATTTATTATTTATTATTTATTATTTATTATTTATTATTTATTATTTATTATTTATTATTTATTATTTATTATTTATTATTTATTATTTATTATTTATTATTTATTATTTATTATTTATTATTTATTATTTATTATTTATTATTTATTATTTATTATTTATTATTTATTATTTATTATTTATTATTTATTATTTATTATTTATTATTTATTATTTATTATTTATTATTTATTATTTATTATTTATTATTTATTATTTATTATTTATTATTTATTATTTATTATTTATTATTTATTATTTATTATTTATTATTTATTATTTATTATTTATTATTTATTATTTATTATTTATTATTTATTATTTATTATTTATTATTTATTATTTATTATTTATTATTTATTATTTATTATTTATTATTTATTATTTATTATTTATTATTTATTATTTATTATTTATTATTTATTATTTATTATTTATTATTTATTATTTATTATTTATTATTTATTATTTATTATTTATTATTTATTATTTATTATTTATTATTTATTATTTATTATTTATTATTTATTATTTATTATTTATTATTTATTATTTATTATTTATTATTTATTATTTATTATTTATTATTTATTATTTATTATTTATTATTTATTATTTATTATTTATTATTTATTATTTATTATTTATTATTTATTATTTATTATTTATTATTTATTATTTATTATTTATTATTTATTATTTATTATTTATTATTTATTATTTATTATTTATTATTTATTATTTATTATTTATTATTTATTATTTATTATTTATTATTTATTATTTATTATTTATTATTTATTATTTATTATTTATTATTTATTATTTATT